>JANITW010000005.1:23786033-23796288 GCA_027564335.1 Erythroxylum williamsii
AGAGACAATGACAGTGTCTATCGATTTAGAAGTAAACAGGATTAGTATGTCTCTGTTTACCGATGACAGATGACAATAAATTAGAAACATCAACCAAACATACGAGGATGACAGGATTTTTTTTGTTTTATTACCTGTCCCCACATACGGTGACAGCAACCATACGGGGGGTACATGTCAAGCGCACGACTAATCTTGACAAATATTTGGGGGTTCTATTGTTACATGAGCGTACTACTCGCCATACTTACCAGTATATCCTCGATCAGGCTCAGACGAAACTCTCCGGTTGGAAGGCTCGTCAGTTATCCTTGGCAGGCCGGGTTACTTTAACCCAATCCGTCATTGCTGCCTTTCCCATTTTCACTATGCAGAGGGTCCGACTCTCACGCTAGCTTTACGATGGACTGGAAAAATTGATGCGGAACTTCATCTGGGGCGCACATGACGGTCAGCGGAAAGTACATCTTGTCAATTGGACCACCGTCTGTACCCCCAAATCTACCGGAGGATTGGGCATTAAGCGGATTCAATTGTCAAATGATGCGTCCCTCGCTAAACTAGGGTGGGCCCTCTTTACCAACCCCCAGGCTCTGTGGGTTCAGATCCTCCGAGCCAAATATCGCCTGGACACTACTCATCTCCCTTTGACGTTGGACCGTCCTAGTGCCTCCTCGACTTGGTGGGGGATAACTGCGATATGGCCTATTGTACGGCATGAAGTGACTTGGAAGCTCGAGGACGGGCGATGGATTCTCTTCTGGTGGGACACTTGGATCGACGACTTGGGTCTACTGTATTTAGTGACCACCACTGACGTGCTGGCTAGCGACTTTACCGCTATTATGGCTGATTATCTCACTGAGGAGGGTGAGTGGCAATGGCACAGGTTCCAACACTTCCTCCCTGCTTCTGTTTGTTTGCGGATTGCTTCTTTCTGCCCGCTAAGCTCAGATCGGGGCACTGACCAATTGGTCTAGAGTCCCACGTACCCTTGGGGTTTTACAGTTGCTTCCACTTATGACCTTATCGAGCAGTCTCACCCGGCTGAGAGGTGCTGACTTTGGGAGGTCATCTGGAAATGGCTCGGTCCTCAATGTATTCTGGCTTTCCTCTGGCTTATGGCGAACAAGAAATTATTAACAAATTAGCAGCGGGCTAAACAATCCCTTACTCTAGATAGTAGTTGCCATTTTTGTGGCCAAGAGGAGATTACCCTGCACGCCATTCAGGATTGCCCTAGGGTGACCTCTATTTAGCGACAATTCCCTCCCCAACTTATCGATCGGGCATTTTTTACTCTTGATGTGGAGAGTTGGCTCAGATTCTCCCTTAGCAAGCCTCTCCAGTTCTGTCACTTTGACTGGGCTCTCCTTTTTGGCGTTGCCTGCTGGTTTCTTTGGAAGTGGCAGAACGCTAGCATTTTAATTTGATCCTGATTTTACCTGGCCCACCGACGGTGTGCCCATTGTCCTAGACTACAGCGATTGGATTGTCAAAGCTCTTTCGCTGACGAATCGGGTTTTTCCCGATCTGCGACTTCCAAATGGTACTCTAGTGGGCTGGGAGAAACCCCAGGAGGGTTGGATCAAACTAAACACCGATGACACTGCCAGCGCGGGGTCGTTCCAGACCGCTGCAGGGAGTCTTTTGAGAAATTACCATGGTCGTTGGTGTGGCAGTTTTCTTCATTATCTTAGACGCGATTCCCCCTTGAGGCCGAATTATGGGGGGTCCACACAGGGCTCAGCTTGAGGTGGGATAGTGGCTATCATAACGTGGTTGTCGAAGTGGATTCGCTTGAGGTAATCAACATCCTCTCCCCGTCCATTGCCACCTTGACTGACATCTCCTTTTTGTTGGTAGGTATAAGAGGGTTGCTCCACTGCCCGTGGGAGGTCCACTTCCAGCATATCCATCGCGAGAGTAACCAGTGTGCTGATCTCCTCGCCTCTTTAGCAGTTGCTTCCAGGTCGGGCTTTCAGTACTTACGGGACCTGCCGTCGCTTATTCACGACGTTTTATTACAGGATTCATCTAGGCTGTGCCATCCTCGCAGCCACCGCTCAGACATCCTAGACTCTGTGAATCTGCTTTTCGAGTCTTAAGGCTTTAGCTTCCCGTGTAAAAAAAAAGGACATGTCCTGGGCTACTCACGTGTCATCTCAATCAAATTTTAAATTGGAGATTTTAAATTATAAAGTTATCTCCAATTTAAAATGTATTATATAAATTAGATATTGGACTAGTTTAACTTAATTTAGTTCTGTATATAATTAATAATATTGTGATTTAATTTAAAGTAATCTTTTAAAAACTAACAAATTTTAATTATAGTGAACCCATTTATTAAATTAAACCAAAATATTATGCATTATATACAAGATTAAATTAACTCTAACTAATCTAGCCTTAATTTACATAATCCTTCTTAAATTAAGCATAACTTTTCCATCTTAATTTTGATTAAGATTTTGATTAAGATAATTCAAAATCCTACAGAAAGCTTGGAAAGTACTATAAAAACATTTGTCTCTTGAGTTTTTAAGAAATGTAAAAAGCATGGCTGAAAATATGATTGTATCTTAGGACGTGTTTGTTTAAATCGAATATGAAACAAGTTACAGACTTAATTTTGTTTTGTATATAAATAATAATATCTTATTTTCATCCAAAATAAAAAATTAGCGAATTTACATCATAGTGGACTAATTTGTTAAATAAACTAAAATATTATTATTTTATATACAGAATTAAATTAAGTGTAGCTAATATAATATTTAATTTGGACAATGCTTCTTAAATTAGACATAACTTTCTCATCTAAACTCTGGTTAAGATAATTTAATATTATAAAAAAAAGTTTACGAAGAGTTTTAAGACTTTTGTATTTAACTTTTTGATAAAATGTAAAGAATGCAAAAGAAGATATGGTTGTATCTTAGGGTGTGTTAGTTAAATGAACAACTCCATGAAAAAACTTGCCTTGGTACAACAAAATATTCAAGACTCAAAAGTTTTTATAGAAGTTTTCAAACATTTTGTAGTCTTTAATCATCTTAATCAAATTTTAGACGAGAAAGCCATGCCCAAGTTAAGAAGCATTGTCTGAATTAAATATTGAAAATTTTGGACTTAGTTTAGTTTTGCATATAATTAATAATATTTTGATTTGATTTAAAATACCAATTTAAAAATTGACAGTTTAAATCACGGTGGAATCATTTTTAAATTAAACTAAATTATGATTAATTATATACAAAATTAAATTAAGTCTAACTAATCTAATGTCCAATTTAGACAACACCTGTCAAATTGAGCATAACTTTCTCATTCGAACTCCAATTAATATGATTCAAGATTCTATATAAAGCTTAGGATGAGCTATAAAACAATTATCTTTTTAATTTTTTTTTATAAAATGTGAAGAACATGACCTAGAATAGAACCGTGTCTTAGTACTTGTTTGATAAATAAATAGCCCTAAAAAGGACACATCCTGGGGATCCAATGGCCCTCAGACCATATTCTTCATTTTACTTCAAAATATTTAAGATAGTAAAGTATTAAAGCATTCCTAGATTTCTGTAGCATCTTGAATCATCTTAATCGGAGTTTGGAAAGGAAAGTTATGCCCAATTTAAAAAGTGTTGTATAAATTGGATATTGAATAAGTTAGACTTAATTTAGTTTCTACATATAAACCATAATATTTTTGTATAATCTATAATTTGCATTTAAATCATAAATTTATTTTTATTTTTATTTTTGGCCTTTTTTATTAAAAATTTATATGTCAAGAATTATAAAAATTGAAAATAAACTCTAGATTTTGTAATAAAAAATTGGAAACAAAAACATGTTTGTTTTACTTATACTATTATACGAAAAGTTTTATACAAGATCAATTCTTAACAGATTAAATTTTATTCTTAAATTAATTTACCCATAATTATTATAAATATAAATATAATTATTATACATCAATTTTATAATATAAGTCTAATTCATTATATTATAATGACAACTCACTTCCAAATACTTGAAAAAGGACTTTTTGTTTTTACTTCAATCAATAAATATTTAATTTGAATCTACATTAAACCTCGTTCAGATTACCATAGGTTCGACTCATAAACTAGTTAACTTAAGAATGAATCAACTAGAATGAAGTGCCTCTTAAATCAAATCTTTTTGCACATGTTAGTATTAAGCATTGTAATAAACAAGGAGCTTTGAAATTATTTACTATGGGGAATCAGTGATCCTTAGTGCAGTTACATTCCAAAATCTGATGAATTGTTTTCTTTACGGTTCTCCATCAATCAAAATTTCTTCCTGCATGAAAAAAATATAATACAATATCTACAATTTCAAAAAAACTGTTAAAATAAAAGCCTGTTAACACATAAGAAGTAAATATTTCTCAATTGATAAAAACAAAGAAAACTTTCTTTCTCCAACATTTAAATTTCTTTAGAACACGCCCACACTGTGGCACTAATCCACAATGTTAATTAGCAGGTTAAAATATATCCTGACATCATCCTCTTTAATCTTCTCGTACTTGGCCTGATATATATAGTTAAACACACTCCTCTTAGCTCATTCCGCAGACTGGAGCCTGTTAGAATGCTTTGCTAGTTATAGGACAAACAAAGCCATTCCTGTAGATACGGGTGAAAGCGTATATTTCAGGCATTTAATCCATAGTTCAAATTCGATGAGGTATGGTGCAACGGAATAGACACAATGTTCCTTTAGTCAATCCTTCGCAGGTTAAGTACCCTTAATCTAGAATTTCGATATAATAAGCTTAATGCGACTTTAACAAGCTCGTATATATCTGAATTCAGTATTCACTGAAATTGCTTCAACATAGTAAACGTAGCGTTCCAATTACTATATTTTCTTCTCTAATTATTGGTGTTTCAACCTAATCTTTTGTTGAATTATCTCATTAACATAATCTAGCGTATTGGTGAGGATGCATTAAAAACATATGTTATATGTATAAGAAGGCTACCTAACGGGGCTTTTGTGTGTATTTTTCGAGTCAAATGTAAATTGGCCAGTTATTTAGACTTGAGTTGACACACCGACAGATCTGCCAGATTTCATGCCCTTATCACGTTTCTGTTCCTCGAGGATGTCCCATGCATCATACAGGCTCTTTGATCCTCGTGGTTTTAATTTAAAATTGTAAGGGATGGGAATGGTACTGTTTCTGGTAGGTGATGACAGCCTCGCCTTATCTTCAAGATATGAAAATGACACGGCATAATGTGGCAGATGGTCCTATATATAGGTTCCATAAGGCATCAGCTTCATGTACATATGTACATGATCTTAGATACATTCCAGTCTGTACACGCGCTTGTGTATGTACCCATAGACATAAATGGAAGAATATGGGGTCTCCCCATTACTATATCAGTTCTTAGTTGCCAGCCTGGGTCCATTCCCACCATTCATCAGTATTGTTTCTGTCCCCAATGTTTTTGTGATTATTTCTTTGTCAATTTATGCTTTGTAGGTTCCTTAACTTCAACCTAAGGTTTAGTCTTGTATCCTCAAGTAGATCTTTCTACGTGTATAAATATCTGTATCATCAGTAAGAATTAATACACAAGAACTTTTCATTCAAATGTTATGGTATCCGAGCACTGATTCTCCATTTTTATTAAACCTGTCATGGATGATTCTAGTACCAAAACATCTCAATCTTCAGAAACCTCCCATTCAAATCATGAATCAGTCTCTTCATCACCATATTACATTCATCATTCCAATAACCCATGAACTACGTCAGTTTCACAGCTCCTAATAGGACAATTATCCCCTATGGAATGTTGCAATCACTGTAGCCTTTGAAGCCAAAGATAAATTCGTATTCATTAGTGGAACAATCAAGGAGTCGGCTTTAACATCACCCTCGTACACTTATTGGAGTGGTTGTAATAGTATGGTCTGGTCTTGGTTACTCAGTTCACTTTCTAAAGAAATTGCCAACAACGTAATCTTCATGAAGAAAGCTTGTGGCATATGGGCAGAACTTGATGATCGATTCTCACACCAAAAAGTTACTAAAGTTTTTGAGATTCAGTGAGCCGTTTGTAATCACCAACAAAAGAATGACTACGTAGCTACTTATTACATTGTGTTAAAATGTTTATGGGATGAGCTGGAAATTTATAAAATTCGTCAAGCTTGCTCATTTCCTCCCTTATAAGTCCAAACCAGAGAAGTCAATCAAAGGGAAATAAGCTTTTTTTATCATTGTGATTTATGTGGAAGGGACGGTCACTCTGAATCTCGATGTTGCATGCACATTATGATCCCTATCTTAGGCCAACTATGTCTCGTTCAGGCAGGACCAGTGTGAGCAACAGAAAAATGATTTCAAGACCAATACAAATAAGCATCTTGCAGCTGCAGTAGACCAAGGCACGTCCAGTTCTAGCTCCAACCATGATTTTTTGTTCACTAAATACAACAAATTCCCTCTTGTTAACTTTGCACGTACCATTTCCTGATTTCTCTTTCCATAAAAGTGATCCTTGGATTATTGACACATCACACAGATCAACATAATTTTCCCATTACATTACTCAATGGAAACCAAGTTTGGATAACTTACTCAGATTCTTATAATTTCAGTCCTCGTATGCATTTGCATGGTCCTTTATGCCTCTTCCTTCAAATTCAATCTCATGTCAATTAGCAAAATCACCAACGCACTTAATTGTTGAGTTCATTTCTTTCCTCATTTTTGTTTATTTCAAGACCTAATTACGAAGAAAGTGATAAGTTTGGCTAAGAAGCATGATGGTGTTTATTACCTTGACATCAACCCACTCAATTTAGCACAAACTTCTATTGCTGCCAATAGACCTCTTTCTGTGAATCTTTGGCATTGGCATTTTGGACATCCTGGTCAGCGTGTTCATGAAATTTTTTCTTGCCTAGATAATAATATTTCTATTTTAAATAAATGTCCATGTATTTTTTCTTTTAATTAAGCACATCATGTACCTTTCTCAACTAGTTCCATTTCAATAACTAAATATTTTGATCTTATTCATGTTAATATTTGGGGGTCATATACTACTCCCACTTTGGGTAATGTTTTTAAATTATTGTGAATGATTTTTCTTACGACACTTTGGTTTCTCTTGTACAACCTAAGTCTCAACTTTTCACTTATGTCCAAAATTTTTTAATGAGGTGTAAAAACTGTTTAATACCACGATTCGTAGAGTAACCAAGGAGATAAAATGGCATTGAATTTAATAATACTATCAATATATTTTTTCTCTCTCTTGTTATTATTCATAAACACAGTTGCGTCCACACACTTCAATAAAATGGGTTGGTAGAGCACAAACATAAACACTTATTAAGCATGGCTCGAGCACTTAAATTTCAAGCTGATTTATGTTTTAAGTTTTGGGACAAATGCATTATGATCGCGTTGTATATCTCACTAATTAGACACTGAAAGTATCAAGAGATGTAGTTTCACAATTTATAAATTATGCTATAGTTACTTTGACTTGATCCTGATGGTTGCTTAATATAAAGCAACTGTGTTAGCAATCGTCAATTTTTCAGAATTAAAATGCTGGAAGAAAAATTAAATTAGCAACAAATAAACCAATAATAGAAATTTGGTAACACAGTTCGACATACTCAGCTTATATCCGTGGCATCCTCATCCAACTTAATCACTTTCACTGAAGTACAATAGTTTTACTCAAGGCTTTATTGAGCCGACACGACTCATCCCTTAATACTATCCACTCATAGTTACAACCTGTAAAAATGTTTCACTCCAATAGTATGACCATCTCGTGTTAACCTCAATAGATAATTTTTGCAACAATGAACCTTAATAAAAATGAAAAAATAACCCAATAATTAAATCAATAAAAACATAAACAAAGGAACACTTCTAATCGAGAGACACTCCCCTATACATGCAGCCTCAACAATATGAAAATATGATAAGTCGTCCAACAAAAATCTGTTGTGAAACTTGTAGTTAATCAACAAATACCCTCACACACATTATCTAAGAAACATCAACAAACGGTGTAATTGATCACTGAAGAAATCCACAGATAGCAACTATAAAACCCATTATAAGAACATATAATTAATCACCAAAGAATACCAAAATCGCAGCTGCTTAAATCAATAGATGGACCACATGTTTTTCACAAACAAAACCTTATAATCAATCGAAAACCCACAAACATATCAACCCCACCAATCTTCAATCAAATATATAATTGATCTCACAGGTACCTCAAACACACAGCTACTAAAATCATCATATCTCACGTAATATTGACTGCCAAAATCATAATAAATCATTGAAGCATATCAATAAAAATGTAGTCACATAAATCATCAATTAGATATATGTTTCATCACGTAAAACATCACAAAAATATAGCTACATACTTGACAAATATTTTGCTCTTTTTTCTCACAAAAATGATAAATAGCTGTCCAAAAATTCACATTTGTGTATATGGAACACAGTAACAAAGATTGCTTAAAATCACTTAAATTGCAACTACCAAAGATAACTCAAATTGCCCAAATTGCAGTTGTTGAGAATAACTTAAATCACCAAAAAATTAGTTGCATAATCTTCATTAAAACATGATGATCTTATCTATAATAAATCCTATCTTCTCTAGGATTTTATTCTTCACATTATCTTATCTTCAAGAATCCCACACAAGGTAAATTTTACCGGAAATAACTTCTTTACTATGTAGGGATAAGGCTGCGTATTATCAGATCTTTCCAGATCCCACTTTATTGCAGAACTTTGGACTGGATGTGATGATGAATGATATAGCAATATATCCAACTACAAATAATGCCTAAAAAAATTAATTAGATATCTTAACAATCTCTCCCTTTTGGGCATTATTTGTCACATATAAGAATACTCCCTTAATAAGATAATGGGACAGTCTCCCTTAATCGAACATCAAGCTCCAACTAATTGAACACCAAGTCCCAATAATAATCTCAAGTAAACAATCATCCAATTTTGTCCCTCTTGGGCCAAAAGAATGCTAAAACAAAGAATAAGGAGGCATAAAAATTAGCAGTATATTCAATCAAAGAATCATAACTGTATAGTGCACAAGCAGAAGGCCAAGATCACAATTTATCATTAGTCGAAACACTAGACAACATATCATTACTGACATCAAAGCCATCAACATAACACTAAAATTCTCACACTAACTCAGCATCAGAATGTGGCAACAAAAAAGTATGTAACAAATTCCTCTCAATCAAAAAAACATCTAAATTAATTTGGTTATATTTAAATTAAGCTAATTGATAGGATGATCAAGAACAAACTGATTGAAGCGAGAGTATCACTTTATTATAGGTTGCATGGAGATTAAGTTGCCAACGATGATCATAACGAATAGCTAAAACAATCAAAGGAAAAAGCTTGCAATGGATAATATGTTGAATAGAAGAAAATATAAAAAATGGATCCAACACAAATCCAGAACCAATAATCATCAGTAAATAAGCCTTTTGACTTTAACAACACTTTTCCAACAGTAGGTGCATCAATCCTAGAATCTAGATTAGGTGCACTCCATCTTTTATCCATAAATTCATTCATGACAATGACATTTTGTATGTACATCATTGGAGAAATATAACATACCCATAGCATCCAAGACATACTGTCATTCTTGGCTATTACAAATCCTCTAAGAGTAAACCGATAGTGTACTAAGTTAAGACAAACCATATCAGTGATTCCAAAAATGATAATGAGATTTTAAGTAACCAGATTGGTAATCTATAGGTCAATGGAGGATTAAAAAAGAAGTCCCTTTACTTATGAAACACAGGTAGACTGAAGACTGTCATCACATATTCTACCAACCCATTAAACATCATGTTAATTAGACTAAAAAATAATGCTCTAAAGAAATTTTGTCCATTTTGCACTGTCCCAACTTTGTTGATATTTCATCCATTAAAAAAACCTTTGCCGGTCCTACCAGTATCTCCCCTATAGTCAGACATGTTGGACCAATGGTGGTTGACAAATTAATTCCACTTATGTTTTGATAATAATAAAATGTATATAATTGGTTAAGAAATTGTTTCAGGTATTTTGGATTGATATTCAATAAAAGAATTGTGCAAATCAAGATGGGCAAGTGTTTAATCATTGAAGAATCAAGATAGGAGTTTC
>JANITW010000005.1:23825376-23835605 GCA_027564335.1 Erythroxylum williamsii
ATGTAGGTCCCATCTAGAGCACCAAGACAACCCTTTGCTTGAAATCCCAAACAAAACAAAGTTCTGGTTAACTAATTTAATGAAGCTAAATTAGAAAATGTATTGTCGCTAAATTAGAAAATAGTTTACTAACCTTAAACCATTTCCATCTACTGTCTGTGCAATCCTTAGGAGTTGGTATGGGCTTGACCAACAACAGATGTTGAAGCTTGATTACAGCCTTCAAAACACTATGGAAGACCCTATTTATTGTCTCTCCAAACCTCATAAACCGAACTTGCAATACCCTATTAGATTCATTTTGTGCTAATATTTTAAGAAAGATTAAAACTTTTTCTTCAATTGGCACATGGCCCGTATTCGTGAACCCACCATTGACCTGAAGCATCTCACATAACAATGTACGTAAATGCATTATTATCAATCCTTAAATTCCACTGACTATTCCTATCACTCTCATGCAATATCTTATGTATAGTGGCTTTCCTATTTGGTCCTGTCAATGCCCTATTACCGCTCGCAATTTCATTTCTACGCCGTTTTTTGGTGTATTTTGGAAGGAAGATTTGAATTATATATCTGGCGGGTAAAATTCAAAATAGTCTCCAATTATATATAGTTTTCCACGGCTCTCTTAACGATCAATTCTTCTCTGTGCAGCGAAAGTAGGAGAGCGATTGATGAGGTGATATAAATACCAGCATTCAATGCACCCAACAACCTAAAGATGATCAAATTTATTTCTTTACCAACATGCGTGGTCCAGATTACGTGTTGTAAGACTTGTGTCATTTACTTTCCACGATAATTTTGCTCCTTTCTTGCTCTTTACCTACACTACAATTTTCAGCATATGCACCTGAAAGTTGTGTGTACAAGAAGGACATTCCCATTTAAGATCTATATTCTCTATAACACTACCTCCATTGCATACCAATTTCGAAATATGTAATAGCACTATAGCAGCCTTCTGCTGTTTGTTATGTCACCATCCAAACTTGGTCTTCTAGAGTTTTTTGTAACGGGTGATATTCTTTAAATAATATGGATTTTTGCTAGGAACAGTGAAATGGAAGATTTCAAGTTGGATAAGGATGATGGGGCAGTTAACAAGGGAGAGAAGGAAAGTTCCGGGCCAAGTTCACACCTTCATGTCCAGCATAGACGCTGTAAGAGGTATGATTATACAATAAAGTTATCGTTGATGGCTCCAATGACGACTCAAATTTAAGTGAACGGAATAGGGTTCTTCCGCTTTTCTTTTGTATTTGTGTACTTTAGCACATAATTGTTTTAAATTTTTTATTTGGAGATATCTTTCTGGCTGTTTAAGAAGTTCAAGAACTACTCAGAAATACAAGTGTCTTTCAATAGTCGCTTTTCTATTGACATATGAAGCTTGGTGTTCAATGTGAAGGAAGAGTTTGAGAATCGAGTGGTTGAAGACAGCGGATAGGTCTAATACATTCAAATCGAAGAGTAAATCTCAAAATGGTAGTTCTTATAACGAAATAAGAATCTAAGGGTAACTGAGACTTCACTGGACGGAGATTAATGCAAGGAAGTTTAAGCATAGGATATGTGTAATTCATTAAAGTTGAACTAGGGAATGCGAGTTGACCTGAGAAGCAAAGATAACTTAAATTGCCAATTCATGCCAAATAAAAAAAGTTGCTTTCAATTTCTTGGTCATAAGAAAAGAGAAACGAAGATTGAACAAGATGATATTCTATGAGTGCATTTACCCTTTTTGTTCCTTCTGCGTTTTCTCCAGTGCATCTGAAAGGAACTCGGATGTTTCAAGAGATGGGGTTCTGCGATCAACAAGAACAAATGTGAGATATATTGCATGTTAAACATTTTTGTTATCAATGATTATTTAAGATTAAGTTTGATATCATGGGATGAGCTTTCACCACAGCTTAAAGACAGGCGGTTTGTCTTATGATAACAGATACGAACACCAATACCAAGTCCTTTCAATGACTACCCCAATCGTATACACAAAAATGCTTCATCAAGCCATAGAGCCTCCCTGGAAAAGGATGTAAGAAACGGTGCCAGACTCTTCTTTTTATATATCATAATGTTAGGATTCCCTTACAAATTTGGTTACAGATTGAGCATCTCCAATCACGGCTGCAGCAAGAGAAATCAATGCGCTTAATGCTTGAGAAGGCAATGGGCCGAATTTCAAGTACCTTATCTCCTGGCCACAGGCATTTTGCCTCTCAGGTAATCTAGGTCCCTCTAATTGAATGATGGAGCTTTAATTGCCGTCCATCATGACATTGATATTCTTACATATATAGTTTGAGTTGCTTTATCATAACAATGATATTCTTACTTAAAATATTTTGAGTTGGTTTAAGCATCCTAAGCAGGTGTCTGCTGTAACTTATATATAGACTATCTTCTCTACATCACAAGCTCATTGGAATGCAATGTCAAAGTTATCTAAATCTGCAAATTGTAACTGTTTGCATTCGTTTCTACTCCAAATTTATTTCTTGATAAGTAACAAGTTCATGGCTTATCTCAGACAAAGGAATTAATTGCGGAGATTGAGTTACTGGAAGAGGAGGTGGCAAACCGTGAGCAACATGTTCTGTCTTTGTACAGGAGTATTTTTGAGCACTGTGCTAGTCGGCCACCTTCTGAGCATAACTCGAGGGTAGCTTCTCCTGCCCATACAAAGCATGCATCCAAGAAACAACCAAGTATAATTTCAAGCGCTTTCTGTTCATCCAAAAATTTCCCCTTGCGTCTGGTTTCTTTCAGCGACTCAAGCAAAAGAAATTCCAAGAGTGACAATGCTTTATTCAGTGGAAAAGGTGATTTTCACTTTGAGAAGACTTCTTCTATGAGGGGTAAGGTAGGCAATTGATCTAACTTTAAAGATGTGGATATTCCATCACCTTCGTTCTTGAATGAAGCCAAAATTTTATCAATTAAGAAGAAGGGGCACTTAAGTTGAAAGGTCCAATTACTAGAGGTTTATGATTCATAAACCTGAGGGTTAGTGAACCTTCTACGTGCTTTGGTTAATCTCCTCATCTTACAGATATAACCTTTAAATGACTGGAGTTTTGAACTGTCACTAGTAATTGGTGTTTCATTACAATTTATAGTAGAAGTGAATTTCTTATTTCTCATGGTAAGATAACCTTGAGAAAGACTTCAGTAAAACTGCTGTTCTTTGTAGTATAGGTGCAGAGATGGACTAATTCTACGCAACAAAAAATCAGAAAGAAGGATAGTGAACGAGGAAAAATCAATCCCATCACAAGATCTGACTCAAAATTAGACCACTTTGCAGAGAACATGGAACGTTTGTTACAGTTACATAAGCAAAGATGAACTCATTATAATTTTCAATCTTCCACTACAGGTGGCCAATTGGCCACTCAGTTGTGTAGGATATATTTGCGAAGATGGCTGAGCCTTCCAAAGAAATGCCATTATTAGTAGACTAATTAACATTAATTCTTTGTGTGGCTGAAGGAATCTCATTAGGAAAGTATTCGTGCTTAAGATACATTCGTGACAGGTGCTTTTTTAGATCTTTTCATTGTTTCTCTTTCAATGGTTTCCAAGTTTTAGCTGGAATCCTTAAATTGTGTGCTGTTCAGATATTCTAATGCTCAGCATGCAGTTCACCAATTATCTTCATGGCTGATTTTCTGGTCTTAAAGGAACCGTGGAAAGTTTTCCATGATCATTGGTAAAAAAGAAATGAAGAAAAAAGAACAATAGGAATTCGTTTGCTGGTTCTTGAGAAACAACTTGACACTATTTGTATGTCTCATATCATAATTATGCAGACTCCTGACAAGGAAAAAGCTTTTATGCTACGAACTCTGAAAGATCATCTCTACCAGTGCCCGAGCAAGTTGTCAGAAGAGATGGTCAGGTCTATGGCTGGGGTGTATTGCTGGCTTAGTAGCTCAACATCCTCAGCTACACCATTATTGTCGAAGTCATCAACCAATGTCATAACGGGAGAGAATAGAGATTGGTCATGCAAATCCATGGTAGAAATATCACATATATCAACTCATCAAAACCAGTTCTCGCGCGCATCTTATGCTATAAACACCTACAGGTGAATCTCACTTGTCAATAAAACATGTTAAAGTAAAAAAAGATAAATAAAATATCAAAAAGAAGGGAATTTAGCATGTATTTCAAAAATATGCCCCTATTCCTTCTTCAGTCTAAGGTGAAGATTAAACTATAGGCTAGTAGGGCAAATAGGTTACCTATTAGTTGTAAATGTCTATCAAGTTTTGCATTATAGGACAATTTGATTCAAGTTGAATGTATTGCGAATTCTTCTAATGAGTTCTAACCTTTGATATGTCACGTAGATGTGCATGACTTTGGTAACACTACAGCATTTGTTTTTATTGATATGTCATGTAGATGTGCATCACTTCGGTAACATTAGAGCATTTGTTTTTTTTTCGTGAAATGGAACGTCATTTCCTGCGATAATTTTTGTCATTGGGCATAGCTCAAATAAGGCATTGATCTTTTCATTGCCAACTAACCATCTCTAAAATTAATCTAGAATAAGAAATTTGTGTATGTAAGATTTGTCAAGGATGGATGCCCTTTTGACCTTGCACCAATACTTTGGTGAAAATTCAGAGTTCTGGTGAAGCAATTGGAAAAGTTGGCCGTGAGTCAGATGGAAAACAATGCTCAAATTGCATTTTGGATCAATGTACACAACGCCCTCATCATGCATGTAAGGATTCACTTGGAGCAGTCATCAGTTTTGAGCTACAGATTATTTTTACGTGGGAGGTTCTTTTTGTCTTTGCAGGCGTATTTGGCTTATGGTATTCCCAACAGCTCTTTCAGGAGATTATCCTTGCTCCACAAGGTAGAGTTCTTCAAACAGGCCAGTAATTATAGCGTACTTGTATAGGCTGATGGCTTACAGGCAATACCATGAGAACATTATGCAGAAGTAATGTAGCCCAATTCTGTTTCTTATTGTTTCATATATGTTCACTTAAGAAAAGATTATTTTGAGAAACTTTAACACGATTAGCAGCATTAATGACGAACATGTTTCCCTGATTGTTTCTCAATGGTGTCACATGGGCATGGCTCATTCAACATGTACGCAGTAAGTATCCTACAACTATAAACATGTTGACGTTAGAGGTTGATACGAAAAATTCTGAAAGCATGAAGTAACTAAGAAGGGTTATATGAGTTCTCTTCCTACACTTTCTCTTGCTGGCTTCATCTCTTCAGAATTTACTATAAGCATCATATGCACAAGAATTCAAAACCTCTTTCTCTCTACTGCAGGCTGCTTACAACGTTGGTGGTCATATTATAAGTGCAAATGCCATAGAAGAGTCTATATTTGGTCTCCGAACACCCCGAGTTGGAAGAGTATGCCACCTTGTTATTATCATGTGCAAATCTCGCTAATTGATTGAAAGATTTATTTATCCATAGACAAATATAGTAGAACATCATCCCTAGAGATTTCTCCAATGCAGCGTAACCAAATCTGTAGTTCCTTCATCTTTTCACGACTCGTATATCTTTTGTTACCTGATAGAACTAGCAAGAATAGATCTTTTTATGACGTACGCTAGCTACTGCATTTGCATTTTTCAGCTGTACCCAACCAGTTTTTCCTTCTCCACAGTGTATAAAGTGTCTCTCTTGTAATGTTTATGTACGTGCTGATGAATATGTCAGCCCTAATTGATCAAAAACTCTTCTTTTTACTCTTTTATCTTCGTATCTGGTAAGAATTAATAGATCTCGTTTGTCAAAAACTGTCCCATAGGAAACATTCTGTCTTTAGTATGAAAAACAGAGATTTTAGTGTCAAGCTGTGGCAACAGATATTATAAGTTGCGAGGAGAGAATATATTACCAGTCGTTGACATTTGATAAAAATGGGACAGATTTGATTATCTATGTTAGAGCTTAATCAAATTATTTATTTATTCATTTTCAGATCAATGCTGGCTTTTCTTACGTTGAAACTGTAAATTTCTTTACAGTGTGATGCTCTACTGAACAACAATATTTTTTAAATGCTCTTCTTTGTACAAATTACAGTGGCTTGAGAGCATCCTTTCCTCTGCCTTGAGGAAAAAATCCGGTGAAGAAAGGCAACTTATCCGTTCTAAATTTGGTCTTTCAGTTGCCGAACCCTTGGTGTGCTTTGCCCTTTGTAGTGGAGCCTTTTCTGATCCTGTGGTAACTCGACTTTCATTATCAGCTTTTTCTTTCACGTGAAGATACATTCTTGTTAGAAAATTTGATATGTCAACTCTTTCTTGGAATCATGTTAAAGTATTGATTACCCCTCGTAACATATACCTTATGCTAATAATGACTTTACCCATAAAAAGGAATATCTGACACCATTTGGCATGTGTATAAAGCATGTTGTTTTCTTAGGCTTATTTAAACTAAAATTTGCTAAGTAGTCTTTGGTTCCCAAGAATATAATGTGCATAGAATAACTTGTCACATATTTTTAGCTAAGAGTATACTCGGCATCAAGTATTCAAGAAGAGTTAGAAGCTGCAAAAAGAGAATTTCTTCAGGCAAATGTTGTTGTGAAGAAGTCGAGAAAAGTAGTTTTACCCAGGGTGCTTGAAAGATTCTTGAAAGAAGCCTCCGTTAGCTCAGATGATATTCTCAAATGGCTCATGCGCAACGTGGATAAGAAGCTCCATGATTCGATGCAGAAATGCATTGAAATTAAATCAAATAAAAGGGTATGGCAGATGATAGAGTGGATACCTTATAGTTCAAGGTTTCGATACGTTTTCTCAAAGGACTTAACAGAGAGGCCTTGGTGGGCATGAGTTGCTTTGTAGTGTCTCGTTCCAAGTGGGCCTTTGACATCCTTTTCATTGGCTAATCAACATTGCAACTCAGGAAAAAGGAATGGAAAAAAATGGCAATGGTGTGGTGAATCCTGTATTTGCTCATTTCACAGGCAGCTCTGCAGAACTCAGGTCCAAAGTTTTAACTTTTTTTTTCTGCTTCATGTTTGCCATCTTTTTACTGACGAGTCTAATGTAATATAGTTTGCATAGTCAGTAAATTAACGACTTGTAAATTTGGACATCCTACAAGATCCAAGGAAATGATTTCTTGAATTTTTTTCTTTTTTTTTCTTTGTTATCCTGACATGTCAGTTTCTAAGTTGTGGTAAGGGAATTGCATAATAAACTTCGATACTTATTCATTAATTAGAGTAAGTCTTATACACAAAATTTGTGGTTAGAAATTTTTTAAAGAATTATATCTAATTCTTAACACATTTTACAAAATATATTCCTTAAAATCTCATTCGTATCATACTAACTTTCCTTAATTTATGATTGGACTAACAAAAAGATTCCATAACTAAACGGCCTAAAAAATTCTCATTACATAACACTCCCCCTTGGGAATCAGATTTTCCTTTCGAGTATATAACTTGCTACTTTAAATTGAAATGAATAAGTGGCCGTTTTGTTTCCATTTTTATTTTTATTTTTTAAATTAAAAAAATTGTTTATTTGAGCTTTTGATTTTGTTTTAGTTTGTTATAGTTTTAAAAAATTATAAAAAGTAGTTATTTATTTATTTTATATAATTTTGAAAATTTCAAAGGAGTGTTGTAATTTCGCAAACTCTTCGATTTGATCGCAGCACAATCAAAACTAAAAAGATTAAATGCACAAATGTAAATCAACACTGAAATTTCTTAACACAATTTGACACACCTTGTTTATATTTTTAGGACTCTCATCTAGCTTAATCAACTTTTACCTGTGATATAACAATAGTTTTACTCAAGGTATTATAGAGCCGACTCACCCAACCTTTTACACTATCACTTGGTCTCACTATATGTGAAAGTAAATTACAACCGATAAGACGACCGACTCGTATTAATCTCAATGAAAAATTTTCTCAATAACTTTTTAACGATAAAGACAATAAACGAATAACTCAAGTGATTAAAAAAACAAAAAACAAAAACGAGTATATTTGAGATTAAAAAAGAGCAATTTTTCGATAAATTCAGCTCCTTCAAAGGCAAAATTGAAAGTTGTTCACTAAGTATACTGTCACAATAAACTATTGGAATCTTTACGCATTACTTCCAATCGTAAGTCATCAAGGGCAGGCACTTAATCCACACTTTATTAACACAAAACTATAGCACAAAGATAACATAGACATCATAAGATAGATCGGCTGTCAAGTCCCCAAGAACCACCCTCAATTGACGTTGAAGAGTAGTATAAAGATGTCCAGCAAAATCACTCAATTGTCGATTGAAAAACCATAATTGCTTATAACCCAATCAATCAACCACAAACAAAAGAACACATAACTGTGAAACAAAGAATGCCCTTAAGCTCAATAGTCAGATGATTCTCCAAGAAATCTTCACAAGATTGATTCAATAGTCACGTGATTCTACAAGAAGTCTTCACAAGATTGAGTTCTATTACAATCTCTATCAAATATTATCTAAGATAGTTTTTTAATTTCATCATCGTTAACTCACACCCCAAAAAAGACAATTCTTAAGCCACAGTCCAGCTACAATCATCCAGTCAAATCCAATTAATATTCTATTCCATCTTGATTAGAATTTGAAGTTAATCAACATTATCTTAAAAATCCAATTATCAAATAATGTCAAAATTAATAATAAGATATATAATATGTATCTTAACAATCTCTCCCTTTTTGAAATTATTTATTACATATTCAAAACTCTCCTTAAAGGAGATAATTTGACATATAAGCATTAAATGCACAATCCATATGAGAAAAAACCCCCCTTAATCTAAGATAAGATTCCTAATAACATCCAAATGACATCAAGTTCACATAAGCAATTTACAAATATCCGAGTAAGCAATAATCATCCATTTTTCCCATTGGGGCAAAAAGTTGCCAAAAAGATAGTCACAAAGATACCTTAAAATCTCCCACTGAATTAGACAATCACCAAAAACAATTTGATATCTCCCCCTTGGGACAAAACAATGCCAAAATGAAGAATGACTTAAATGTGATCAATATCAACAAATAAGGAGGCATAAGAATTAACAATAGGTGCAACAGAAGAATCATAAGTACATAACGCAGCAGTAGAATTCATAGACCCCTTAATCAAAACACTAGTCATTACTTACGTCAAATTCATCTGCATACGACTGATTAAATCCATATAATGCAAAAATACATTCATCATAATCAAACTTAATTGATCTCCTCCTCACATAAACTATAGGAACGTAAATTGCCCAAATCCAAACAACCCAATATAGAGAGAAACTAAGATAAAACTTGAGAAATCTAAATCATAGAAAACCTGAATCTTCCTATAGGTCTCTAACCAAGCATCAACAATTTTTTGACATAACTCTATAAATCACTATCCAAAAGTAGAAATCTCAAATCATCAAGCATAGCCACATTCTTACATCAAATATACTATTCAATAAGGAAAAACCAAACACACAACAATCAACAGAACCTTAGAAAAGCCATAAATAAAAACTTAGAAAGCTTAGATGATAACTCCTTTGAGCCTCATTTTTTTAAGCAAACAAAAAAGTCAATATACTTCAAAAATGTAATGCAAACTGTCCCTATGCCCCTTGAAGAAATTCAAACTTGGCCTAATTCCTCCTTACATTATTTTTGTTATCGACTTCTTCTTTTGATGCAACTAACAGATTCTCTGTCTGACCATTTTCTTTAACATTAAATTGTAACACCCCACCCCCGCAAGACCTGAGCCCGACATCGATGGTGATATCCGAGTCCGTGTCTCGCGAGGGTGGCGTATTACATCAATCAATCAAAACTCAGTATGAACTTTTTGCTTTCTTTCTCAAACACAATTCACATCAGTATTTATGCGAAAATAATATACATGAACAATCCAATGGCCTCAGGGCCCTTTTCTTAAATCCCATTTATATCAGTCAGTGAATTTACAATTTGACCTAGTCAGTCATACAAAAATTCCAAAAAATAAAATACACTAATGTAGGCTAATGCAGACGCGAACTGATCACGACCTCTATCCGTCACTTGAAAGCTGTAAGTATACTCCCGTTGACCTAACGGGGTATTCTTCTTATCCTGAAAAATAATTGCAATTTTGGGTGAGTTTGCGAACTCAATGAGAAACCATCATCGATGGTTCACTCAATTCA
>JANITW010000005.1:23919024-23933349 GCA_027564335.1 Erythroxylum williamsii
TAGGGATCCTAATACATATCCTATATCTGATATTTATCTCCTATATTTGATATTTATCTAATACAGTATCTATAAAATAGATTCTCACAAATCTTTTTCTTTTTGGAAACTTGCTTTACAACATTGTCCTAGTTATGACAATTTTGAAAATAAGCTTTTTGTCCCATTCCAGCTTGGTATTTTGAGATAGGAAACTAGGAAATTTAGATTTTCTACAGATTGCGTCTTCAGTAAACACATTTTGTTGGATTTAAGCCATACAAAGTCTCCAGGGATTAGGTTATTCTTTCAACCACCCAGAAAGGCAGGGCAAAAAACAACAAATAGGAAACCTCAAATGGCAAAAGTTCTTCTCTTGAATGAGTTGACAGAATAGATATCAACTCGTTTATTTGTATAATTTTTACAATTACACTTCACATGGTTCGCATCTATTTATTCTTCATTTTTCATTTGGCACCTCTCATAGATTGTGGACGGAACTCCTTCAACTTCTGGCTTGGACCAATCAAATACCAAGGCTGGTAAAGAACTTTGGCATGGAAGTCAAAAGGCACCTGAAGGAGTGATAGCACTTAGTGGATCTAAACGTAACACGGAACGTAAACCAAGGCGATCATCTGGTAAGGCCACAGCAAAAGAAACTTCTAAAAAAGGAACTACCAAAGAACCAGCACCTGTGAGAATAGAAAGGGGAGATAAACTAGCCAGTGTAACACTCAATCCATCTGTGCTTTCTCAACTTGTGCAGCCAAATGAGATGCAGCGTTATGGACATGTAGACTCCTCCAGCTTAAAACCCTTTGTTCTTGCAGCATCAACTACTAACCTGCCAGATTTGAGTTCTTCTACTTCAACATCGGCAATATTTCAACAACCTTTCACAGACCTACAACAAGTGCAGTTGCGGGCTCAGATCTTTGTTTATGGATCTTTGATGTACGTTATGTTTTTAACTTACACCCCCCATAAATATAACATTTTATTTCTGATGTATTTTGTAAAAGAATTTATCATTGGTTGATTGCCTTTCTTTTGCAACTTTTAATGATTGTTGCAATTTTCCAACTTTTAATGATTGTTGCAATTATCCTGCAGTCAAGGGACAGTACCTGATGAAGCATATATGATATCGGCTTTTGGAGGACCTGGTCAGTGCTTTCTTTTTTCTGATGTTGCCCCTGGTTATTTTCTATCCACTTTTTATCTTATAATGAATCACTTTATTATGACATGCTGTAGATGGTGGTAGGAGCATTTGGGAGAACGCATGGCATTCATGTATAGAAAGGCTTCATGGTCAGAAGTCTCATTTTACTTCTCCTGAGACACCTTTGCAGTCACGCTCAGGTATCTTACTAATTTCTTATTTTGGGTTACTGTTGAATTGATTGGTTGACTTACTAACCATGCAAGGGTTGAGATTAATAGGTGCTAGAGTTCCTGATCAAGCAATTAAACAAAGTGCACCCAAAAACAAAGTGTCATCAACTCCTGTTGGACGAGCTAGCAGCAAGGGGAATCAAGCAATTGTAAACCCTCTTGTACCCTTCTCTTCACCACTTTGGGGCTTACCTACCCCATCTAGTGAAACCTTGCAATCAAGTGGCATAAGTAGGACTCCAGTTATGGATTATCAACGAGCACTTTCCCCTTTGCATCCCCTTCAAAGTCCGCCTATAAGGAGTTTTACTGGACATAACCCCTCCTGGATGTCTCAGGCACTTTTTTGTGCTCCTTGGGTTGCTTCCCCACAGACTGCTGCATTTGATGCAAGTGGTCGTTTCCCTGTGCAGTTACCCATAACTGAAACTGTTCAATTGACACCTATAAAGGAATCATCCTTTCCTCATTCCTCTGGCATAAAGCACATTTTCTCTGGTCCTGTGGTGCAGACTGGGGCTTCTGGCATGTTTTCTGGTGTGTCTCTACCTGATTTACAAAAAATGACAGCATCATCTGATCAACCGTCTGCTGATTCCAAGACCAGGAAAAGAAAAAAGGCTTCAGTTTGTGGGACTCCTGGCCAGAATATTCTGAATCCTCTGCCTCAAACAGAAGCAGTTTCAGTTTCTGCTGTTGCAAGTCATGTATCTACTTCTGTTACCACCATAACCCCTCTTAGCTTTGTTTCTAAAGCGCCTCCTGAGAAAGTTGTTACATCTGCGCCTTCTTCTACTGCAGACCTGAGTAAAGTGGACGAAAGGACAGACAGGACTGTTTTGTCTGATGAGACTCTATCTAAAGTAAACGAAGCAAGATTGAAGGCAGAGGATGCTGCTGCTTTTGCTGCTGCTGCTGTTGGTCACAGTCAGGAAATATGGAATAAGCTGGAGAAGCAAAGAAAAATTGGATTGTTACCAGATATTGAAAGCAAATTGGCATCCTCAGCTGTTGCAGTAGCTGCTGCTGCTGCTGTGGCAAAGGCAGCAGCTGCAGTTGCCAATGTTGCTTCTAATGCTGCATTGCAAGCAAAATTGATGGCTGACGAAGCCGTAGTTTCTAGTAGTTATGGCAACCATGATCAACGCAGTGCAGTTCCAATTTCTGATTGTGTTAATAACATGGGAAAAGCAACTCCATCCATCTTGGAGGAAGATGATGCAGCAAATAACTCTAGCTCCATCCTTGTCGCTGCAAGAAAGGCTGCCAGAATGAGGGTTGAAGCTGCTTCTGCGGCATCAAAACATGCTGAGAACATGGATGCTATCGTTAAAGCTGCGGAATTGGCCGCAGAGGCTGTATCTCAAGCTGGGAAAATAGTTTCCATGGGTGATAATTTGTCTTTTGATGAAGCTGTAGCATCGGGTTCAGAGTGTTACCATAAAGTAGCTCAACTAATTTCTACAACAGGTTCTAAGTTTGTTGATATCAGTAGAGAAAATCTGAAAACAGATAGATCTGGGGGTCCAGATACTTCTTCCAGACACTTAGGAGAGGGTCCATCAAATAAGAAAAAATCACAGAGTATGAATTATTTGAAGTTTCCTGCTTCAAGAGAGACCTGTGAAGATGATGTGAGACTGGTAGATGTCATGTGTGGTGGTGGTGCAGCCACTGCAAAGGATACTAGGTCACAAAAGGGCAGGAAAGATTTGGATTTATCTAAGACTATTGGAGTGATTCCTGAATCGGAGAATGGATTAACATCTTCCTCAACTCTTCAGAATGAAATTGTGAAAACGGATTTGTTAAATGGAAATAGCATCAAGGAGGGTTCCCATGTTGAGGTTTGACAATTTCCAACGATAGTTTCATCATGTTGAGGCACATGCACTTCTGATGCTACTTGCTTTCTTTACTTACCATCTAGGTTTTGGAGACTGTTTAGAGGGTCCCCTTGTTTAATGTTCGTAACAAAAATATCTTTTATAAACTATTTCTTTCCTCTCCTTTCATTAATATGATAACTTCTATAGGTTTTCAAAGATGGGAATGGATTTAAATCAGCCTGGTTCTCAGCCAATGTGTTGAGTCTAAAGGATGGGATGGCTCATGTTGAGCATGATGAACTGAGAACTGCTGAAGGTAAGCTACTTTTTAACTGTGCATATTTTTGGATTGGTTGAATTTCATCAGCCATTAATGCTGAGGTTTTTGCTAATACCTTTGTTCCCCATCAATGGTAAATACTTCTTGGGAACAGAGTACGATGGATAATGCTTCAGTGCTTAGGTTTCTAGGCAGTTGTTCATTTTTATCAACTATTTGATTTGGGGCAGGATCGGAGAAGCTGAAGGAATGGGTGTCACTTTTCAGTGAAGGAGATGCAGTGCCCAAGATACGGATAACTCGTCCTATTGCAGCAATACTATCTGAAGGAACAAGAAAGAGACGCAGGGTTGCCATTGGAGATTATACATGGTCTGTCGGTGATAGAGTTGACGCATGGATGCAAGATTGGTATACATTTGAATATTTATCTTTACAGTTCACATGACTGATAGAGCTAAATCACTCAAAAGCCATTAGTTAAGTTCCTATGAATGTTTTGGAGAGTGTTAGGTATTGTAGGGTTCCTGTAATTATGTGGCATTTTGGTTGTGCATAGAAATAAATTAATGCTACTCAGAATCATCTATTGTTTTAATTTTCAAAACTAGCTAATTTAATAATTTTCAAAATCATTTATTATTATTATTTTTTGGTTGTGATTTCTCCTAAAGGATACAGAAGCTGTTCTTTCTGCACAAACGATATTCTCTTATGAATATGCCAAATTTATTATTGCATGGTTTAGTAACATAGTCTGATGAGACACTGAAGTTTGAGTGTGCATGATGTATGCATATTAGATTAATAATTAGCAGTAAAAAGGCTAGTCTAAGCCTTATAATTTCATGATCCAGATTCGTATATTAATTGTTGGTGAAAGGAATCAATAGAACCACATCATCTGCCGGATAGGCAAGTCTAGAAAAGATGATCAGCTTTAGCATATACAGTGCTACAACAGAAGTGGATTACATCTATGGTTTATTTTTCCTGATTGTCTTCTAAGAAGTGCAATCAACTGGGTTTATAAGTATTTTTCTCGATGGTTGACCAGGAAGTTACTATTTCCATTGTCATTCTAAAGATTCGGTTTAAAGGGTGTATGGCTTGTCCTCACAAGGATAATGAACTCTCTATTTTTGAGTTCTGTATTATGTTCAAGAATTTTCTTACCCGTCTGGTCAATTTTTTCTTAAACTGTCAGCTGGTGGGAAGGGATTATCACTGAAAAGAACAAGACAGATGGTACTATGTTGACTGTCCATTTTCCAGGTGTGTAATCAAGGCTGCTGTAATGCTGTTCAATAATCTCTACGTTAGTGATGTTCTTTTGCTGAACTATAGAATTCTTTGCCTCAAATGTGTTTTTTGCTGTTTTGCTTGCAGCACAAAGTGAAACATCATTAGTTAGAGCATGGCATCTCAGGTCGTCTCTTATGTGGAAAGATGGAGAATGGATTGAATGTTCCAGTTTGAGAGATAGTGATCATGCTGCTCACCTGGTGGTTGTCACTTTTGCCTCTTTTCCCCCTGCCACACCCCCTGATATTGCTTTAGACTTTTAACTTACTGTTGTACTGCCTTTAAATTTCAGGGTGATACACCACAAGAGAAGCGACCAAGGGTTCAGGCGGCTGCTGTGGAGGCCAAGGGAAAGGATAAGATGTCAAAAATACTTGACGCTCAGGAATTAGATAAGCCCAGTAAACCAACACTACTGGATATATCTGATGATGATAGAATATTCAACATTGGAAAGGGAAGTAGAGATGATAGTAAACTGGATACATTGAGAATGACTCGGACTGGGTTGCAGAAAGAAGGATCACGAGTTGTTTTTGGAATACCTAAGCCTGGAAAGAAAAGAAAATTCATGGAAGTCAGTAAGCATTATGTTTCAGATCAAAGTGGAAAAGTTAATGAACCAAATGATTCAACTAAGTTCACCAAACGCACGAGATCTCAGGCATCAGGATTACAAGGGTGGAAAAATAATTCCAAAGCTGAATCAAATGAGAAGCAAGCTGTCATTCCTAAGCCCAAAGTTCTCAAGTCTGGAAAACTTCAGTATGCTTCCACGCGAACAATTTCTTCTCAGAAGGACAATCTATCAGGTTCTCAGGTTTCTGTTATTGCTGAAGGTGCTACTGCAGATCACATTGCTAAGACCAAGGATTTTGTGATTCATGTTGAAAATGCTGCAGAGAAACATAACCTAGTGAACATGCAATCCCTTTCTGGTTCAGAGGGAGCGGAGGGTCCAGTCATGTTTTCTTCGGTAGCCCTCCAATCAGATACTCTTTCCTTCAAAAAAGTGCCGTCATTAAACGTGAAACCTGAAAGAACAAGTAAAAGAAAACTTGCTCCTATTGGTGGAAAGATGGGTAAAATTGAGGACAAAGTTTTCAGTAGTAATGCTTCAAAATCAGCACTTGATGCTACTGAACCTCGGAGATCCAACCGCAGAATTCAACCAACATCTAAAGTAAGTGTTAAGATTAGAATTTAAAGCCCTTCAAAATAACCCATTTTGTTGCTTTAAATAATTACATATTTGGTAATTTATTCATCTTTATCATTATAAATCATGTCCACTTGATTTGTCCTTGATTACAATTCATCCATTTAGGACTTGGGACTTCACTTTCTTCTCAACTTAAATAACATTTACTCTCAATTGAACTTGGATCCTATTATGATTAATATTTGATAATTGATATTGGAATGTGGAAAATGTAGCTTATTTTTATTCTTAAGTTGTTCGTAATACTGTTGAAAAGCTTGAAAAGTTAACATGCCTTTTGATTGAGTGCCTTGATGAGCTTCTTTTCTTCTTGTTTATAGCTGCTGGAAGGCCTACAAAGCTCATTGATGGCCTCAAAAGGTCTGTCCACGTCGCATGATAAAAGTCACAAAAATAGGATAACTTCTAGAGGTATGATCTCAACGGCCACAATGCTGATATAGTAGTCTCTTTCTCTATGTGTTTCCATTTCATCAAGCATATATGGAGCTAACTCCATTGTTGCAGGGAATAAAGCATGATTGAAAGTTCTTCAAAATGTGAGATGATGTTGAAAGAAGCTGGATGCTCACTGGACGAAAGAAAAGATCAGGATAGCTTTCTGTATATTTGAATTAGGGTAGATAGCTAGGAATGGAAATTCTTGCTTCCTTTAATTATGAGATGTAGCAGATAGATGTTCATATCTATTGTAGCTTTTCACAAAATTATGATATGATCTTTTAGACATCTTCTGTAACAGTTTGTAAATGGAAATTGTCCTTGTAGCTAGGCTTGAAAATGCAGGAAGCTCTGTGATCATCTTCTTTTATTGTTAAACCTCTGGGAATATCATTTTTATTTATTATTTTCACAATTAATCATCCTTCTTTTCATCTTAGGCGTTCGTGTAGGATATTTCAGTGCGCATTTTTTGTGATTTTTATTTACTGGAGCTTAGCGGTTGCTGACAATTGGAATAGGGCACCTGCCGAACGTAAAGTAATTGCTTCAGCCACCAGCAGTGGTGTCCCTTTTCGCTTAATTTTGGTATTATGGTTATATTTCCATTTGCATTGGGGAAAAAAAAAAAACACTTCTACAGGATGCTGGTGTATAAATATAATCCTCGACCTTTTATCTCAATGTCTGGGAACATTCACCCAAAGGCATGTTATGATGAATGTCGCCCAATATGTTCTCCCTAACGAATGCTATCAAATGGATTAGGACTGATTATAAAAGGGCTCTCTTTACTTGCAAAGCTGCTCGCTTAGGCTTATTGTGCATCATATACGTCATTTGGAATATCAGAAATGAAAAGTGGATGGATGGTGTAGCCTATGCAATCTCTGATATTGTGATCAAGATTAAAATCGTTGTGTATAAAATTCTTTATCGACTTTACCCAGCTGATTTTATATGCTTTTGACCTTGAGTTGAGTTTGGCTTATGGATAAGTGATGGTCAGCTCATTACATGGACTTTCTGTGGACGAACAAACCATCAAAGTCTCTACATGACGCTACATGTCTTAAGTTCCATCTAAAACTTGTGGGATAGACGAGATGATGATGGAGTGCAGGCTGGGGCTTGGCCGACGTTTGATTCTTTTGACAATAATTTTGATATTTCGCTGTCATGGATATGAGGATTTGTCTTTTGTTTCCAGGCTATTTTGTTAATATGTTTGGTCATGAGCTGAATTGTGACTTTCATGAAATTTGGGATATGCCTAAATGATAGATGTACATACCACACTTTTGATGCAATATACAATTTACCTTGTATTCAAAAAAAAAAAAAAGAAGATGAATGTAGCGTTTGACGGACTCTCATTGAGCAAACCACTACTTGCCTGTCCGTGAACTTTTGGTTAGGTGTCTACATAAAACTTGACTTCAAACTGAAAAAAGATGGAAGCTCGAGATAGGGATTAAATTGAATCGATGTAAGCGCATGCAAAAGAGCTAAAACCTCTTATTTGCATGTTACAGAACGCATTTTCCTAGAGCTATGTATGAACAATTGCAGCTCATCGAAGTTTCTGTACACAGATTCATTTTGTATTACAAATCAAGATACCATAATAGAAGGTTTAATTTCTAAAGCATCTGAAAATGAAATCGGTGCCATCATGTCAAAGTTGGTGTTGAGAACCAAAATCAGCACAACTAACAATTAAGGTCTGCCTTTTGCATGTCTTAGTCCAATTCTTTGGATCCTTTAGTCTGCAAGATTCCAGTCCCTTTTCTGCAACAGTTCACAGCTTTTTCTCGCTCTGAATTTCCACATCATACTTCAAACAACCCGAACTTGACCAGATAGCTGCCCTTTTTCCTTGTCGGATGCATCATCATTGCTCAAAGGCTTCTCACAAATGCAAGATGCTGGATATTCATGAAATTCACCTCTACCAGGTTTTATTTCATCGGGCTCCCCCATGAATCCCCTCTGTACTGATTTAACCTTTTTGGAAAATTCACTCCACCCCATTTTCTCCCTTGCAATGAACAATGGACTGAGTCTCTTTGCATTGGGTCTGATGGTTCTCTTATGCCCTGCATACCTCCTTGTGTTCATCGTATGAAAACAGCAAATACCAATTAATACAGGATCTCTAAAGAGGACAGCAACAATTTTTACCAATCTGGAAAAACACATCAGTAACACTTAAATGAACAACCTGATTTAGCACGCTATAAACAATCCAATTTGACACAGCTATTCAAGAACAAATTAACATGAACCCCTAGAATCAACAAATTCTTACCATTTGTGACCAATGCAGTTGAACTTCCAAGTTTCATTACCAAAATATAAGAGAATCCTGCTGTTTTACTCGACTGTTACTGCTGTGGTTTCTAATAATGATTAACCATATAAAAATTCATACTTTGTCAAGGAATTGAAGTTAACACCAACAACAAACAAAGATGAACTCTCTCTCTTTTCCATATGAAATTTAACAAAAGTGAAATGGAGCACTGCACATGTACCCAAAACATAAGAGCAGTCATATTTCTCACCTTCGACCAGCAAGAATCTTGGCCATGTTACCATTGTTATTTGTCACAAAGACATCGCTCTCCTCACAAACAATGTAGTCAATGGCTGCCAAGCGAGAAGAAAATGGAAGAAATTGCTTTAGTTCTTTATCAGCAAGCAACTCCTTTGTGTAAAAGTTTGGGAAGAGTTCTCTGAGGGGTTGTAAGGTCTCTTCTCCACCATATATTTCCCCAGACGCCACAAAGAGATATGTGTCGTTACCAAAACCAAGGGCACGCAACATCAATCCAACTTCATAAGGAGTAAGTGGACACTTTCCCCTCGCTCTCTCATCCTCAGCACTTAAATCCTGATTTAATGCAATGCAAATACAATCTTTTTGTCAGATTACAAGATGTCATCAAGCATGACAGATTCATAATTTTACACTTTTCTGAACGTGATTGTACGAAACTATTAACAGTTGACATCCAAAAATGAAAACAGAGAGTATACTCATCAAGAATCCTTAAAGTTCACAAAACTAACTTTGAAAGAAAGAGTTGAGACTCACGGCCCTACTTATAAAAGAAAACTTCACAAAAGATAACACTCTCACCGGCAGCGTTTCCCATCTCTTCCTAATTTCACCAAGTTCAAATTTCTCCTTTTCACCCCCACCATAGTAACATCCAGAGAAAGCAAGCATATCAGGTTCAAACCTGAAATTTGAAAGGTTTATCCATAAGTGAGACAACTAGATGTGCATATAAAATATGAACTAGGAATTCATGCAGTCCCCATGTAATGGTCAATTTTAGAAAGTCTAAAGCCATTTTAAATTGTTGACTAGGGGATACAGCAATAGAGCTTCAACACCAACTACTATGAGAATTAAAATAAAGCACTAGGAATAGATCAAGTATACTGGCATAAACACAAAAAAGCACACCCATGACATGCTGTGGTTTAGGATCAGACAAAGTCAATGCAGGTTCAGTTGATTTTTGGCGTTGAATATGGATGCTTCTTTTTCCTTTTCATCATTCAGTTGCAATGTTGTCAATATTTTCAGCACTTACACAGTTGCAAACTATGGTTCAAGATCACTACCTAAAGAGTGGAGTAAGTAATATATAAATGAACACCAAATTTCACTCCATGGAAATTTCTTAAAATTCAAGAAAATGTTTTCATACGTTCTTAATAAATTCTGACTTCAACAAGATCAAACAGTTGGGAGATGTGGAGGAAGATGCTCCGTATGTTGCCTATGAAAAATGAGGCACTGCACAGATCTAGTATGGCAATTTCACTGCTACCAAATGAGCAAGGCTCAAGGGGAAAATGCTTCCTGCATTGTGTGAAGTTGGAGCCTACAACTCCAATTCTGTATATGGATAGGATATTTTCTGTTGAAGTAATTCTTTTTAAGAGTAAGATCTATATCTATTGCATCAATTTTCCACATCAATAGGTGTTATGCCTTATTGTAAGAGAAGACCTAAAAGAACTTCTAGAACAGACATGAACATAGGATCCTTATCGAACCACATAAATCTTGTGTTTCCTGTGTAGCATTTTCTTGCTTGATTTATTACAAACACAAACCAACAGAATAGTCATCCATGCAAGCAAGCTCTGTATTTTCAATGCATTATAAAGCATAAAAAATTGGGGCATAACATATCCAAATGTTTGAATGATTCTTATATATAGAAGTGTCTTCCTGCTCAGAGAGAGAGAGAGAGTGATGAATAGCTTTTTATCAATAATTGAAGAATTCCTTCGCAAGGATAAGAAGAAGAAAGCAAGTGCGTTAGTGATGCTTTCAGTGACCTCTAAAATGAGCCCATTTACTGCTACAATGCTCCCATCCATTGTGATTGAGGTATATTGCCAGTTATAGGGTTTGGTCTATCCAAGAGAGAGAGAGAGAGATAAACAGGGAGGGAGAGGGAGAGTATCTTCACAGCTACTTGTTCTAAAATTGGTATTTGGTTAGCTCATATACAGCCTACAAACTTCACGGAAACACACCAATATCTTAATCCAAGAACTCATCTGGTGGGGGAAAAAAAAAAGGGGGTGGGGACCAAGGGAGAGCAATGCTTTAAATATTAAGGAAAAAAGCAATAAATCAGATGTATTAAATTTGCTTGTTGAGCAGGAAAAGTTATCAGTTTAGAAATTAATACAAATATTAATGGGGAGAATGGAGAACTTTTTCCTTTTCTTTTTTAGTCTATATGTGCAGAAATTCTCTACTGTTCGTATTTCACTCACTTATACATCAGTATATAGATACAGGTATATATAGAAATAGAGATGGCTATTCTAAGAAACTAATATCTTTACATAATATCCTAATATTTGTACATAATACTAGATCTGATTTCCTAACTATTTAGGAGTCAATAATATCGAGGAAATATCCATTGGATATTTCCCAACACTCCCCCTCAAGCTAGCTTGTATATGTCATACATAGCCAGCTTGGTAACTAGAACATTAAACTGCCTCTTGTGTAATCCCTTTGTAAAAATGTTAGCTACCTCCAATGATGTTGGAATATAGGGAACACAAATTAATCCTTCTTCAATGTTTTCCTTGATGAAGTGCTTGTCAACCTCCACATGTTTTGTTCTATCATGAAGAACAGGGTTGTGAGCAATTGAAATTGTAGCTTTGTTGTCACAATACACTTTCATAGGAACTAAAATAGGAATCTGTACTTCCTCTAGTACCCTTTTAATCCCTAGGACTTCACAGTTTCCATGTGCCATTGCACGAAACTCAGCTTCAGCACTGCTTCATGCAACCACATTTTGTTTCTTACTCCTCCAAGTTACCACTAACAAATGTGCAATAACCTGAAATTGATCTTCTATCTGTAGCACTCCCTACCCAATCAGCATCAGTATAGACTTCTACTTGAAGGTTGCTCTACTTATGAAACATTAAACCTTGCCCAGGAGTTCCTTTTAGATATCTTAGTATCTTTTATACAGCGTCCAGATGTTGTTGGCCTAGTGAGTGCATAAATTGACTCACTAAACTCAAAGCAAAGGCTATATTAGGTCTACTATGTGACAAGTAGATTAATCTCCCAACTAGTTGCTGATATCTCTCCTTATTAATAACATTTTCAGGTTGAACTGATCTGAAATTTACACCAGTCTCAATAAGAGTATCAGTTGCCTTGCATCCTAGTAATTCGGTTTCATTCAATAGGTCCATAATATATTTCTATTGGTTCACAAATATTCCATCCTTGGATCGAGCAAATTCCATTCTGAGGAAGTATTTTAGAGGTCCAAGATCTTTGATCTCAAATTCTTTGGCTAATCTCTTCTTCAACTCTACTATTTCAGATATATCATCTCCTGTTATGATAATGTCATCTACATAACCAATAAGAATCGATTGCATACTTGCCTTGGACCGCTTATAGAACAATGTATTATCAGCTTGGCTTTGACAATAGCTATAGCTCTTCACAACCCTTCCAAACCTGTCAAACCATGCTCTAGGGGACTGTTTTAGTCCATTTAATGACTTCCTTAGCTTGCATGCCTTATTTCTCCCATAGGTATCTTCAAAACTTGGGGGTAAGCTCATAAAGACTTCTTCTTCTAGGTCTCCATTTAGAAAGACATTTGTTACATCTAGTTGATGTAAAGTCCACTCAAAATTTACGGCCAAGGATAGCAATACTCGAATTGTATTTACCTTTGTAATATGAGCAAATGTCTCTTGGTAGTCAATACCATAGGTTTGAGTAAATCGCTTAGCAACTAATCTTGCCTTCAACCTTTCCACACTACCATCAGCCTTAGACTTAATAGTGAAAAGCCATTTGCAACCTACCAAACTTTTTATCTCTAGGAGAGTTCACAAGTTCCCAAGTTTTATTCTTCCTAAGAGCATTTACTTCTTCCATAACAACTGATCTTCAATATGGATCTTGAAGTGCTTCTTGAATGTGTCTTGGCACAAACAGATTAGTGATTTTAGAGAAAAATGAGTTGTGTATGTGATAGTTTCCCATAAGATAAATAATTTGATATGGGATGATTGGTGCAGGCCCCTTGCCCTTTTCTAAATGCTATGGGTAGGTAATTATCAGCAGAGAGATCAATAGGGATATTATTTGTAATTTGTGGGTCAATAGGTATATGGTGATCATTACTAGACACAATAAGGGGTAAAGTAGCATAAGGGTTACCTGAATTGTTCCCAGGTTCCTTCTTCGAGGGATTTGAGAGGCTATGCATTGTAGGTTGTTCTCTACTTCTCAATTGAGTCTTCCTCTTAGTATAAACATGAAGCTCAGTATTCCGTTCCTTAGGAGCGGACAATAGTATTTCTCCCCCTGTGGATGAATCAGGATTTCCCGGCATGGACAAATTTGAAGAAGTATCTTTGGCTTCATTATCAGAAATTATATTATGGTCAATAATGACCGTGGGTAGGGAACTAGGAGTAACCCAAAAATTTTCTACTTCATTAGAGTTATCCCCCTGAAGAATTTTTTTTTATGTTCTAGGAATGTGACATCCATGGAGACAACAATTTTTGAGTTAACGGATTGTAGCACTTATAACCTCGTTGACTAGGAGCATACCAAATGAAGACATATTTTTCGGCTTTTGGATCTAGTTTGGAGTTTCCCCTATTTAATTTGTGAACATATGTAGTACACCCAAATACCCGAAGAGGAAGAGTAGAGTAAAGTCTATTCTCAGGAAAGCATTGTGTAAACATATCTAAGTGTGTTGCATAATGTAAAACATGGCTAGGCATTCGGTTAATTAAGAAGGATGAAGTCAAAACAACCTCACCCCAAAGGTATCTTGGCACATTCATTGTAAACATAATAGACCGAGCAACTTCTAGTAGATGTTTATTTTTCCTCTCGGCGATACCATTTTGTTGAGGAGTGTTAACACACGTAAATTGGTGAACAATGCCATAAAAAACAACTTATAGCGGGAGAGAAAAAAGATGCATGGTCATTTGTCCGCTTGGCTTTCCTCTCGACGATACCATTTTGTTGAGGAGCGTTAACACACGTAGATTAGGGAACAATGCCTTTAGACTTCAGAAATTTCCCAAGGACTTCATTAAAATACTCGGTACCATTATCCGAGTGAAGTATACTAATGCATGTGTGAAATTGAGTTTCAACCATGGCATAGAAGTTTTGAAAGATTTGAGCAACTTCAGATTTTTCACGTATCAAATAGACCCAACATAACCGAGTATGATCATCGATAAAAGTTACACGAGATGGACCCCAAACATCACTATGAATTAAGTAAAATGGTTTGGATGAT
>JANITW010000005.1:23956688-23971385 GCA_027564335.1 Erythroxylum williamsii
CTATAAATCCCTAAAAATGTAAAACACTCAATGGCGTACTCCAAATAATTTTTCAAATACAATTATCCCATAAATTTTCACAAAAGATCTCAATTTGAAACCTAAGCCGGAAAATGTCATGAATGCATGTATGACTATGTGCACAAGCAAGAATCACCATTTATAGAGGTTGTATAATGTATGTTCATGTCGCGATATAAATCAATACTCCTAGCCCGTCCCAATTTACCAAAATACCCTTCCATCGGAGATGGGATGCTACAATGATTGAGGCAGATTTTGCTAAATTAGTCTTCATGAAAGTTGTAGCTTTTCTTGATAGCTTTCTATCTCCATAAAATGCGCCATTTTTCGACATTGGAGTTGGTAGTTATGAGTGATTGAATGGTGGATATGGGTTAGGTGATAATTAACAATATATAACATGGCAGCCACAATCATGTGGGAATTTGACTAGTTAGAGGTAGAATTTACTTCTAAGTTCTTCATGAGAATTGTAGAATGTGTTCTGATCTTTCCATTGATATAAAGTATGGAATTTTTGGACAATGGGATAGGAAGTTATGATTTTTAGAAAGTGGGATACTGTTTAGGATGACACTTAATTGGGAAGTAACTTTGATTGGAATTTTGATACCTTTAGAGGTGAAATTGGTTTTTGAGCCCTTCCTAACAATTGTAGAGCTTTCTGTTATCTTTCCATTGATACCTAATTTGTCAAATTTGGACTCTTGAGCGAAAAGTTATGCCTTTTGGAATTTTAGATGAGGAAGAGAGGAAAACAAAAAGGAAAAGTATATATATATAGGCAAGGAAGTTGGCCCTCGTGAGGGCGAGTGTGGTGCGCGCTCCTCGCGAATGCGAGGGCGAGTTCGTTGCGCGCTCCTTGCGATCGCCAGAGCGTGCGTCTCGCGACCGCGAGCGGGCATTTTTTATTTTTGATTTTTTTCCCAATTTGACCCTTTGCCCTTCTTTTATGTAAAACTTTTTCATCCGACCTCCTATTGACCTGATTTTTGAAGCGTCAGGTTCCTAAGACATTTAGCTACCTCTCCAAGTGAATTTGTGATTTTTTTGAGATTAAATTGAAATTGATGGATTGAATCAAAGTTGGAGGATCGATTAAACAAATAAGGAATTGATTATTTTTCATGACATACTTCAGTGATTTGGCAATAATTAGACTTATAGAAAGCCAAATTGAGTAATTTTAGTGTCTACGGATTTTTAAAATTTAGGGAAACATTTTTGATGAAATTTATGGAACAATACCGTGATTTTCATGAACATGCATTATACATATTTTATTTCAGTCATGTGCATTATTAAACACTTATGATTGTACAAATTGTGACGTATGAGTATCTTGCAAAATGAGTTGTGCAGGCTAAATGGTCGCATTTAGGCATTTCCAGAAACGGGAAGCAAATGCTAATCTGGAGCGTACTGTGAGTAGACCGAGATGGTCTCATTTCATTATTTGTTTTGTTTTTAAATTTGTATTGACTTACTACTGAATGCTCATATGAATGATGATGGATTGTGATTTGATTGCGGATTCCAGACAAAAGGTCCGATGACTGTGTATTGGGGAGTTGTGTTATTGAAGTGCTACTTGAATGTGAATTGGATGAACTATGTGTATTTAATGTGATTGATAAATGTGTTTTGAATATGTATTATATGAGTGATAAGTGCCGAACCACAGTCCGATGACATGTGAAAGTGAGTGAATGGGAATAGGCCAATGTGGTTGATGCATTTCATTGCATAAGTGTATGAAATATAATGGCTGTTGTGACCAGAGTCCCTATCGATCAGAGCTTTAAGCTCAACGAGTGAAAATGAGTTTCGAGCTCAAAAGTGATTCAGAGCCTCAGGCTCAACGTTTAATGAGTCCTATATCCCCAAGTAGATAAGGGACAGTTATTAATGAGCCCTATGTGGGACAGTTTAGACACTTGATCACAACAAAATAACAAATAAAAAGTGAGTCTCATGTGCATTGCATATGCATAATATGAATGATTAAGCGTATCGAATGTGAAATAATGTGAATGTGAAATAATGTGAAATGTGAAGTAGAGTGAGTTGTAAATTATGTGTTGTGTGACTGGGCGAGCCATCGATGATGGTCACTCATTGAGTTCGCAAAACTTACCCAAAATTTACAATTATTTTTCAGGACTCAGAAGAAAACCCCGTTAGGCAACGGGAGTGTATCTATTACATGCGAGAGAAAGAAGAGGTTGGGATCAGTTCGCGTCTGCATTGTGTCTCTTTATATTCGCACTGAATTGTATTTTTCGCAAATCATTTTATTTTGTGTATTTCCGTATATTATTTGTGTATAACTTTCCGATTGAAAAAAAGGGTTTTGCAGAAGAAATTGATCAAAGTGTAATATGTTTTGTTTTTGGAATGGGCTAATCGAACTTCTGGTATGTGAAAAATAAAATTGGCAACTACTATAAATGAAAATATTTCTGAATAAAAGTGGGCCCAAATTTACGATTATTGATTTTCACGTACACTTGAAACAAAAAAAGTTTTATATTGAGTTTTTGACAATTTAAGTGATATAACACGCCACCCTCGTGGGGCACGAACTCGGATATCACCATCGATGTCGGGTTCGGGTCATGCGGGAGTGGGGTGTTACAAAGGTACTATTGATTATGAGGAGGTTGAGGCATGGTGGGAGTTTAGTTTTTATACTGTCTAGAGTGTACCTTGGAAAGAAGGTTGTAGTACATCGTTTCATTATTTCAAGGCAACATATTGACTTGGCAGAAGTCAATGAAGAGATCTTATAAAGCACGAGAGATGACTTAGCAGGAGTTCTAGAGAGAGTTTAAGGACAAATACACTCCACGAACATATCAAAATTAAAAGAAGATAGAGTTTATGAGTTTAGTTCAGACAGAGGAGATGTCAGTGACAAATTATATGGCTCGCTTTGCAACATTATCTAAGTATACATTAAAGGTTGTGGCAAATTCAAAGGACAAATGTTATAGACTTGAGCAGGGTCTAGGGACAGATATTCACTTAGGTTTGGGAGCTATTGCTTCTAATTTCAAAAAGTTACTACAGACGACACTTAGAGTAAACGATGTGATAGAGTAAGGCAGAAGGATAGGAGAGCTTAAGAGGAGACTAGAGAGTCATTATAGAGAGGGGAGTCAGTTTGTTAAGATGGGAGCTAGTCATACATGGTCTACTAGTTTAGGGGAATCTAGGAAAACTAATCTTATATCTAGCAGGAGTAGTAGTTTCTATCGATTTGGTAGAGATCAAGGAGCTGGCAAGGATTCAAGCTCGCATAACACTATTAGTACTTCATCAATTGGATCTGATAGGGGCTTAATCAGAGGTTTAAAAGACCTTTTAATAGAGGAGTTGTAGGGTTACAAAGTTGTGTTGTATTTGGTCAAAAATAGTATCAAAACATAGCAAACTCTTATCTAAGATACTTTAGTGATCTTAAAAAAGATCAATTATACAATCATCAAAATGATAATTTTTTTAGACATATAAATAATGTTCTAAATGAAATTATCATATTGGGCTAGTTTGATGGACTTGTTTCTTAACAAAAACTCACATATTTGTTTAAGTATCTCTATACTTTAATCTATTTGATCGATTACTTCTTTCATAAAAATAAATACGTCTGCTGATCTTTTTATTCTATTAATATCTGGTCTTAATAGAAGAATGACTAGAAACAATTTAAAATAATACATAAATGTAATATAAATATCATAGTTTCATTTGTAACGTTCATATATCATGTGAACTTCATCTTATGCATCATTTATTTAGACAAATAGAAATAAGATAAATAATATCTTTAAAAAATTATCTCATAAATCTACAATAAATTTATTAGCCATAAAACATAAACTAACATATATAGTCAATTTTAATTATCTTTTTTATAAAATATTATTGTTTTAATTAATAAAAATGTTAGAAATCTTTATTTTTAATGGAATGATTTGAGCATGTATGGACTGAAATTGAGCAAAAAGCTCAAACTCGACCCAACAAACGAGCTTGAAAATTTTGAAGTTTGAGCATACTCAATCTCGAGTTTGGATCAGACTTCAACTTAAACTTGAGCTTATAAATTTTTTTTAAAAGGCCAAAATTGATCAATTATATTATCATTGTTATTTCAAACTCTTTATCATATATAAGAATTTAAAATATGAAAAATGAGTTTTAAGTAAGTATTTCAACTTTAAAAATAAAATCATCAAATGAAAGGTTAATAAATCTTTCTAATATTTGTAGATTTTGGTTCTTCGAATACTTAATCCCTTTAATTTTATTTCTTTTATCAAATGAATTCTTAAATCTTTAAAAAATAACTTCTGAAACCCTTAATATAGAGAGTGAGTCGCAATTGCATTTCCATCATAATTTTTGTTTTGAGATTTTGATTTATTTAGTTAAAATACAAAAAAAAGGGCTATAACTAATTAATTGGTCCTAGTTCGATCGGTCCAATTCAAAATTCCTCAAATAAAGTTTCTGAAAACTTAAAAGGATCCCAAAATCCCCAACACTCAATTCCAAAACTCAAAAGCTCGCACCATCATTTAATTTGGAGTTGAATCCCTATGTCACATGTTCTCTCGTATAAATATCACATGAATTCCCGTGTTTTTCTTGAACCCATCCAACAATCAACATCCGTGAATAGATATATAATGGTGGTGCTGAATTACCAAAATCTATATTTAGTTTGTGACAAGAAAGAGACGAAGAAGACAATGAAAGCCAATCGTTGTCTTAAGCCTGTGGAATCTTGACTTTAGCATTAGTCCCATCCCATTTAAGTTCTTTAAGATATACTCAAATTAACTTGCTGTACCTGTCTTTTTTAGTGATGTGGGCTGTGCAAGTCCTGGTTGTTGGATGACTCATGTTGTCACACATTAGTTTAATTAGTTTAAGATAAGAGTGACAGGTGGATCAAAGTATGCATGTAAGTGTAACTAAACTTATTTAACTTCATGATGTAGATTAAAAATTAAAGAATGCTATCTTCCAGTCCAATTTCAAAGAAAATTAGTTTTTTTTTCATTGAATCTCAAATATTATGGTTCTCGTCTATTCTCAATTCATATTTTGATTCAATTGAAGAAATATACTCAAGTTTAAAATTACTCAAATTGGTTGAACTTCTTAGAACGTCATAAGGCATACAATGAGGTGAAAATATTTAAAATCACAAAATTTGAGTAATATTAGAATGCATATTTTAAAATTATTACAAAGTAAAAATATTATGCAAGCAGTTGTATCTTAACATTTGTGTGCCAAAAGAGGAAAAAAATAGTTAATATAACTCAAAAGTATAATCAAGAAGTATATAGTAAAATGAACAAATTTTATAACGTCTAACTTGAGAAAGGTGGTTTCTGATTTACAGATTAAAATGTGTAAATTACATAAAATAAAAATAATAGCTAAATCAAAATGATAAATTCAAATGAAGATTGTGAATATAAATATTTCAAAAATATTAATTTCATTATGAATACTAACATATAAAATGTACATGTAATATTGAACTAAATGTAATATATAAATAATTAAAGGAAACTAAATGTAGAACTTTTCTCATGTGTAGATACGTATGTATTAAATGTGGTTAATGTTTGAATTGGATTTAATCATAGAAGATAACTTTGAAGAGAAGAGGACTGTCTCTGTATTTGTGAAGGCTCAATATTAAATTAGTATATTATAATACCACAATAAAATTGGACTTAATTTTTTAAAGGTGAAAGATTGTTGAAATTGTGTAAGACTTATTAAAATCCCACTATTATTTGATGTAGGATATTGATATATTTAACACTCCCTTTTCCGTCCAAATTGAGTATCTAGGATGTGAAATTTGTAACATTGAATATGCTTGCCTTGGAGGTACCTATAACAGATGGTAGTTTAGGTGACAATAATTTTTTAAAAAACAATTTATCAAATACTTAATGCCTACAACAGTGATCAACCTGTGAATTCATTAAAAAATGATCATTTAAATGATATGCGTTTACATAAGCAACTAAATTGGTAATATATGTAGTAGCGGTACTTGACATTGTTAAATCCCGGTAACGACATAAGTAATATCATGCTAACATAATCAAAAACTAACAATATGCAAATGCAAATTCATAAACAAATGTTATGCAAGTGTATTTAGGATCTCACGCTTAAATAACACATTGTCCCCAGTTTGGAAACTACACAGAAGCATAACTAGAGATAACATACATACAAAATATAACAAACAAAAATATAAATATAAATATAAAGAATAAAATAAGGGCAAGAATACTTATGGGTATTGTGGCGGTGATGGAGTAAGAGAAGGAACTTAGACACATTTTATGCTAAGAAGATCCATCGGTCAATTCTCTACAAAATAAAGATAAAACATGAACAATAATAGAGCATTTTCAAACACAAATTTATGAAAAACCTAATTATGACATAAAATTAAGTTTAAGGTCATTAGCTTGACCGTTTTAGTTGCATTATTTTCAACCAATCCGATACATTACAACAGTATGACTTATTCCTCTTATGTCTTAAATTTGCCAACTTAGAGTTTTCATTCCCTTTCCAATTGTCTCCACCATCTTTTCTTATTTTCCATTGATTTTGAACTCTAGAATGGGTGGTTTCTAAACGAAGGGTGACACGGGTGCTTCTATTCTCACTAAGATCTCCTATTTTGATTGAACACCCAACTCTACTTTTTTCGTTCTCTTTCATCTTCAACTTCCCCAATGCTCTCTTCTTCCTTATAGTACTCCTTTTTCTCTTTTTTGCAGTCATCCACTATATGTATCTTCAAGAAAGAGTTACTTTCCTTTAAAATTTTCAATACCTTATTCATGTTAAATTTAACTTGCTCATCACCAATTCGAAGAATAAGTTTCCCTTTATAAACATCCACGAAAGCTCTTCTTACATTCAAAATGGTCTATCAAGAATTAATGGATAGTTTCGATCCTCTTCAAAATCTAGCACTATGAAATCCATAGGAATAATAAACTTGTCCACTTTTACTAGGACATCCTCCACTATGCCAAATGGTTTCTTTATGGATTAATCTAGCAACTAAATAAGCTGGATTTTGGCTTCACATTTCCTAGCCACAATTTCCTAAAAATTGATATAAAGGCATATGATTAATACTTGCACCTAAATCACATAAACATTTAGCAAATCATAAATTACCAGCTATAATAGGTATAATGAAAATCCCTAGGTCATTCAATTTGAAGGCATATGGCTGGTAATTATGAAGCTGCAACTTTCTATTAGAGAGATTATTTGATTATCCTTTTAAGTTTTCTTGTTTAATAGTATATCCTTTAGGAACTTCGTGTACTTGGGCATGTTTTCCAAAGCTTCCACAAATGACAAATTAATATGCAATTTCTTTAGCTTTTTCATGAACTTTCTAAATTATGCATCCAATTTGTTCTTCTACAACCTTTATAGAAATGGAATCAGTGGTGCATATAGGGAGGAGGAATACAATTAGTTTCTTCTTTCTTCTCTTCATCTTTTTCCTTTTTCCTTTGGTGTATATTGTTATAAGATTCAACCTTCATCTCGATTGGTTCTTCTAACTTGCATTCACTTATATAACTATGTTGACCTTCAACTGATCCCTTATATTAGACTCTTTATTGCTTAGGAGACTTCACAGACTTCATGTAGACAATGCATTAGGTAATTATTCGACTTAAAACTCCAAATTATGGATGAAAGAAGCATGATTCTTAATATTTTGGCCAAATTTTGCTTCCATCCTCTTTTGGTTTTTATCATGGCCCATGATTTGGAGTTTAAAACATCCATCAAAATTTCCATCTTCAATTCCAAAGAACTGAGCCTATCTTACTAAAATTCTAATAGGCCTTGACACTACAAGAAAACAACAGAATCGACGATATTTATTAATAAAATGTCGTTGAATGTGAAGACTTTTCATGACGTTTAAAAAATGTCAAAAAAAGTTCAAATTTTCTATGACGTTTTGTGAAAACATCATAAATTTGTAATACTTTTTATTACTTTTTTATTAAAACGTCATAAAATAGAAACCGTGACATTTTGCTGAATAAAATGTCGCGGTTTGTTCAGTTAATATTTAAAAGTATTCATTTCCCACCATTTTGCTAGTTTTTTCTATCATGCTTCTTCTTTTGGTTTCTTCTTCTTCTCCACAGTTCGGTCCCTAACAAATAACCCCCTCCACTCTTTTCCATTCCTCTCATCTCTCTCTATCTCTCTCTCTGAAACACGAAGCACAACTTTGCCTAATTGCACCGGTAAGTTCCTTTTTGGTTTTGTATAGGTTTTCATCGATTTTCGCTTTGTTTAATTTGTTTTCGGAGTTTTTGTAGTTGATTTGCAGTTTGACATGCAGGATTCGCGATGAAAGGAGGTAAACCAAAGTCGCTTTTTCTTTTTTTGGTTCTTTTTTATTTTTGTTCTGGAATTAGGTTTCATTGAAGTCTTTGCATATCTTAGATATAGAAATTTTCAAACTTGTAACGGGAAAATTGATGAGTTTATGGAATGGACAAATTCAGAAGCAAAGCACCTCTCAACAGCTGGTATACAGATTCTCACACTCATAGAATATTTTGTTTTTCATTAAAAAAATGCCCATTTTATGCATGGTTGCTACTCACTCTTGAATGTCATCTTCAAAATTTTCTCTAGTTTAGTTTCATTTTTGAATGACTTTGTGAAGTCGATATGTCTTACCTTGCAGTTGCATAGTTTTTTGATTGTTTAAGTCAATAATTTCTTGTTCACTACGATGCCTTTGGGGAAATAATAGGTAAATTGGATTGGATGGATTGTAATGTATGATAAGTTCATCTAAGGCTATTGAGTGTAGTTTTTCTGATCAAATTAATTAATTAGGTTAATTATCCAACTAATTAGTTAGCTTGGATTTACCAAATAGGTGAACTGATGATATTGAGTTGCCTCAAAAATTAGTCGATAATAAGGTGTTCTTATTGCTATACTTTCTTTGTTCAACTATGGTTTAGTTTCCAAAAATTACTCAGGAGATGGCATTAGCCAACTCTTAGCCTTTTCTTTTCTATTTTCTTTGTCCATCTTATCTGGGAACCATATGAAGGTGGTTGTTATAGGCAGGTAGAGAATGGGGGTTTTCTCTGGAGATTAGAGGCAAACATTTTCTTTGGGATAAAATGATTTTTTTGATAAACTTGTTCTTAATTTGCAATTTGATGAAGTTTTTCATGTTAGGACTTTATTTGTTGATCACATTTTACAGACGGAATAAGATTTACATGAGTGAAGCTCAAAGAAGTGCACTTAATGCCCTTCTTTTTCGGACTGGTGAGCAGTCCAAATAGCTAGCTAGAGAGATTGTTTTTTTTTCTATTTATTTCTAATTTAGCATTTTAGAACATGAAATGGCAAGTGCTATCGTTGACAAGATCCCTATCCAAAAATCTAACTAAAACAAACCATTTTTTTAATTAATCTACCTGGGACAATTAAAAATATTATTCTTGTTATGTTGGTCACATAGGAGTTAATAGAACAGCCGATTGTTTTTCTAGGACTAGTATCAGTTTATTTCAATTATGTTCTTGATTAAGTGTCTGGGGATTGGCTTTAAGGACTTTATTTTGAAATAAGGAAAAAAATAGTTATGCTCTGACTTCTTAAGTACAAAATTTTTCTGTTGAGTACTTGTGTTTCAACCAGAGAACCATGCTCTAAATATGAGACATACTAAGTTGTTACCAGGATATAAATGATTGCGATTGGCTGGTTATTCATATAATTGTATAAAATAGCCGAGGATATTGCGACAACGTCAATTTATGCACAGACTTCAAGTTTTCTCATTGTAAGTATTGGGATTTGGTTGGGCTGGCATTTTCAGGTAATATTTGGTAGAACTAAGGGAGATGTGGTGGCCTTCTAATCTTGTACAAGTCTCGTTGTTTAGGTAGACATACATTGCAATCCTATGTGTTTTTCTATTTAAAAGTTTTCTATTCCTTTATTAATTGAATAACAAATTTTGTATTATTCATGCTTGTATATGTTTCTTTTGCAGTTTTATCTGCAGTTAATGGGATTCAAGTTAAGTATAGAAATTTACCAAAGGGTAATTACTGGTATTCATCTGTTTTAAGAGAGCGTAAATGGAAAGCAGATATGATATCTATAGTTTCTTATTATCTGAAATTTGTATTTACTACCAATCTCCCTACCCCATTTTTTAATGTTGTTTAGAATGGATTGTTGACATTCTTAAATCTCTTATTATTGTCATTCTATTGGAGTCCTCTAGCTTCTCCCTTTTCTTAGCATCTTGAATATACACTCTGGCTCCCTTTTATCTCTCACCATTCTAAATCTATACTTGTTAAAACCTGGCAAGCTGTATTCTAGCTCTTACATGCATTATCTTGGTGATCCTGTTTTCACTTCAGCACAATGGGACACACAAAGTTGGCTTCATCTTTGCTCTAATAATGATAGCATGGCTTCTGTGCCTTAGTGGAGTAGGCATTTACAACATATTCTATTGGAATCCTCATGTCTTCAATGCTTTGTCCCCTTACTACATCTATCAATTCTTTAAAAAAACTGGAAAAGATGGATGGAACTCCCTTGGAGGCATTATTCTCTGTGTTACAAGTGGGTGTTTGAGATGCAAATACATAAATAAAAAGTGTCACTTTTTATTTTCTTACTTAATTGAACTTTTACTTTTATGTATGCCGTATGATCAGGTCCAGAAGCTATGTTTGTTGATATCGGTCATTTATCACAACTTTTTGTTAGGGTATTTTCTAATCTTGTTTTGGTGCTTTATGATCAGTTCGTATAAATAATGAAAAATCTCATAATTGTTGTTTAGTTCTTTTTATGAAGATTGCCTTCATAGCATTTGTGTACCCCTGCCTAGTTTTGTCTTATATGGGTGAGGCTGCTTATCTCTCCAAGAACAAAAAGGACCTTCATTGTAGCTTTTACAAGACTATTCCTGGTATGTCTAAAAATTAGGTAGTGAGACACCTTTAATTGCAGAGTTTATTACAATTTTAGGCTTCCAACTTCTGTTCCTCTCTTTCAAATGGTGTATTCTGGGCAGTATTTGTCATTGCAACTCTTGCAATGATGGTGCAAGTCAAGCAATAATTTTAGCTGTTTTCTCTATAATCTATCAGTGTAGAGCACTGGGTTGCTTTTCTCGGGTGAAGATAGTACACACATCAAGGAAAATACATGGGCAGATATACATAGTAGAGGTGAATTGGGTGTTACTAGCGCTGTGTCTTGGTGTTGTTATTGGATTTAATGACACTGATATGATCAACAATGCATCAGCCTTAATACTTCGGCAGTAAAGAATTAAAAGTAACCACTTTGTGTTTTTCCCCCCTTTGTGCATTTAGGCCTGACAGTGATCACAATGATGCTCATCACAACACTCTTGATGTTTCTAATCATTAGCGCCTTCTAGAAGCAAAGTGTCCTGATGGCATTACTGTTTGTATTGAGTTTTGGATCAGTCGAGTTGGCCAACGGAGGGAGAAGGGTCTATTCTTAGGTTGAAGACAACTTTGGCAATACAGTTATATAGAATTGTTATATTGTCGAGTCTTTTAATTAAATATTCTCCTATTTTTTCAAAAAAAGTAAATATTCTTGGTCACTTCCATTAAAACAAATTAATGCAGTAGCGGTAAGCCGATATCGTTCCCACGAGGAATTTTTAACGGTAGAGGTTAGCGAGTTCAAACGGGGCAAATAATGAAAGTAAAAGGGGGGTTAGTGTAATCACAGCAATAATAGAAAATCAAAGGGAAAATCACAAATTGAAAGCAATAATTAAATCTAAAAAATCAATAAGAAAATACCTTAGTTTCAGCTCACCAATGCTATCACGCTACTATGGATCCTCAACATAAAATTGCAATCATTAATAAACATTCATTAGGGGAAGTTTCTCTTAAGTGTAATGACTAGAAACATGTATCCTAGCATTCTTATTAAACAATAACCTAGATACGATCGTAGGTCTAATTGAATAATAGCATTAAGAATCAAGAACCAATGAGGAAGTGAAAAACATGTACGACATGCAATCAATCAAGCAATTATCTTCTTAAAATTTCCCGACTCTAACGTAGAGAAGTTAATCCTAATTGTTACTTATGATTCTAAATGTCATATTCCGTTAATCTAGCGATTGAATCAATTAATTTCTAGTTGCGCACCTAGAAACCAATGAATCCAATAAAAAAGAATAGATCTGAAGATATCCAATGTTTCCTAACAACGTAAAAAGTATCCGAATCATCTCACTATAACAACATGTAACATGGATTCCCTCAACCAAGATAAAAAAAATTAGCTACTCATAATTGAATTGAAAACAAAGGAAATAACAGGGTAATAAGTCTCCATCCCTAGTTCTTTAAAGAAAGAAATGAAAATCTTAATTGAAATATGCAAAAATGTAAGAACAAGAAAACCAGAAAAGTGCAGAACCAAAAATCCTATTTTAAACCTAAGCTAGCTTTTTTTCGTCACTCACCAACTCTCCCCCTTTTATGCTTATCTCTTCGTTATCTTCCCTTGATTCTATCCAGATTAGGTTCTCTTCTAATTTCGGTAGGTAACTTCTTGAAAGATGGCAAGAGAATCTTTAAAGATTGTGTTTTGTTTAAGATTGACTTCTTGAAATTTATCTGCAGATTCCAGATTCCGTCCTTAGGCGTGCCCACGCTTAGTCCCTGAATTTCTATCAAATTGGAGATTTTGGATTTCTTTCCTTCTTTTGCATCTTTTTGATCCTATTTCGTCCCTAAGGTGTTGAAAACCATTTGTAAACAATTATAAAACAATTCCATTAATTTCGGATAATAATTTCTACACCTTAACAATAATTACGTCCAAAATAAGGGCAATTTAATGACTTAACATTTGTGTATATGACTTAACATGTGTACACAATAAAGATGATTGAGCAAACATGTGTACACAATAAAGATGATTGAGCAAAGAGATTGCTAGTGAAAGCACAAATAACAACCTAAGTTATACATCCTAGTAGGAATATGACGAAATAGTACTTAATGGCTAAGGATGTAAAAGCAAGTGACTGCATGTATGAGTTGCCAATAGTCTTAAATGTTGGAGATATGTTTATAACTTATATTTTGGAGTTCATAGAAATATAAGATCAATGTATGGTTATAATTGACTTCAAGCCTAATAATCATTATCATAATGATTTCATTAGAATATTGTTTGAGGCGTTATATGACAAAAAGGGTCATACGCCGTTACATTGAAATGTAGAAGCCCAAAAAAAGGTTTGTAATCCAAAATGGATTCAAGGTACTATTGACAAGGGAAATGAATCTATAATAGGAGTTAAGTGATTTAAGAATGATAAATGAGTTAAGTGGATCAACATTGAAGTTATGGAATATTGTGAGATAGACATAAAAGTTGAGTGTATTAATACCAAAGAGATGTGAAATATCAAACGAAAGATGAAATACTTTTAAGAGTATCACCTTTCCAAGGTGTACTTAGATAGAGATAAAGTTGTGAACAGGTTAGGAAAAAGGGGGAACTAAGCTCAAATTGTATTGGTCCACATGAAGTTATTGAGAGCATAGGACCATTAAGATATGAGTTTGTAGTACCAACAAAGATGTCTTAGATTCATATTGTGTGTTATATGAGTATGCTATGAAATATTAATGTGAATTGATATTGATGTTATCAACTCAGTGAAAAAAAATTAGTAATCTGAAATATATTGAGGAAGCAGTTAAGGCAGTGTGACATCTAAACAAGTGATTGAGAGACCTATTGAGTCTATCAACTGTGGTCATTTGGAAGAAAGTATTCGAGTGATGAAGTGATATGGGAAATAGAGGAGCATATGAGAAAATAATACCCCTACCTTATTGATCAATTAGATATTAATCTCAAGGACAAAATTTATTAAGGAGGGGAGAAATGTAACATCTCGTTCCTATACTAAGGGTTAGAGCCCTAAAATTTGGCACATATGAGCTCAAAGAGAGATTAAGAAAATGAATTTCATGCTCATGCATAATGTTAGCATATACACATATGAATTTGAAGTTTTGCATGCATCAAAATGACTGTACATGGATTCATTGACAATTGCCAGGTATAATTGATCTATAGATGTGATTTTATTGAGAATTATGGTTAGATTGTATTGAAAATTGGTTTGGAGAGTCTATTTACTGATTTAGAATTTTTGGAATTTCTGGAAATTTTTCTAGAAATTTTTGAGTATTCTTGGACTAAGAAATGATGGACCCCGCTGCCTGAGCCCAACATCGGACATGAGAGCGTGGTGCTGTAAGCGTGGGGTGAAACATGATAATTAAGCGATTAAGAAAAAGACCCGCGGAAGATTAATGGGTCTGCTGGAAAACAAATTTGAAACCTGCTTTCATGCGATTTAAACAAACAAATCCATAATTCATGTTCCAAAAGACGAGTTTCATCAAGCTTTACCAAATTACAACTTTGAGTTCAAGAGCCAAAAATACAAAATACCCTTGAACCAATAATACTTGAAATGTAACTCAA
>JANITW010000005.1:24063041-24081342 GCA_027564335.1 Erythroxylum williamsii
TCTACACTTCAGTATTCTTTCACACTTAGCCTCTGCAGGCTATCTGTTCTACTTTCTTACAAAAGTATTCGAAAACTTGTTACAGTAAAATTAGCTCTCAGCTAATTTGCACAATTGTCTCAAAGACAAGCTTTTCGTACGTAAATCAATTTCCTCAACTTAGCTAACTTTCGTTATTTTCTCTATTCGTACTTGCTAACTTTGCAATCTTCGAATTCGACTTATATTTATAGGCTTCGTCTGTAACTGCTTCTTGATTCTTGCTTCTTGAATCTTATTTCTTGAATCTTAAAAAAAACGGTTAATCAGTTGAGTTCTGTAACTAACTCGAACTGACTCTTTCGTCTCCTTTGAATTCTTCGTCTGCTTTTTTCCGTCTGTATTTCTTCTTCTGTTTTTATTTTGCGTCTGCATCTGCATCTGCGTCTGTTTTTCTCCGTCTGTGTCTGTTTTTCTTTTTGCGTCTGCATTTACGTCTGCGTCTGCTTTTCTCCATCTGTGTTTGTTTTTCTTTTTGCGTATGCTTTTCTCAGTCTGCGTCTGTGTTTGCGTCTGCGTCTGTGTTTTATTCTCCATCTGTCTGTTTTCTATTTCTTTGTTATTCATCAAAATCAAATATATGTAAAGTCATTTTGACTTAACAAAACCAATATTAGAGTAGATAATATTATGAAGCTGAATAAATTGGGTAGTACCTGGAAATTCATTGCCAATCACCAGAAGCATACTTTGAGAAGAATAATTATTGGTTTTAATCTAGAAATTATGGATGTAAAGGTCTTAGAAGTGGAAATGCAAGTGAAGCACATGAAATAGCATTTCAAAGTATAAGATGTGTATATTTTCTCTTTGTCATATATGGCTCTAATTATACGTTCCAAAGTAAGGAGATATGGAAGAGTTTGATGGATTTCTATAATAGAGTAGTTGGCCCATATGGCTCTAATTATGTGTTCCAAAGGAAGGAGCTATGGAAGAGTTTGGTAGATTTCTAGAATAAAGTAGTTGGCCCCCAAGTTATCAATGATGATTCTAATTCTACTTTGTTTAGAACTAAAGGTGAAGGAAATGCTCCCTTGAAGAAATTTACATCAGATTTCAAGAATTGTTAGACACAATAGGCCTTATTGATCTTAAGTATCAGTGTCACACATTTACTTGGAGCAATAAGCAAGCTCAAGAATGGTTTATAAGGAAAAGTTGGATCAGGTGCTAGTTAATTAGAGTTGGCTCCTTCAGTTTCTTATGAGTTCTACCTCCTTTCTAGATCCTCTCTTCTCTCACCACTTCCCTGCTAGGGTAGAGGGTATGTTCCTCAAACAGAATGCTAAATTTCTTTTCATATTTAACAATTTTTGGGCAAATATGGAAGGTTTTCAAGAGGTTGTTCAGAAAGGAACGTTGTAGGCCGTGTATGTTACTAAACAATTTATATGTGTTCAAAGGCTCAAAGCAATCAAGGATGAATTGAAAAAACTAAATGCTACAAGGTGAAGCTCCACTACTAAAGCTATTGAAAGATCTAAGAGTGATCTTTCTGTAATTCAAAGGCAACTTTTTAATAACCCTAGGGACCATCAACTTTTGTCACTAGAGAAAGTGAAACTGAACAACTATCTCTTTGTTATTCAAAATCATAAAATTCTGATAAAGTAAAGAGCAAGGGTTAAATGGATGCAAGAAGCCGATAAATGCTTCGAGTTCTTCAACTCATTAGTGGGGAGAAGGAACAACAATAGAATTTCTATCATCCAAACTGAAGATGGTAGTTTACTCAACCATCAATTTCAAATCTTCAAAGAAAAACAGAAATAATTTAATAGATTTTGTGGTCAATCTACTAGGATTTCAGTTACCTCACACTTGTTAAACTCTTTCATTTCAAAGAAGATATATTAAGAAAAGGCTCTTAATTTATTTTGGCCTATCCAAGATGCAGATATTGAAGATGTTATCTCCCAAATGAATCCTGATAAGGCTTTAGGTCCCAATGGCCTAAATGGAGTTTTCTTTCGGAAAGCTTAGGGTGAGATTGGAAGTAAGGTTAAATAAGTTGTGAGTGAATTATTCTCTACCGGGGGATTTTGAAAGGATATTAATAAAATTTCCTTTACTTAATTCTTAAGATAAGTACACCAAATTCCTTTAAAGAGTTCACCTCTTCTATCTCTCTTATATAGACTTCAATTCATGGTTGATTGACACGATGCTTCCAATCATCTAATTTAATGGCTTCCCACAGTATCTTTAAGAGTACATCTTTCTATAGGTGTAACCTCATAATCCCTTTTCCTCTATTATTTTGGTATTACATGTTTGAAGGTTAGCCTAGATTTCGTGTTCTAACAACATGTTCACTACAATTAGGTAGTTCTTTTGAGAGAAAAATCGATTCTCTAATCCTCATAATTATTGAATTCATCACCTCTAGATTTTAACGCATTCTGCCTTTGAAAATTCACAAGTTCCTCTCTTTCCATATCTCCTCAATACTAGAAGCAAGTGAAAATATGTAAATTGCTCTATTCCCTTTAGGGTCAGTCTTTAGTTTTATTAATTTTTCCAATATCACAGTAAGCAAAATCCTATCCCATCTCTAATGACACTTCTTTTTAATTGTTCTCCATATGCTCTCACTAAAAGGGCATTGAAAAAAAAAAGTTGATCTCTAGTTTCATTATCATTCCTGCATAGGACATATGTGTTGTCCAAGTTTAGAAAATGCCATTTTATTCAATGTTGCCAAGCATAATAAGCAAGAGAAGTTGGGTCTCAAACACCTATACCAAACTACAGGGTACCAATCAATAAAGGACTACCCTGTGATAGTCACTTCCTATATAGCTTGTTAAAAAAGAAATTAGGGGTTGGTTTAACTAAGAGTATTTGTCCTGAGTCTTGTAATTAGGGGTATAACTAGGGATGAGGTAAATCACCTAGTTTAGATAATCAGTCTACTTGTTATCAGTAATGATTGCATAAACTTCAGCATTAAGTGGAAGATGACTCCAACATTGGACTGCATTAGGAATTCAAATTAATAGACTATGACTCGTCCAATTATCAAACCAAAAGTGTGCTATTTTTTCCCATTACCCGCTCTTTAAAGGAATCAAGTTACTTGTCTAAGGAATTAAGCAAAGGAAGGTTTTATTAATCTCTTTTAACAATACCCCAGTAGAGAAGAATTCACTCATAGCTTGTTTAACCGTCCTTCCAATCTCGCCCTAGGCTTTGCAAAAGAAAACCCCATTTAGGCCATCAAGACCTAGAGCTTTATTAGGATTCATTGGGAGATAACTTCTGCATCTTGGATAGGCCTGATTAAATTAAGAGTCTTTTCTTGAGATAGCTTCTTCAAAATGAAAGAATTTAACAAGTGTAAGGTAACTGAAATCCTAGTAGATTGACCATAAAATCTATTGAAATATTTCCCTACCTCTTCAAAGATTTGGTCCTGATGGATGAGTAACCTACTATCTTCAACTTAGATGGTAGAAAGTCTATTGTTGTTCCTTCTCCTCACTAATCAATTGAAGAACTTAGAGCATTTATGAACTTTATGTAGCCATTTAACCCTTGCACTTTGCTTTATCAAACTTTTATGATTTTAAATAGCAGAGAGATAAATGTTCAGTTTCACTTTCTCTAGTAACAAAAGTTGACAATCCCTAGGTTATTAAAAAGTTGTCCTTGAATTGTAGAAAGATCATTCTTAGATCTTTCAATAGATTTAGCTGTGGAGCTTGCTTTCGTAGCCTTTAGTTTTTTCAATTCATCCTTGATTGCTTTGAGCCTCTAAACACATATAAATTGTTTAATACCATACACAACCTATAACATTCCTTTATAAACAACCTCTTGAAAACCTTCCATATCTGCCCAAAAATTGTTAAATTTGAAAAGAAATTTACCATTCTTTTTAAGAAACATACCTTCTATCATGGCAGGGAAGTGGTCAGAGAAGAGAGGATTTAGAAAGGAGGTAGAACTCATAAGAAACTGAAGTAACCAACTTTGATTAATGAGCACCTAATCTAGCTTTTCCTTATAGACCAGTCCTTAGCTTGGTTATCGCTCTAAGTGAATGTGTGACCCTGATATTTGAGATCAATGAGGCCTATTGTCTCCACACAATCCTTGAAATCTGATGTGAATTTCCTTAGGAGAGCATTTACTTCACCTTTAGTTCTAAACAAAGTAGAATTAAAATTACCACTAATAACTTGGGGGCCAACCACTCTATTATGGAAATCCACCAAACTCTTCCATTGCTTCTTCTTTTGAAAGGCATAATTAAAGCCATATACAAAAGAGGAGAAAATATACACATCCTTTACTTTGAACTGTCATTTCACGTGCATCACCTACACTTCCACTTCTAAGACCTCAACCTCCTCAATTTTTGGATTAAAACCAATAATTATTCTTCCAAAAGCATGCTTCTAGTGATGAGTATCGAATTTCCAACTACTACCTTATTTATTTAGCTTCATAATATTATTTACTCTATTCTTGTTTTCCAAAAGAGCAATTAATATAAGGATCATCAAGGAAAAGATGCATACCTCTCGACAGTGACTCCACACATTTCCACCACCAATGGATAGAAGGAATCTCTTGATGATTCTACCCTAAATAGGACAATCAAAGTTCAGACAAAGTAAAGGAAGCACATTTTTTCAAGACAAGAATCCTTACTTGGTCGACCCGCATGGTGATGAAGTAGCCACCCGATGTCTTAATTCGGAAGCTTCTGGAGTCCTCTTTTAATAAGAGAGTTTCTCTTTACCATTTATAGGACTCTTTGATAGTTAATGCTTTTTCTACAACTACCCTTACTACATTGTCATTTTTTTAAGTTTTTGCTTGTAGTTGTATCTATCGGGGATTTGGTCCATGGTTTCTTTACTACGATGTTGTTTAGCTTCTCTTTGATGTAGGAGAAGCTCTTAAACTTATGTATTTGCATTCATATTATCTTAACAAATTTCGTTTGATTTAAAAAAAGTTTGGGATGAAGAAAATTTTGGATAATGCTTCCAGGATTTGGAGTTTTCCTTTTACTACTAACCAAAGTGCACATGAAGCTCGAGGGTACAACATGCTTTATCCAAATAAGGTGGAACCACTCAACCCTTGGGTTTGTTGGACTAAGGAGCTATATGTATAAGGCATTAGTGAATTTACCTTATGAATTGTCATTCCATATAATTTTATCCTCTTTTTCAGGTATCAAGGTGAAGTTGGAAAGAAAGGACATCATTTAAAGTTGTTAAAGTTCTTATGATAACATATTGTTCTGATAGAACTTAGTATATAGTGACATCATGATGGAATTTTTACTTAAGGGGAGTTAATTCATCTAAGCAATTTAACAAACCAAAATGAGACTAGTTATTAGTCAAAGAAAAATCTTTTTTCACGATCACCAATCCTGCAGGAGAACAACTCTCGATTATTTTCCTTACCTTGGCTAAGAATGACTAAGTAATCATTCGGTAAAGGACAATTATGGTATCAGTTTTAATTATTGTTCTATTAATAATGGACATTAATAAAGCGTAAAAAGATTAGCACGCATTATAATTCTTCCTCATAAAGGAAGTAGTTGATCTCACAGACTAAAGTATGGAGCCACTTAAATAAGTGTGTGGGTGCTTATTAGAGAATAAGTTCACTGAACTAACCTGATATAAGAATCCTATTTTTAACATTACTTGGATGTCTATAGAAATTCTAATTGTGATGACTGTATAACTGACATTTCAATTAAGATCTCCAAAGCATCTTATAAAAAGATTTTTATGTTTGGAAACTAATTATGAGCTATCCTAGTCAAATGTAGCTCAATTTGTAGTTAAGGGATATAGCATGAGTTATATAAAGTTAAATTAGTGATCAATATAAGATTCATCACCTTTAAAAATGTTCCATTGTTTTCAATCAGTATTGATTGAAAAAATCCTTAGCCAAAGTGGAATGACACTCTGAGAATAGTTTTTAAATGTTATTAACAAAATCAATTGCTAATGATGGAGAACTGATATGATTGGACTTAAATAGAGTAGACATTATTTCATACTTTATATATAGTCAAAATATTATGTGATAAAGAGATTATTTTATATAAAAAGTAATGTCTAGAAAGGTTAGTAAAAATCATACAATTTTAATATTTGAGTGATCATGATAGTTATTAAATATCAATTTTGATATATAGAAATAAAATATTTAATTATAGAATTGAATAAATAAAAACTGTTTAATTTATCTAATCTTAAATACAATTTAAGATTATAACTTATACATATCACCAACAAAGTAAGGAACCTAATAATTTATACATAAACAACGACTGATAAGAGAAAGGTAATTTAATCAAATTGGAATTAGTTATAAATTTTGAAAATCTTTAAAGGTTAAACATGAGATATTGAATAAATAAGGATCAATATAAGATATTGAATCATATTTAAGTCTAATTGATATTTAATTAAACTTAATTGTGATCATGACTTGCATCAATTCTCACCATAAATTCCTAGTATTTACATATGTTAATAATTATAAAAGGTTGTAGAGTTAAATCCAACTCAATTTAGGTGTATTCACTCTTAGATTTTGCAAAACTCATTTTCTTGTTGGTTTTGTGTTCTAAACTGTCATTATCCATTTTATCATAATTATGTTACAAAATATACTACTTATATTACTATGAGAATTGTTTTGTGATAATAATTGATGACAAAGGATAAATCTAAAAGAAAAAACAATGTTAGAAACCTTTTTTAAAAAAGTGACAATCTTATAACGATAATAAACTTCATTAAAGTTAGGTCTAAAATTATTATTTTTGTACCATACTAATTGTTATTAACTAAAATGGACTATATTGACTGAAAATTGATACGACAATTTGGATCTGAGCATTAAGTTTATTTTTTTAGGTTATACCGGTGATTTTGGCTAGTATTGGTTAGTATCAATTAATACCTAAAATAGTAGTAAAATGTAAGGACTAAGCGATAATTTTAAGTAAATTATGTATTAAATTGAAAAACAAATCCTAAATCACCTAATTTTTCTTGTTTTCTCCTTTATTATCACATCCAATCTCAACTCTAATCTCTGTCTCTTGCGATCTTAACTATATTCTTTATTAAATATTAATATGAACTCTTTCACTATATTATGCTCTGCCTATGTACCTCCTTATTAGTCATCATGTTAACCTCTCTTAAGCTTAATTTGCTTTGTGCCTCCTTATCACCATCACCTTTCTTCACGACAACGTCCCATTGTCAATAGTGTCTCACCATCACTCACATCTTACCAGTCGCCCTTTCCCATCAATTGCCTCACACTGTTAGTTGCCTCTCATCATCTAGGATTATGCTTTGGTAAAGTGTAAATATAGATACCATAAGTTTAAACATGTTTATTAATTTTGTCCAAGCTTATAAATACTTAATGTAATGAGCAACTATTTAAATATTTTATATCCTTGACTCAATTTTTATAGAAATAAATGACATATCAAGGTAATCCTATCTTCTTTTGTATCTGTTACCTATTTTATTATAAGTTAACTTGAGTTCCACAATATGTTTCGTTATTTATTTTTAAGGTAGTGGTGTCTTAGCTTAAAAATTGTGGGAAATTATTTGAGAAACTATATTAGTTATTCATAAACTATATATATCTTTTAAATTTCGAAATCAAGGTTAGAAATATATTACAGCCAAACTTGTTATGAATATCATCACTAGTAGGTGTTAAACTTATTTTTTCGTATGATCTTCATTTTGTACAATCAATTGGTTATTTTGACATCCCTATAGACCACATGTGGCTTTAGATAATTAATCTATGTTTCATTTTTTAACTCTAAATATTTTCTTGTTAACTAATATTTACATCTTATTGGACTTCTTTTTTTCATTCTTTATTATCTTGCTAGTGAGATCATTTATAATAATGATTTGGTAGTGGTGCATTTAATGTTAGAGGAGTTGCTAGAACATGTGATTTTCCCTTAAAAAAATTTGATATGCCTTTAGATATTGTGGATAATATTTTTAAGAATACTTGATAATGTTTCTGATCTAATGATCTCTTGTTTTATAAATTACTATCACTAATATCTTGTTTATACTTTACCTCTTGTTAATTATGTCCAAAGGTGTTAAAAAATCCAATAAAAATAGTTGTTTTAGAAGATAATATGTAATTTTAAAAGTTATGTAACTAGTCCTAATTCAAAATTCAAAGAAATAATGAGAACTGTAAGTCTAAAATAATAACAACGCATGTTTACTTTATTGATTAGTTGCAGGTTTCATGCTTGGTTAACTCAAAATCCCATATATTTCCCTTGATGACTCACTATAACAATGAGAATAGAAAACAATCTTTTTTAATTTTTGTATACTTAATCATTTGCAGGATCAGATGCTTCAGACTCTTAATTCGAAAATGTTTGCTTAGCAGTTAGTGTCTCATTTAATTATGTGCCTACTATAATACCTTTTTGTTGCTCTATTGGTCTTTTTAATAATCTAATTATATTTTTAAGGAATTTAATATTTTTTATTTGTGATTAAAATTTTTAAAAGGAAATGGACTTAAATATATCATAAGCCATTTAAATTTGTCTTAGATGGAGACAGGCTTTATACATGGTTTTCTTGAAGTATATCAAATAAGAAAGAAAGAAGGCACATACTGAACTATGAAATTGGAAATGGAAGTTCATCTAGCAGTGGTGAGGATGATACTGAAAATATTAAAGTTGGTCTTCATTCTTAAGAACAATAGACTATTGCAACTGATATAAGGAAAATGAGAAGAAAACTGCCTAGCTGTTTTACTTTACAAATAATTCTTAGAGCTTAACCTTAATTTGACGTGTATTATAATACAAAGAATAGTTTATAATACAAAAATGGAAATGGCTAAATGGTGGTAAAATGTATATGTGTCATTCAATATTACCTAATCTTGTTGTTACTAGCCCATAGTGGATGTTATTGCCTCTATTAGTTCAATATTTAAAGCTCCTTCAATTGATGACTATAGAGGTAATCTTCTGAGAAACATGGTTGGTGAAACAAAAAGTTATTTTGGTGAAAAAAATGACAAAGTTAACTTATAGATGTCAAATCACATATGATGGTCAGGACAAAAGAGTCCATATGAATTTTTTATTTATTCTAGTAATAGGATTATATTTAATGCATTTAACCTTATTAGAAATGTTAATACACAAGTAAAGATTTTTTACAAAGTTGTAAATGAATTTAAGGTAGAAATAGTGTATAGTTCATCACTGATAGTAATGCTACTTATAAAGTAACTATGAAGAGGTTACAAAGTAGGTATTTATCTCATTTAGACACCTTGTGTTGCATATTATGTTAACTTAATATTAGATAGTATAGAAGATGTTAGATACTTTCCTATCATTGATGTTGTTGTGTAAAAACTAATAAAAGTAACTAAATTCGTTTATATCATACATAGGTTCTAAACTTGATCAAAAAAATATCTCATCAATGATAGGAATTTATGTTGTCCTTCTATTAGAATATTTATAACTAATTTCTTATGACTTTAGCATTTTATTCAAATTAAGTTAAGACAATTCTCTACAAGTGACAAGTGGGTTGCATCTTAACATGTGAGGTCTAATTCTGGAATGGAGGTCTCTAATATTATATTTAAAGATCATGAATTTTAGTTTCAACGTCAACTTTTCATACAAGTTTATGAGTCATTTGTGAGAGTAATCCACCCAGCTAATAGTGATAAAAATGTAATAATAGGTTACTTTTATGATGTTATAAAGAGGGTGAACGAAACAATCAAGGTTAACATAAAAATATACCTTCTTTATACCTACCTTATGTAATAATCATTAATCAAAGATGAAAAAATACTTTACTCTCCATTGTTTTCTACTTAGGCATTTATGAACTTGATTTTCTATTTTAGACTAAGTTTCATAAAGAAAGTTGAAGTCAATAGAAGAATGCTATTAACTATTACAATAATTATTTCACATGATATGACATAAGACCTCTTTATCTCACAAACAAAGGTATGTAAGGATGCATGTAGTGATTTTTTAATCCTTATTGTAATACTACAAAAAGACAAATTTAATCCAGGTATACATTTCTTCACTTTTTTTACTTATTCAAAAATAATCATCACTTTAGTTTATGTATAAGATTATTTTTATTATCTTGCAGTTATGGTGTAAAACCAATTTGGAAGTAGTGTTTTAGAATTGTAAAGGTTTTCAATTTGATTTTTTAGTTAATGTGTGAGTGCAATTAGGTGTGAAAGGGAATGGAGAGCATTTAAGCTCATTCTTTATTAAAAAAAGAAATAAATTAGAACCTAAGAGATCAAGTTATATAATATTTGTTCGATATAACTAGAAGTTTCAAAAAAGATATTTTATTGTCATTTTTTAGTTGAATATAATTTTTAATTATTTTATTTTATTTGTTTACTAGGACTCTTAATAGAACAATTACTTTTATAAATCGAATTTACCTTAATCATATCAATCTCTTAGTGGACTGAATTTATGAGGAACAAAAATTTATAAATGAGAGTGACTTGGGAGATGGTCTTAGATGAGAAAGAATTGATAAGTCATTTAGTGCATTGAATGGTGATGAAATTCTCCTTAATGATAAGGACTTTATACCAAATAAAAATTAGAGTCAATACGATTTGGATAGATATATCGTGGAATGAAGTTTCATGTTTTTCATTTTTGTCTTTTCTTTTTACTTGTATTTGATATATATGTTAAATTCTATATATACAATATAAACATAAAACTCATAACTATTAATGCTTTTATTTTAGGTTTCACTTTCTGATTTATTGTGTTCTTGGACATAAATTTTTGTTGTTATAAACCTATATTATTTTTATTATATGATGATTTATTGTAATTAATTATAACATTTTAAGTATTTATATTATTATTAACTTTAAAATTGTATGATAACTAAATAATTTTATATTAATTGTGATTATTATTAGATATTTGGCATGATTGATATTTATTTATATGAGTAATGTATGAAAAATAATATTAATATGAACAAAGAGATAATTTTTGTATCAAATTTATATTGTTATAGTTTTTAAGATATGGTTAAAATAAAGTTAAAAATTATGTAACATAAAATATTGAAGAATTATTTTTTAATTTTATATTTAAAAACTATTTTATAATTTTACATTTTATAAAAATCATTTAATATTGATTTTATACTAAAAACAAAGTCGATACATTATTTGCAAACATTAGTTAAGTATGATATAATGTTACTTTCACAGATAAGGCTAATGAAAGCAATATAAGAAGGCTTTTAAGTTACAATTGTGAAATTTATTCAGTAGAATACGAATCATTAAGGGCTTAATAGATGGACCTAATATTAGTTTCCATTATTTATTAATCAAATCTCTCAACTTCAATCAAGTTTACCCCATCAAGTGGCTTATTCTTTATATATATAACCAAGAATGGTGGAATGGCAAGGTTAGGTTGGACTCATCATCGTATTGACCCGACTGACCATTTTAGGAAAGGTCTATACTTGAATCTGATCCTGGATAAATTTGAGCAGCCTGAAACATATCTAAAAAATCTCCTATCATCATCACCATTTTTTAAGACCTCTAAATCTTGTTCTTTCTTGGTGATGGAGAAGAGAGAAGACATGAACAAAAACGGCTAAAGAGATGTAATAAAAAAACCTATAGAGAAGTATCAAAGCTCTGAATCAGGAAGAGAAGATACAAAAATGACAATATGATGATTTAAACGGTATTCTTGCACTTTCTTTAGCTTTATATTCTTAATGTAACAGTGTTACCAAAAGACCATTAGTTGACTTTTTCTAAGTTTGCCAATTATGAATTAACCACAAGTGTATGGCGTAGCTGTAAATAGTACCGGTAAATACAGGTTGATCCCATGAAGACGATGAATACTAGTAGTTACCGTTTTCCTATTATCTAGTATAAGAATTTGATTCTGATTTTTAATTAAAAAATTAACTTAAGCAAATAAAATAAAACAAGCAACAAAATTGAATAGAGAATGAAGAAATCACTTAAGAAATTATCGATATCGAGAATTAGTGTATAGGCTTTGAATCCCCCTAAATACCCTTAATTAATTGATCTTTTATTATGCAGTTGTCTTGATGAATGTCTAACCTCCCCATCGTACTCTATCCTCATTAATAGGTCTCCAACAAAAAATTTTCATGGAAAATCAGGCTTAAGATAAGGTGACCCTCTCTCTCCATAACTTTTTATTCTTTGTATGGAAGTCCTCTCTAGGAGTCTATATGACTCGATAGATGGTACCCCTACTTTTAAATTCCACTGGAGATGCAAAGCTCTTAAACTTTCCCACCTCTTGTTTGCTGATGACTTATTAATGTTCTGTCAAGCTGATCTGCCCTCGGTGAATACCTTGTTAAATTACTTGAATACGTTCTCTAAATTCTCAGGTCTGGAAATGAATATAAACAAGAGTCAATTCTTCCTTTCTCCTTATATGAATCATTAGTTCGACCAATTGGAAGGTATTTCGGGTCTCAAAAGGAGTCAACTACCTATGAAATATCTAGGATTGCCTATCTTAACTGGTAGATTGACTAGGAGAGACTGTATCCCCTTGTTAGACAAAATGGATTCCAAAATTAACAAATGGACTCATAAGGCTTTATCCTATGCTGGTAGGCTTCAGTTGGTAAATTCTGTCCTATCTACCTTTTAGGTCTTTTGGGCTAGCCATTTCATTCTCCCTTCCTTTATCATTAAAGAAATAAAATCTTAGCTCAGGAACTTTTTGTGGTCTAGGAAGGCAGTAACAAAAACTCATGCCAAGGTTAAGTGGTCTGATCTTTGTAAACCAAAAAAGGAGGGTGGTCTAGGAATTAAACATTTTTCAACTTGGAATCATGTTCTATTAGGCAAAAGGATCTGGATCCTTTTTAATGATAGGGAAGCCTTATGGGTTAAATGGGTTTGCACCACTATTCTTAAAAGACAGAATTTCTGGAGCACCCAACCAACTAGCAATAGCTCTTGGAGCTGGAGGAATCTAATTCAGGTTAGGAATATTATTGGGAACCATTTTAGATTTAGGATAGGGAATGGCTTGTCTACTTTCTTATGGCAGGACCCGTGGCATCACAGAGGTTTACTGAAGGATCTGGTTTCCCCAAGAATTGTCAATGGGTCAGAACTTCCAATGCATGCAAAAGTAGTTGATCTTATCCATGACAATTTATGGAATTGGTAAGGAGCTACAATTGAGGCCGTTCGCATGCTAGAACCTTTAACTTATCAACCTGACGAGTCTCAACCGGATAGGTTAGAATGGATGCCTAGCACCATAAAAGCTTACACCATTACATCAGCTTACACCCTGATGAGTCCTCCTTCTCTGAGATTACCTTGGTATAAATTAGTGTGGTAAAAAGGTATAACCCCAAGGTATGCTTTTATCTTGTGGTTAACTTTTCTTAATAAACTACAAACAAGAGATCGGCTACTTTATACTTTTATTCCTAATCGTTGTTCACTCTACTCTTCGGGCAATGAATCCATTATCCACCTCTTCTTTGAATGCTCCTTTTTTAATTTAGTTTGGCAACACTACCATGGCCCCTTTCAATTGAACATGCCAAATTTGCCAAATCTCCAATCTATCCAACAGTGGTTCAACCAAAGCCAAAACCACCAAAACCTACACCTAAACACTTTCTCTATCCTGACTGCTATTGTTGTTTATAACTTATGGTCCGAGAGAAACCTCAGAACCTTCAAAGTCAAAGCCATGGAAATGGGGAGCATCAACTCCAAAATGATCTTCCAAGTAATGGAGCAGTTTTGCATAAACACTGAGAGTAGGTAAATTGAGTTTTCTGTTTTCTGGTTTCTAGTTTCTTTTTTTTCTGTTTGCAGGTACTAGTTGACATAATCTTTTATGAGCCCTCTCCCTCATCGGAAATCAATACAAGGATGATCCTAACCCGAAGGAAGGGATGATAACCAGATGATAAGCACAGAAATTATCAAACTTTAGAGGCCTCAGTCGGTTTTGGGTTGTCATTGAGTCTGTGTTGTTTTAATGTTTGGTTGGGTTGGCTATTGGAAGTTGTTGTGGGTATACTGGGTCTTACGAGATTGAGATTGAAATTATAACTGAGTAAGATCACTTAAAGGAAGCTAGAATAGCCTATCATGGATTGTTAAGTGAATATGACTTAGGTTATTCGGTACTGTGTGGCTTTTGGTAGCCAAGGATTGTATTTAGGTCCCCTCAGATTTGTACATAACCTTATATATTTGTATACAAGTTTCTACTGATTTACCAAAATAAAATTGTGTTGATGATTTATTAAACCACGATTCCTATATTATGCTAATAGATCACTCTTGAGTCTAATAACAACTAATCTTAAGGTTATCAATTTAATTACTCAGGTTAAAGCTTATAGAATTGCTATACCAATTTGTGAATCTTGCTATTAAGTTTGACCCTAATCAAGAGGATTTCTGTAATCCTATAGGGTTGCAATCAACTCGTTTCAATTTTGGTAGATCTATTAACACACATAGGATTTGTCATTCTCTATGTTATGAAATCAAGTTATGCATTAATATTTCAAATCTATTAGAACATATATTAAACATGTTATTGAACCACAATATATCAATAGAAATAGTTGCTTTAATAAAAGAATCAAAACAGTTTATTGCACAAAACTAGGGTTCATCTAACTTAGGCACTAAAACAATTTAGTTACATATGATAGGACTTGAAATCAAACATAAATAGATAGAAAAACAAATTGAAAACAATGGGTCATAATTATAAATTTCACTGTTTGTCTCCTATCAAATATTCTTACAAGGTATAGTTTTAATATTGTATTCCAATGGATCTTTCAATGATTTCTTGGTGTTTTCCATTTCTTTGGATCAAAGTCACCCCTTCTTAACAATCTCAACCTTTGTAATCACCTCCTAATATCTACTCTCAAAGTCTAACAATGTCTTTATACGTATCCACTTTTATTTTAGCTCTAAACACATTTTTTATAGAAAATTTTAGGGTTCTGGGAGATGAATGGTCTGATACACGGTCGTGTACTAGACTATATATAACCTAAAATATTTAGATTCTATGATTCTGCATGGTCTAAGAGAAGTACACAAACTAATGCATGGCGATGTATCCCTTCTTTGCTTATCATCTTCATTTTATTCCACGTTTTCATCTAAATTCTTATCCGTTTGATTCGTGAAAGAAATTGTAACATATAAACACCCTTAAATAAAATTAAGCACAAAATATACAGTATAAATATAAAATATCTAGCAAAAATACATTAAATATGGGGTATAAATATGATCCAATATGTATCTATCAATTATCTCTAGATTCGCTTGGTCCCATCATCCTTCTGTATTTCTACGTGAAATAAAGAAACTTGCAAAACTTGGGAAATAGAACAATTAAGCAAAAACACAGTGAAGCATCACAAGCGGGAAGTGGTGCTAAGATAAAAGACGAAGCAAAAGATAGTGGCTAGGGTTTTCTTTAACTATATATAGTTGAGCTTTTAGGCCAAGTCGAGCCTTGAATCTCGAATCAAAGCCAAAATTTTACAAAATAATAAAACACGAGTCTAGTCAAAAGCCTAATTAACTTAAACTAAACCCGGTAACTTTAGATTGGATCGATCCAGGTCGATTCAGGCTTAGGCTTTTTCCAAGCCTATATATAACTGACACCATCTTACTATTTTGTATTTCAATTTTCTTTCAGTAATATTGAATTAAAATGATAACGATAATTATCATTTTTCAACCTGTTAATGTAAAACAAGGTAAAATATGATATAATGTTTGAAATCATTTTGTAAGATAAAATTTAAAAACTTAAGGTGTAATTTACTTATTGATAACAAAATATTAAAGAGCTGTAGAAGGAAATCAAAAGGCACATATGGTGTTGTTTAAATTTGTATGCTTCAACTTTGAATTAATTTAACAATTTAAAAGAAAGATAAAGTCTAATTAAGAAAAATTACAATTAAATTAACTTTTTAACCTTTTAAGTAATGACTAAAGACTAATTTGACTCGTTTTCCTAGTATACTATTTTAATTCTTCATGATCCTTAACAATTTATTTTTGAGTTCTAGTCCCTTAATGTCCAAGAATTATTTTTTAAATATCTCTATATGTTAATTTATATATTTATTTTTAGATTCCAAATTGATATTATATTTATAATACATATAAACCTAAGAATAAAGATGCAATAGGATTATGCAATTTTTATATGCTACATTATTATAAAATTTTTAGTTACTACTAATTTTATGAATATTGTACCAATACCGATATTATTTGGTTCTAATATGGTATAATACTGGTACCGGTCAATATTAGGTACTGTTTCAGATAATTTAAGAAAAATAATCCTTAAATTCTTTAAAATTATAAAATAGTCCCTCAATATATTTTACCGTTTAATTTTTAATTTTTCATCAACTATGTCTCTGAAAATCATAATAATATAAATTTGAAATATCATCTATCTCTTATTTTTATTAATATTACTTTTCATATATTTTAAATTACCAAAAAAAAAGACCAACCCTTCGTCAATTTTTCAATTATAGCCCGAACTTTAAAAAGTAGCAATAAAATGCCCTAACTTTTATTTTTTTTCAATTCTAGCTCAACGTTAGTGTTTCCATTAAGTTTGCTAATGTGGCTTGTCACATGTTTCAGAAACCTTAATTATTAATATACGTCGTCAGCCAATATTGACACAGTAAATGAAGATTAATGAAATGACATCGTTGTTTAAAAATGATCTAAATCCGCTTACGCAATCTTAATGACCTTACACTTTGATTCTTTCATTTTTAATTTGTTCTATCAGGGCCTCACCATTTGATTTTCAAATTACGTACGTTGGACCTCAAAATTTTCTTGGAAGTTAGAAAAATTATATGTGAAATGTTGGAAGTTAAAAGTTAGAAGTTATAAGTTGAAACATGTTCATTGAGTATGATTTAGTGTTTTAGCCATGGCTTTTTCTCTAATTATCCAAATGAGATGATACTTAATTTAGAGTAAACTAGAGAGATAGGGCTACAAATTTTCTGATAAAATTGAGTTTTAATTCAGTCTTTAAGAATTTCAATTTCGGGATGGAATTTGAGCATAGAATATTGTTTCAGTATGAGAATAGTTCGAAAATGTTTGGGGTATAAATTTTATATTATGGAACAAATTGAATGATTTTGGTGTCATTAGAAAATTGAGTCAATGAGGAACATTTTTTTAGAAGGAAGTGTTATCCAATTCCTTCAATTACCTTATCAGAAAAGGTCTTGATTTTTGAAAGAAGTTAGGTAATGACTTAAATAAATTTTGAGGTATTGATAAATTAATTATGTTATTTTTGTGGAGTTAATTAGCATGTTAATTTGAGTAAGGTTTATGACATAGGTTAATTGAATTATAGTCTTAAGATAGTAAGATTGCATGAGGGGCAAAATTAGCAAGTCACTTAAGCATTTAAGTTACAAGGCATATAAGTAAGGGTAAAAAGGACATTGTTCAATCATTACTGGTATAAAAGGAAGAAGAAAAGACTGTCTTACATTTAGAAGAAACAAAAAAACGTGAATGAAAGGAGAGAAAGAGAGAGAAGCACGAAAAAGATAGAAAGGAGAGAAAAAGAAGAAAAAGCTAGGTTTCTCCATTTCTTAGTTTTCAAGAGGGACTTTGAAGTTTATTCAAGAAGAAAAAAGGAAGAGGGGGATGAGAGCTTCCATTAGAGCCAATAAACTCTTCATTTGGTGAAGGATCAAGGTAAGATCATTTTAGTTGGATTTTTGGAAGGGTTTTGGCTCATATAACTTAAGAAATGTATGGGTTTAAGAATTCTATGATCAATTTTAATGAATATTTCTTATGGATTTCTTAATTGGAATGCCTATTAAGTTGGGGATTTTTATCAATGTTGAAGGACATCAAGGAAGGAAAGAGGAGCAATGGGAGAGGACATCTTAAGTAAGTTTATGAGCAAGAAAATAAGGTGGGTTTTATGTTTATAATTAAGTAATGAGCCATTAATGTTTTTATTCAAATCAAGAAAGAAAAATGATTTCAATTACTTCATAAATGTTTCTTTTATTGCTTTTGAATGATTTGTGAGATT
>JANITW010000005.1:24157975-24168469 GCA_027564335.1 Erythroxylum williamsii
CAGAAGATACAAACCCAACTCAAGAGTACAAGAGAAATTAAAAAAATACCCAAAACCTTGATAGAGATTCAAGAAAGAAAGTACAAAATAAAATGGATAACGGAATCGGAAACCTTACTTTAATAAAAAAAAGAGAGAAATATGCAATTATATCGACAAAAAAAATTGAAGAAGAAAGAAAGGAAGCAAATTACCAATGTAATATATTGTTTCGAGTGTTTCGCATGGATTAGTTTGTGGAGAGATATGAGTGCATTCGACCATGTCAAGAAGAGAATAGAGAGTAGAGCGTAATTCGGATACTATCTTTCGCTGCAATGAACGTGTGCCAAAATTAGACAGTAACGACTCATATTTTTCTAGATTATGAGAAGAATGAAATAATATTATCCAAAAAGAAGGAATGAAATACTTATCTGTTTAATAATAATATACTACCAAACATTATTTTTCATTTCATACCTATACTTTTTTATTATTATTTAAAATAAGAAAATGAAAAGACAAATTATATGATGTATCCTGAGTGATATACTCCTGACTCATCCTCCACATCATGGTGTCTAATTTAACGTTTGTCAGTATCACACTATCACCTAACTAAATCCAAACCTATCCGGACTTAAAAACATAGTGTGTCAGTATCAATTACGAGCAATATCAGATGAAATGCCGGAGCAGTCCACCTGTCGCTTCACAACAAAAGCTTCTTAGTTCCTTTCTTCCTCAATATCAGATGAAATGCCGGAGCAGTCCACCTGTCGCTTCACAACAAAAGCTTCTTAGTTCCTTTCTTCCTTTCTATTTTTCCCTATTTCCGTCACATTCCTCTCATAGTCATACGGCCAAAATATTTATTAAAAATTGTTAAAAAAAAACTGAAAACGGAAATTCCTCTGGTTTGCTGGGTGGTTCCAAAATGAGCTACATCTCTCTCTCTCTCTCTAGATCTGTAAGTTTTTCTTTTTCTTTTTCTTTGTCTATATGTGAAATTTGTTTTTCCCGATGAATTTCCATTGACTCCAGATGGCCCTGCATTTGTTCCCACTTCTTTCCTCTGTTTTTTATCGTTCCATAAATGATATCTAGAGATCCTTCGTTCTTATAAAACCCTAGATCTCGTCGTTCTGGCGGTTTTCCACTCCTTTGAATTTAATTCAGGGTTTTAGTGCTTGGATCTCGAGGTTTTGGACTTCAATTCGAGCTTTTTGGATAAGGGGAGAGAGGTGAATTGGAAGGTCTTTTTTCGTAGATCGTTTGGTTTATGGCTTCAAATCCTCCATTAGTTGTGATGGAGGATCAGACGGACGAAGATTTCTTTGATAAATTAGTGGATGATGATTTTGGTCCCACCAATTCCGATTCCGTTGATCCTAAGTTCAGCGAAGGCAGTGATTCTGATGAGGCCAAGGCCTTTGCTAATCTGAGTGTTGATGATAATGTTGTTGATGGGGGGTTTGGTGGGAAAAATGAAACTGGTTCAGTTCAAGATCGGGTAGCACTTAGTAATACGTTGGATTTGTCGAATTCGACTCCCTGTCAGAGTGCAATTGATTCAAACAATGATGGAATTAGATCAGACGGTTTGTCGGATTTTGCAATGAGTGAAAGTAATGTTTTGTTAAAATCAGGGGTGAAGGAGATTGGATGGAGTTCATTTTATGCTGATACCTCAGAGGAGGGAGATCACGAATTTGGTTCCTACTCAGACTTTTTCAACGATCTAGTTAACAATTCAGGGGGTTTTGGTGGTAAAGTTAATGACAGTGGTGCTACTAAAGAGAATAAGATTGCTGAGGGATCGGAGAATTCAACTAGTTGTGAGCAATATCAACAGGGCACTCAGATTTATGGGGGAACCATGGAGGGCAATGTGAGTGAGCAGGATACGTATGAAAATCAGAAGTTGGATAGTATGTATCCAGGGTGGAAGTATGATACCAGTACTGGGCAGTGGTTCCAAATAGCTAATTATGACGTGACAGTGGGTGCGCAAGGAGATTATAATTTTAGTTCCCGTAGGGAATGTGCTGCAGTTTCTGATGCAAATGCTGAAGTAAGTTATTTACAGAAGAGTTTACAGTCTGTGGTTGGAACCGTGTCTGACTGCAGTACGAATGGAACTGTATCTTACTGGAACCAGGCTCCACAGGAGAGTAATAATAATGCCTATCCAGCCCATATGGCTTTTGACCCCAATTATCCTGGTTGGTATTATGACACAATTGCTGAAGAATGGCGCACAATTGAAAGCTACACATCATTAGTTGAATCAACGGTAGTTCAAGGTCATGATCACCATAGTCAGAATGGTTTTGCTTTCAGTGGATCATATTCTAAAAATGGTAATGATATGTATAGCAGTACCCATGCCAACTATGGACAAGCTGAAAACTATGTGCCGCAAGGCTATGCTAGTAATGATAGCTACGATAACCAGGGCCTGAATGTGTGGCAACTAGACACTGTTGCTAAGTCCAATGCTGTTCAAGATATTGGTGAAAGAACACGAAAGCTGAATTCCTATGTATCAGATGTTTCCATGCGCAACCATGTGGAACAGAATAAATCATTCAGTTCGTTAGGGACAGCTCCATCTAATGAGAAAGGGAGTCATGTTGCGGCTAATGGGTTTGCTGGATCACAAGAGTTTGTACCTTGTGGTAACATCAGTCAACAGTTTAATCAGGGAAAATTGACCCAAAATGACCTAATTAACTTTTCAACAGATTATTTTAGCAGTCAGAAGCAATTAAACCGTTCCCACCAATCTTTTCAGAGAAACCAGCAATATAAGTATTCTTCTGGCATTGGGGGATCATCTGCTGGCCGTCCACCACATGCCTTGGTTACATTTGGCTTTGGTGGAAAATTGATTGTAATGAAAAATGGTAATTCTTTTGGGAGCTCATCTTTTGGAAACCAGGTGAGGCTATTGAATGCTTCCCTCCCTGCTATTGTAGAGATCCTTCGCTTCACTTTATCTTCTTTATCTACTCTATTTCTCTTTGTGTTGTCTGACATCACTTAATAGTTGAGTGATGATGTTCTCATGGAGAAAAATGAGAGAAAGAGAAGATAATCCTGAGAAAAGTTTATTTTAGTTTCCTAAACTTTGTATTTCATAATTGTTAATCATGTTATTTTGTTTTTCTTGTCTGATCCCATCTAAAAGGAACCTGTTGGAGGCTCTGTTTCTGTTCTGAATTTGATGGAGGTTGTCCCTGGAAATGGTGAAAATGCTTCAAGCATTAGAGGGAACACATGCAATTATTTTCATGCCCTTTGCCAACAGGCCTTTCCAGGTCCATTGGTGGGTGGGAATGCTGGAAGTAAAGAGTTGAATAAATGGATTGATGAGAGGATAGCTAACTTTGAATTATCTGAGATGGATCATAGAAAAGGTGAAGCATTGCGGTTGCTTCTCTCTTTGCTTAAAATAGCATGTCAGCATTATGGAAAACTTCGATATCCTTTTGGCACTGATGCTTCTGTGAAGGTAATTCATGTAATTCTTCTGTCCTATCTGGACAAAATCCTTCATCTGTAGTTTTCTGGAGCTTCCATGTATTGCTGTAGATATCTATTTATGGAAGCCAAATTTTAAGCAGTAACAGACCATCACATTCTATTGTTATAATTGTGAATCACCTTAAAAACAAATGATTTCAGGTGACCTTTCCTAAATTAATTTAATATTCTTCAGGATGAGGAATTTGAGAATCACTACTGCCTGGATATTCCTAAGGTTAGAGCTAGACGCTCTATAATGACTAATCCTTCCCAACAAAGGCACCATGATGTATTGTGTTTGTTATTCCTTTCGTCTTAGATCCATCTTCTATTGTGAATGTCCATTACGCCACTCTGTTTCCTGTCTGAATGACATGAATTATAAGAGAGAGACTAGGCTAGAACAGAGTAAAAGGACTGATTATAAGGCAGAAGGCCAGGCTTATGTACACCTGAGCTACCTAAAACATCTCTTGCACCTTCCCATGCTGTGTCTGGTAATCATCTTTTGTTGATAAAGATTTTACGAGTGTGGTGATTATGATAGTGGTGGTAATGCTTGTAAATTAATTTTCCTTTTCAAAATTTTCACTCTTTTGGGATTTTTTTTATATTCTTTCTTTTTATTTGATTATATGCACTTAGAGATCCCATATCCTCTGTTACATGTATAATTTCTATATATGTTCCATTTGGGATCTTTTTAGTTTGTTCTTCTATTTGATTACACTCTTAGGAATCCCTAATCCTCATGTACATATATAATTTTCTGTAATTTCTGGTCCAAGCCATGCATTTCTTCTTTGAAGGGTGATCTATGAAGACTAATGACTTGAAATTTGATATTTTATCTTTTTGTATCTTGATAGGAGAGTGACACTCCAGAATCAGCAATTGCGAAACTTTTTGCATCTGCCAAGAGGAATGACAGTCAATTCAATGAGTATGGTGTTCCTAGCCACTGCTTGCAAAATTTGCCATCTGAAGGACAAATTCGGGTATCCCATCAATTACATAAAGGTTTCTTTTACTTTGGGATTTCTTTATTGTCTAAACGATTCTGATGTTTTCCTTAGGCAACTGCTTCTGAAGTCCAAAATCTTCTAGTATCTGGTAGAAAAAAAGAGGCTCTGCAATGTGCACAAGAAGGTCAGCTTTGGGGACTGGCCCTTGTTCTTGCCTCACAGCTTGGTGATCAGGTCTTCTATATGTTATACCCTGTCACCTGATTTATTTAGTTAGTTTATGTTTGAAGAAGACACAGATTCTCTCTCCTCAGCACTCTGCAAAACAATATTGGGGCTACAATGATTACCATTTGTAAATTGCAGTTCTATGTTGATACGGTCAGGCAAATGGCACTTCACCACTTGGTAGCAGGATCACCTTTGAGGACACTATGCTTGCTAATTGCAGGGCAACCGGCAGATGTATTTGCTGCTGACACCATTGCTGGCATTGTTATTCCGGGTGTCTTAAATATGACGCCACGGCCTGTACAGGTGATATATTCATGTCTGAAGGGTCCTCCTGCCATCCTATGTTACTGTATTAGTTAGAGTCATTCTATGTTATCAATCCCTCCTCCTTGAAGGAATGACCTGTATCAACCAATAATTTCTTAGATTAATTACAGTTAACTGAGAGAGTTTACAACTGTAGAAGAACATTGTTGATGGCTATACTCTGTTTGCCTTGCTGGCTTTGTAGCTAGAAATCTGTAGTTTCTTCAATTTCTGGTACTAGGATCTTGTGAATGCATATGTGATATACTCTTGTCAGATTCCAATATCTCCATCTATTTTCACAATTCTTTACTGAATTTCCTGGAAAAATTGCTACATTCTTCTCTTTCAAATTGTTAGAACAATGTATTCAGTTATGCGCCTTTATGCTTATCTGTGTTGACCTGTGGACTACAGGTGGGAGCAAATAGCATGCTTGATGATTGGGAAGAGAATTTGGCCGTGATAACCGCTAACAGGACTAAGGATGATGAGCTTGTTATTATTCATCTTGGGGATTGCCTATGGAAAGATAGAAGTGAGGTATATTGATTGTGAATGTCCTGAGCTTACCTGCTCTTTTTATAAGCCTACATTTGAAATTTTTACGGGGGTAACCACTCAGATAATTGCTGCACACATTTGCTACTTAGTTGCTGAAGCCAACTTTGAGTCGTACTCAGACAGTGCAAGATTATGCCTTGTTGGAGCAGATCACTTGAAGCATCCTAGGACATATACTAGTCCAGAGGCTATTCAGGTGCTCTTAAGTATTATTTTTTTCTTTTTAAATGTTTAAAATATTAGTTTTTTGTATGCCATATTGCTATCTTTTGTGTGCTTGCTTGCAGTTCATGGTTTAAGTGCTTCTGGAATTTATTCATAGTTCTGGTTATAAAAGAAACATCAAGAAGGAAAACAAGATAAGTGTAGATCACCTTGTTCAAGGGTTGGGAAATCCTAATTTGCCTTTTGCTAATATGTGGACAGAGAACTGAACTTTATGAATACTCGAAGGTACTTGGTAATTCCCAGTTCATCTTGTTTCCCTTTCAGCCTTATAAGCTCATATATGCTTATATGCTAGCTGAAGTGGGCAAAGTTTCAGATTCATTGAAGTAAGTAGTGAATAATCTCCATGTTTAATGATTTATCTAACTGTTACATTGGAGTTTTGAGCTTTGCAATTTTTTTCAGGTATTGTCAAGCAGTATTAAAATCTCTGAAAACTGTTCGAACTGCTGAAGTAGAGACATGGAAACAACTACTATTCTCTCTTGAAGAGAGGATTAGAACTCATCAGCAGGCATCTCTCTCTCTGTCTCTCTCTCTCTCTCTGTCTGTGTGTGTGGGTTTACTTTGGGTGATCTGCTGATCACAAATACACTTCTTTTTAGGGTGGCTATGCTACCAATTTGGCTCCTGCAAAGTTGGTAGGTAAATTACTCAACTTTTTTGATAGCACTGCACATCGTGTAGTTGGGGGTCTTCCACCACCTGCACCATCAGGATCACATGCAACTGCGCATGGCAATGAGCATTATGAGCTTGCAATGGGTTCTAGGGTAACAGCTAGTCAATCAACGATGGCAATGTCATCGTTAGTGCCTTCTATGTCAATTGAACCTATAACTGAATGGGCCGCTGATGGCAATAGAATGTTTGTCCAAAATAGAAGTGTTTCTGAGCCAGACTTCAGTAGAAGTCCGCGACAGGTGTGAAACTTATTTATACAGTTAAATTGTCCTTTCATATTTATTTCTGATTCATCTCCGTCTTGTTTACAAAATTGCTGAGGCCTATCTGACTTTGAGTAGAATCAGGTTGATTCATCAAAGAATGGGATATCATCCAGTGCACAAGTTAATGCATCAGGTTCAGCTGTGGGATCTCGTTTTGCCAGATTTGGCTTTGGTACCCAGCTTCTTCAGAAGACTGTTGGGCTAGTCTTAGGACCTCGCAGTGATCGTCAGGTTTACCTTTTGTTTTTGATTTTATTTTAATTTATACTTTCATCACAAACCTACTTGTTTACATCTTTTTACTCGTTCTTTTATGTTTGCTTTCTTTGTTAAAGGCTAAATTGGGAGAGAAGAACAGGTTCTATTATGATGAAAAACTTAAGAGATGGGCGGAGGAAGGTGCTGAACCCCCAGCAGAAGAGGCAGCTTTGCCACCTCCCCCTATGACTGGAGCTTTCCAGAATGGAACATCTGACTACAACTTGAAATCTGCATTGAAGCATGATTCCTACCCCCCTGATCAGGGTCCTACGTTTCAGGGTCCCTCTTCATCAGAACATATTTCAGGGACCACACCAATTCCAATCACCTCAAATCAGACTCCAACTCCAACTACAACTACAAATCAATTTTCGGCTCGTGGGCGGATGGATGTACGAGCAAGGTAGTTTGCAAGCCTTTGTATTTCTTATTTTTGTTCTTTATTACTTCATAAGTAAATGATCAGCTTGATATCTTGGACACTAAGAGATTTATGGATGTTCAGGTATGTTGACACCTTTAACAAAGGTGGACGAACGTCTACAAACTTGTTCAAGTCACCTTCGGTACAATCTGTTAAACCTGTTGCTGCAAATCAGAAATTTTTTGTTCCAGCACCTGTACCTTCAGTGGACAATTTAACAGAAGATGTGCAGAGGGAAGCTGCAAGCAAAGAAAATCCTTCAACATCTGCTTCGGGAGACTCTTATGCATCTTCGGCATCTGTATCATCAATGACCATGCAGAGGTTCCCAAGCGTGGATAACATCACAGGAAAGGAAGAGAGTACAAAAAGCGATGGCCCTGCGTCATATTATTCACGGCGAACAGCATCATGGGGTGGAAGTTTGAATGATTCATCTAGCCTTCCTAGGATGGCAGAAACCAAGTCTTTAGGAGAGTCATTGGGCATGTCTCCATCATCTTTTGTGTCCAATGGCCCTCCAATGACACATACGCCCATTAATCGTGGCCATTCTGGAGATGATCTTCATGAGGTGGAACTCTAGGAAGAGTAAGGAAGATGTAAATAGTAAGTTTTGTTCAATTGTGGGCACAACGAAGTTTTGCATGGGCGGTGTCTTGCAGACTATAGTCAATCGAGAATGCGACTGGATCTGATTACACGAGGAAGCAGATTATGCTTTTTGGGAAATTTCCTCGAGTTGTTCCTCGTCGTCTCTGTCATGTATATGGAAATGTGGATGGCATGTATCTTTTCCCGTGGCATTTATTCAAATGCGGCAGGATATGCCACCTTCATGTGTTTGAGAAGGGCTAGTATTTTATTTTATTTTTGAAAAACTTTCAAAGAAAAGAGGGCCCGCATGGCCCTGCCCCGTTGTACAGTAAGATCATTTGTTCATTTGTTGGAAACAGGAAATGCCCAATGGGATGCACAGAAATCACCTTAAAGATCCTTCCAACCAGGGGGATCTGTACTCAATTTGCAGAAACAACTAAAACGTTACTTCCAATTGTATTCCTGGCAACTGAGTTATTTACATTTTAAAATTTAAGCTAAATTCCGAACATTTTATTAGTTCAATATTGACATGGCATTTGTCATAATTTATTTTTTTAACATTCCAAAACTTCATTCAAACTTTTTCATTTTTGTAAACACCAATGTTATGAATTATAATAATATAAATTTAAAATAACAACTCTAGGTAATTAATCAATATGGATTAACCTGAAGTCTTCAAATCCAATATTTACACTAGGTCACTATGCTCTCTCTAAGCCAAAGCAAACAAGAAAATAATTTTGTGGCCCTTTACCTTTTTCCTTCTTAGCGTCAAAAATTAAAAGTTTTCATTTAATTATCATACATATATAAAATTAAGAATAATGTAAAGTAATTAAAATATTATAATTCACATCATACAATAAAGAATAATTATATTAAAACATCATATAGTAACAATAATAAAGGTTTGAAACTCTACAAGTGTTACAATAAGAGTTCATGTTTCACAACCAAGTACTAGTAGAACTGAAACAAAAATATTTATGATTAAAATTTTTATATTTATAGTGCATATACATAATTTAACATATGCATAAGGTACAAATGAAATTAAAAGAAAAAGAAGAAATGAAAAATCTAGAATTTCATTTAATTGAATATCCGCTCAATTCGTATTGATGCTAATTTTTATTTGATACAACATTATCACCATTGAGAAGAGTTTCGTCGTTATAATCATTCAAATTCATTACACGAAATGATATTTCAATACTTTTTCATTCAAGATTATCTTCTAAGTCACTTTCATTTATCAAAGTTAGTTTATCATAAACTCAATTCATTAAAAGATGGATATGGTCAAGACAAATTGGATTCATAAAACTATTTGTTCTATTAAGAGTCATAGTAAATAAATAAAATTAACTTATTAAGAAATTACAAAAAATTATATTCAACTGAAACATGAATAATAACATATCTTTTTCAAAGCTTTAAGTTATATAAAAAAAACATTAATTGTTCAATCTTTTATGTTCCAATTTGTTCCTTTTCTTGAAATTGATGAATTTAAACATGCTCTAATTCCATGCATACCCTATTGCACTCATATATTGACTTAGAATTTGAATTACAAACCTTACAATTTTGGAACACCTTAATTTCATCAAGAAAATATAAGGTGTATACAAAGAAAACTTAATTTTCATATTGGTCTTGATTGCTTCCTTTTCCCTCTCAATGGCATCATAAAAATAACCTATTGTTGCCTTCTCATCACTATCAGCTAGACGAATTACTCTCATCAAAGACTCATAAACTTGAATGAAAATTGATATTATGACCAAAATTTTTGATCTTTAAGTCTAATTATAAAAACATCCAATTTGGAATTAAATATAGCATACTGACATACAACCCACTTATCACTTATAAACATATATCTCAGCTCCTTCTTCATCAAAACAAAGCATTGAAGTGCTAAAAAATTAGTTGCAAATATTGTAATAGCAGGCAACGAAACAAATTCCTTCCATTTTTAAATCTTTTCTTATTAAATTCAGGACCTATATACGATTATAGATGAACTTGACCCTTTTTATTATTTTTTACATAATTTCATCAATGAAAAAAAGTATCTAGCGTCTTTTATATTTTCCAATATCAATTCAAAATAATGTGCAACACAAAGAGTTCAAAAAAAGAATTATACTTACTTTATAACCTTTTTTTAGGTGCTTTATAATAGGGGTGAGCATTATTCGGGCTGACCCGATTACCCGGCTCGGCCCGAATTAATTCGGGTAAGAAAATGTTAAATTTCGGGTAATTCGGGCCGGCTCGGGTATTACCCGAATTATTTTCGGGCCGGGACAGGTAACTCCAAAAAAATTCGGGCTGGCCCGATTACCCGAATTAGGTTTAAAAAAATTATGAAAATACATTTCGTTATTTTTCTTGTAGAATTAACAGATTAATTATGCTAGTTAATTGAAATATT
>JANITW010000005.1:24222482-24234372 GCA_027564335.1 Erythroxylum williamsii
GCACGTGGAAATGCGTGCAATAGAGCTATGTTGTCCAGTCACCTTTCCAAGCGTCTCTCCTTCACCTCTCTTAGGTGTTTGCTTTCGTCATCACCATCAATTGCCAAGCTTGTTTCCCACTGTTTTGCCACTAAACCCTTTGCTAATGAGTTTCAATCTTTGCTTCTTTGTGTTGCAAAACATGTTGGTGCTATTGCCACTCTGGGTAACTTGTGTTGAAATTGTTAGTGGAGTTATTGAAAGCTACTAGTTTCAAAACCATTTTGACTCGAAAACTTAACAAGAAAGTTTGGCCTTTTTTTCTTTTCCTGTTCTCTTGGTTTTGATTAGTTTATATGAGGAGTTGGTTGCTTTAAATATCATTTTTTTAGTTTAGTTAAGACTGGCTTAATTGCATCTGTGGTTGTCTTGAAAATAATTAGGTACCTTAATTGGTTTGACTATTTTATTTTTATGGATTGTTAGCTAAAGGCTCTTAAATTAATGATTTTGATGATAACAATTAATAATAGTTAGTTACATTTCAAAATTCAAATTGGATTACCTCATTTATTCACAAAGATAACAATATAAAAAGAGGTTAAATAATTTATTATTTGTTTAAATGAAGAATGTTTAACAATTCCTATTTTATAGGAACCAACCTAACAAACTCATTCAAATAATCAGAAACAGTTCCACAAAATCTAGAATGGATAAGTTACTATCTTTTCTGTATGATCGAAGGATCCTTCTGTTCACCTGATTCAACGATTGATTTTAAGACAGTCAAAAAATTATCCAAACAACCAAGTATTTGAAGATTCTATGAAAGATAGTGAGGAAAATGTTTTTATAGATTCAAAGTCAATTCATTCAGTCCATGATAAAATTGAAGCAACGGCTAGTTGAAGGGAATTCTTATTTAAAGGACAACTACTGCATTAAGGGAATTCTTATTTAAAGGGAATATACATCAAGAGAGAGAGATCAATATCCATCGAAGCTCATATTGACCAAATCCTATTTTTATTTGTTGAGAGCTTTTAGAGGCTTTTTAAATACTACTAGTGTGAAAGGTTGAAAAACCTTGAAAAAGATGTACTTGTGAGCTTGGAGAGGCTCGTCAAATTACTACTTAGAGATTTTTAATGAAATACTCAAGTTAAATACTTAGGGACTAGACATAAGCTTTATTATAAGCCGGGCCAGTATTGGTTGTGTCATTTTTTCTCTTCTCTTTATCAGCTTCTTTTTGTAAAAAGTAGAAAAAGAACAAAAGGGGAAAGATATAAAAGTTAGATTAAAGGGAGAAATTAGGGAAGCAGTTAAATTCCGTTACCAATTCAATGCCCAAAATTGAATCTAAACAAGAAGCATGAGATATCTATAGAATTTAAGTACCCAACTGAAAAAGAATTTAGTTGATAGAGAATCTACATAATTGGAGTCTTAATAAGGAAACAACTTTTAAACATAAATTAATAAGTCAATGGTTTCAAATCATTTTGACTCTCTCAACTAAGATGACCTACAAATCCCATTTCGTGGCATCAAGATCCAGTTCAAAGCTCATCCTTCAAAAGGCAACATCAATAGCAAGATAGTAATAGAAAAAGAAAAGGGTAGGAGTGACCAAAATCATTATTTTGTCGATTGAGCAATTGAAATAAACTTGATTAATTTCTTTTAGGAGTATTAGAACAGAAATAAAAAATTAAAAGAGGAAAGCTATATTATGAATGTTTATCAATACAAGAATGATCAACAAATTATTCCACATGAAACAAAGATTATTTCTCTAGCTCCAAGGCATGTCTGTCCTCACCAAGGTGAGGAGGCCCCCATGTAAAGAATGGAAGCTTAGGTGGAGCGCAAGATTTAGAGGAGGGCTTTTGGATTTAAAAGTGCTATAGAGAGGATTTGATACCATGAACAGAAACTGAAATTCTTCTCTTCTTTCTCCATCTACTGAAGACACTTATATATACAGAGTTATTTGTCCTCTTTTAGGAAACAAACTAATTTCTACACATTAGCCATTGACTAACAAAATTATAATCAGCCTAAATAAAGAAAAATTATAATAAGCCTAAATTAGTGAATCAGAATCATAGCTATTAATCAACTATTTACAACTATATTAAATCTTTTAGAAGATCAAATATTCCTATTTTCTAACACAAAAATATGTTTGTTTCCTCTAATGAGTTCTATTAGGCAGAGTATTTTTTTTATATTTTTACTTTTCATTGATAGATTTAATCGTCAAAATATTTTTTAATGATATTTAAATGAAATCCACTTCTACTTTAAACGTCTTTCTTTTCCTAAGCGATAAAAATCAAAGCACATAAAGAACATGTATTTGAGCAGTAAAACAAATTGCAACCATGATGAGGATGACTTGGAGAAGTATTCAGAAAATCACAATATTGGCAGGTAAACCATCAACATTAGCAAGTCACGAAGAGTACCTATCAAATTCATCAATACAACAAAGCCCGCCATCAGCTAGAACAAGTGCTCCAGCTTCCAACATCCATTCTCCTACACATAATCATTGCTTGGGTAAGTATAGCTTTTGTACAAAATAAAAGATTAACAAAGTCCATTAACAATAATAGACGTTTCATTTGATGACATAAGAAAGTGAGTTTTAGACTAAGAATGGCAATGGACTAGGCCGGGCATGAGTCATATGCCCTATAAGGCCAAAACCTATGCTCAAATTTAATTTACAGACCTGAACCCAACACAAAACTCGATCGAGTTTGAGGACGCGAGCCCGATTTTGGTCCATAACCAAAAGCCCAAGCCCGTTATACTAAAAGAGGGATAAGAAGTCACTTTCAATTCAAATCATGCTAAATTCAGGCTGAGTACTACTAAACATGAAATAATTTTTGGTACAAGGACCTAACCTATGCCCAAACCCAAATGTGAACCTAAACTTGAGCAAGGTCAGCATAAGCTTAAGCATTTTTGCCAAACTTGTTCTAGAAAACACAAATCTTTTACTTGGATTAACTAGATATAAATGATCAATCCATAAACATGAAAATTGTAGAAAGAATGTTAAGAATTCGACAAGAGTTTTTGTCTTGTTCTTATAAATAATGAAATGCATACTAGCTATTAGTACAACTAAGTGTTTCACTATATATAGAAAATGTTGGGCTTTATATCCTGTAATTTAAATGATTGTTCAACTGTATAAATCTCATTTCAAACTTCAGGATCTTAATCCATCAACTATTTATAATTTCTTCAATCAAAGACCATAATGCAAATGGTTTATGAACTATCAAACCAAGCAAAATTGAATGGCTCTAAGCTGTAAACTTTTTCGTAAGTTCTTCGTTACAGCTATAAAGATCATATCAATAAAATTTTCAACGATAGGCATAAAAATATGTAAGAATCCTTTTTACAGATATTCTAATTATCTCCATGAGAAAATGACGCCATAACAAACCGTAGATAAGATCCTCTTTTCCATAAACCATTTTTGAAACTGACAATGAGCTTTATTTCTTTCACATTATTCATTTCTTCATATCTAGTTTTACATATTTTCATAGTTATACCTTCTAATATTAAATTTATTTTTAGTTAATATGTAATTTATAATGATTTTTTTGTATTATTTAAGTCAAAAAGGTCAAATTCTTCATGATAAATATTATATCAGATATTTAATAGGTCTCATAATTATGGTTACATAAATGTACAATGTCCATAGGCATATATACTGCAAGTGTTGATAGTTGTACTCGTGATTTTAGGTCTAGTTTTTAGGAGTTAATTATGTACAATCTTGTAATCAGATCTTAGTTATTATTTTCCATTTAGCTAAGGAAATTTATGTATATTACAGATCAAGGTTTAGGAAAATTCTTCTTTTCCTTTCAAAGTATAGCATACAAGTTTATATACACATGTTTATATTCTGCTTTCCTAAATTATAGACAATAAAATCTATAAATTAGATACTTACTACAGTATTCCTTAAATTATAGACTATTAAATATGTACACAAAATGTAACAAATTTTTTCACACTACCTCTTAAGTTGGTGAACATGGATTATCATTCCCAGCTTGTCAAGAATATTCTGAAATGTTTGAGTGCTTAGCCCCTTTGGAAGAATATCTACAAGCTGACTCCCAATTGGAACATAAGGTGTGCAAATTATTCGTTAATTAAGGGCATATCAATCTGAACATGTTTTGTCTGATCATGTTGCATAGGATTATTTGCAGTACGAATTGTTGACTTGTTATCACAATGTAACTTCATTGGGCCATTCCATTTTATATTCAGATCAATGAGTAAAATTTTCAACCACAACAACTCACAAATAACCAAAGCCATTAATCTAAATTATGCTTCTGCGTTTGATCTAGCCATAACATTTTGTTTCTCACATCCCCAGGTTACAAGATTGTCACCCAAGAACATACAACATCCTGAAGTTGACCTTTTATCAATTGGTGAACTTGCATAATTAGCATCAATATATACTTTAATGGAAAGTACAATATTTCTCTTAAAGAGAATCCCTTGTCATAGACATCCCTTCAAATAATCTAGAACTTGATAAGCTACTTGCAAATGGACTTCCTTGGGATCACACACAGATTGACTTAACATTAACTGCATATGCTATATTTGGCCTTGTATGTGACAGATAAATGAGCTTTCCAACCAAGCATTGATACATTTTCCGATCAACAGTGGTCTCTTCTTTAGCTTCACTAAGTTTGTGATTAGGTTCTACAAAAGTAGGGGCTAGTTTACAAGCTAATCTCCCAGTTAATTTTAATAGATCAAGAACATATTTTTGTTGTGAGATAAATATCCCGTGTTGAGAACAAGCTACTTCAATTCTAAGAAAATATTTCAACCTTACTAACTCCTTTAAATTCCATACATTCTTTCAATGATTTTCTCTCATTTTCATCATTGCCCGTCACAATTATATCATCAACATAAATTATAAATCCCCCTAAATCTGAATGCTTAATAAATAGTGTATGATCACCTTGACTCTGCCTATAACTCATAGCACAAATCACATTAGCAAATCTACCAAACCATGCCCTTAGGTGATTGCTTCAGACCATAAAGTGTTTTCTTTAACTTGCAAACTGTACTACCACCACCTCCCCACCGAATCCAAGGTAGATATCCATGTAAATTTCCTCTTCTAGGTCTCCGTAAAGAAATGCATTATTTACTTCAAATTTCTGCAATTCTCAACCAAAGTTAGGTGCCAAGGAAAATATATGGGCAAAAGTTTCTGTATAATCAACTCCATATGTTTGAGTGTACCCCTTAGCTACTAATGTTGCTTTATACCTCTCTAAAGATCCATCATCCCTATATTTCAAGGTGAAAACCCATTTACATCCCACTGGTTTACTCCCTTTTTGTCATTCTACCAAAACCCAAGTGTTATTTTTCTCTAATGCATCCATTTCCACTTCCATGGCTTTCCTCTAATCTTCATTAGATAAAGCCTCAAATAAGGTCTTGGGTATGGGGATAGTATTTAGGCTAGTAAGAAAAGTTCTATGGGAATGTGAAAATCTATAGAAGGATACTTTGTTAGATATAGGGTATAAAGGTCTCTTGGTACACCATACGGTTCTTTTCCTCAAGGCAATGGGTAAATCACTATCACTATTTGAAGTTTGACTAGGCACTTCAAGTTGAGAGGGTTCAGATATCTCATATACCTCATGGATTGGTTGCTTCGGATTTGATTGTTGGACTATTATTGAATCAAGAACATTAGCTAGCTTTCTTGAATAAACCATTCTAAATCACCCATCATTAGTAATAATATTTGTAGCACTTTTATCATGCATCATGAACTTTGTGTTGGACCCTGTGTTGGATTCTAATGGTCTTCTCCTACTAGTATCCAAAAGAAGATCATTCTTTCTTTTTGACACCCCAATTTGTTGGGATGTATAAACACAAGATGATTCATGAATAATATCTTACTTTTGAAAATATGATGACAAAGTATGATTAAAATAATCTCTTGCATTGTCAAATTGAAATCACTTAATTTTCGCACTAAATTGATCTTGCATCATTAAATGAAAACTTGGGACAATGTTACATTAGATTTGTTGTTCAACAAAAAAATCCATGTAACACGAGTGCAGTCATCAATAAAGTATATAAATCATTTAGAACCAATTATGTTAGGAATAGGGGCAAGTAGATAAAAAAGAGTAGAAACTCTTTTATTGATAATTGGAAAAGAAGCACGAGTGATTTTTGCATACTCACACACATCACAATGAAAACTCCCTACATCTATTCCATTCAACAAAGGAAACATGATTTTAAAGTTGTGAAAGATGGATGACTCCAATGAAAATGATGATACAAGATGACTTTCCTTTTTGATGATGATAATAGGGATAAAGATAAGTTACTACTGCTGTTAGGGAATTCATTTAGAGTATCCAAGTACTATAGCTCATCCTTCTCTTTAGCAAGTCCAATCCTCTTCCCCTAACCTAGGTCCTAAAATTCACAAAAGGAAGGGTGAAAAATTGCTCGACAGTTTATGACTTTAGTTAATTTCTTTACAGAGATAAGGTTTGTGGATAACTTGGATATATGAACAACATTTTTAATCAGAGTGATGGTGTAAGTTGTACATCTCCTATACTAGCTGCAGTGACAAGAGACCCATTAGCAAAAGTAATCTTCCTATTACTCAAACAAGGGGTGTAGGTCTAAAATTGAGTGGATGAATGGGTCATATGGTCAGTAGCACCAAAACCCATAATCCACATATTACAAAAGGACTTTTTTTAGGCATTAAATCCAATTGAAGAAGAATTACCTGAAAATACAAATGAACACATAGGAAAGTTAACTGAAAGAGACGATAGACTTGTATTTGGTGATTGGTCAAGCTTACCTAGCAAGTTGTTTAGCTTGTCAATATCTTCACTGCTGAAACATCCTAATTCTTGTAATATTTCTTGATAGCTTTGAGTTAACTGGGCTGAATTGAAATGTTCTTGCTCATTCCTTTTATTGCCCATTTTGATGGTTTACCATGTAATTTCCAGCAATGTTCCTTAGTATGTCTTGGTTTCTTACAATCTGTGCACCAAAGGCCCTCCTTACTTTCTCTATTATGCTCATCTCTGGTCAACTCAGTTCTCCTAAATTTTGGAATTGTATTTAGTGCAGTGGTATTTAGTGCTGAATTTTCCATGGTTTGTGGTTCAAGCTTTACAGGCCGTCTACTCCCTTTAGCTCTCAAAAGAGAAATTACCTCATTCAGCAATAGAACTTCTTCCTCCCCCAAGATCTGCACCCTTATTTGATCAAATTCAGGATTCAGGCCTGGAAAAAAATCATGCACCCTATCCTTTTAAATGAAATCTTTTATTTTAGTAGAACAAGTACTACACTGTAATTCAATTGTCCTGCAGTGATCCAATTCTTGCCACCTAGTTTGTAACAAATTTGCATATTCTGTGACAGTTTTCCCTCCTTGCTTTGCTGCTCTAGCTTGAACCTTTATTTTGTACACTTGGGCAGCATCCTTAGCCTTGGAATAAGTTTGTCCAATAGCCTCCCAAATGGCATGAACTGTTGGAAAAAAACATGCAGGTACCACTAATTTCGGGTGTCATGGAACTCTGTAGCCAAGACATTATGGGAGAGTCCTCATTTCTAGCATCAAAACCTGGTTCTCCTTGCTTAGGACCAGTTTCAAATAGGAGATTTATTTTTCCTTTTCCCTTAAGGATTGTTTTGACAAGTTGGGACCACTTCAAATAGTTTTCTCCATCTAAACAATATCTGCTAGAATATTTTCAAATTCACACCTTTTGGTTGAACTTCTTATGTTTGAGGATTTGAACTTCCTTTGAAAGGATGGTTTGGGTTTTCTGTGACCTCAAACATGACTTATATGGTTAAAATCATCAGAAAATGAAACAAAAGGATGAAAAGATGCAGCAATAAATACTTCACAATAATCTGTAATTGCAGCAATGAAGGCTGCACGATATGCAATTGTAGCAATGAAGGCTACAAAATTGCAGTGAAGGTAGCTAATGCTCTGATACTATATTACAGATTAGAGTTTATGAAAATTGTTCTGATCCGTTCAAAGTACATAATATATGTTTATACACACATGTTTATGTTCTGCTTTCCTTAATTATCTCCTAAATTATAGACAATAAAATCAGTAAATTAGACACTTCCTAAAGTAGTCCCTAAATTATAGACTATTAAATATGAATATATAATCTACTAAAATTTTCCACGATGTAATTATTTGTATCTTAAATTCATATAATTAAGTAATTAATGCACATAGGACATAATATGACAGTCCTATTTTATTCAGAATTTTCCCTGTTGTGGAAAATTCATGGTATTACAATCACACTACTAACCTAAGTTGCAGCCTGTATCTTTGCACATTTCAGTCAAACCAATTTTTCTTTTGAAGTCCAATAGTTGTATGGACGTGTGCAGTGGAAAGAGGGAAGAATCTTCTAAGTCTATGGCTGAACATGCCACTTTTATTGACAATCATTCTCTTCAAATCAGTCCAGTTAAACTAGATGGAACAAATTATCTTGCTCATGCTTGTTTTTTATTTAGGCTAGGGGATTGCAACGTTATATCAATAATGGAGAAATAAAACCAGATGAAACTGATTCTGGATGCAACAAATGGGACTCAAAAAAACTCTCATTATGTCATGGTTATCAACTCAATGCAAGCACAACTTGCACAAAGATATCTTCTCCCGGATACAACGCAAAATATTTGGGATGTGGCTTCCCAGATTTACTCCCAATCAAGTAATGATGCCCATATATATGAGTTGCGAAAAAAAGTTCATGAAACCAACAAGGTGAGACGCTTATTGCCCAGTATTATTCTAAACTTAGTGGCTTATGGCAAGAACTTGACTAAGCATCTTTTACAACTGATGCAAAAAAGTTTTATAAATTAATTTAAATGGAACATGTGTGTGGCTTCATAGCAAGATTGAATGACATATTTGATCAGATTAGAATAAAAGTTCTTAGGCGTGATTCTTTTCCCTCCTTGCAACATATAGTTATGCACAATACAACCATAACCTAGGTATCTTGTCATTAGAATAGCGTTTCATGTTTTCCGGAACACCGTCAGTAGTATTACCATCATTTATTTGTCAAAAAATTTGTCAAATATGCTAGGAGTATGTCAGACTCCAGCAATAAGTCATTGACGAATGTCCCAAAAACTGTCTCAACAATGAGCTCTTCCAATTTGCGAATCACCAAACAATGTTGGAACAGTAACAACTACTTTTTCTAGTCTAAGAATGTAGAATCATTCTTCAAAGGCCGGAGAGAACTGGTAAACCATAATATCAACAAAAAACCAAATTGATAATAAAGGAGACAACATGAGGAAACCTATCAAAAGAAAGGGCAATGACCATAGTGTGGTTGAAATAGAGACTAAGAGTGGAAAAGAAATGTTTATCAAAAAAGAAGAAAGAAGGGAAAATAAACAAAGAAAAAGAAAGACAAGAGTAGGGTAAATAAAACCTCAGATGGTAAACCTCCCAAAAAAAAAAACCTCAAGATGGTCATGTAATGAATAGCAAAACAATTAAAAGTGTCGGATTATGCAGAATCATGAAGATTATGTTTAATCATGCAGATTATGTAGAATCATGCAGTATTATCTAGAAGATTGTATAGCTATCTTGTGAATCCCTGATTTCTAGGGATTAGGATAAGATACGGATTTCCATGTATCTTAGGAAATCTGATACTTAGTATAGAAACTTGTATATATACTGAATATAGCTGTAACCTATGTGCAATGTGAATGAAATTGTTTTCTTCACTGCTAATATTTCACAACATACATAAAGAGTACAACATAGATTATAAAACAAATCTCCTAATCCAACTGAACTAGGAATCTAACCATATTTGAGGATCCCTTATTTTTAGAGATCTTAATATATATCCTATATCTGATATTTATCTACTATGTTTGATATTTATCTAATACAGTATTTATACTTATTAGAACAGATTCTCATAAGAGAATACTATGTTAGCCTTAAATATATATTGGAACAAAGTTTATCTATATCCCTTTGATAGGATTGGGTAAGTAAATTGATGAATTTTGACTTCAACGTGGAGTACCAGGTTGGTCCTTTAAATTGGGCGGCAGATGCACTATCCCAATGAGTACTATAACTTCCCAACTATGATTGGCATTCTTTGACGCAATAAGGGAAGAACTTGCAACAAGGACAAATTTGTAAGACTTACGGCAATAGATCGCATTGGGAGAGGCAAGAGCTAAATGGACGATCCGGGAGGGACTAATTTTGCATAAAGGCAAGGTCTATTTACCCTCAGATTCAGCCATAATTCACATAGTCGTAACAAGAGTTCATAACTCCACACGAGGGTCTCTATAAAACATTGCATCGTGTCAAGGCTGATTTTTATTGGCAAGGAATGAGGGGAATGGTGGCAGAATTTGCGAAACAATGTAGTGTTTTCCAACACAATAAATGAAAAAATCTCCATCCAACAAGGTTGACACAGCCCTTGAACATTCCCACTCAAATTTGTGCTGAAATATTGATGAATTTCATTAACAAGTTGCCAAAGGTGAGGGGTAAGTCATCTTATTTGTGATGATACGTAGATTTTTTAAAATGACTCATTTTACACCTATTGCACATCCTTACACTGCTATCTCTGTGACCCATGCGTTCTTTGAGAGGATTTTCAGATTGCATGGCCTTCTAGAGTCAACTGTGCATGAAAGAGATAAAGTCTTCACGATTAAAATTTAGAGGGAGTTGTTATATGGGACAAAATTGGTTTATTGCTCTACATATAATCCTCAACCAAATGGTCAAACAAAAGTGGTTAATAAGACCATTAAGATGTATTTGTGATGTTTTGTAGGGGATAGATCATGGAGTTGGGAGGTAAATTATGTTATAACACCTCCCTTCATTCCTCATTATAAGCAACACCATTTTGTGTAGTGTATAGTCCCACGTCTATGTCTTGTGACCAAGGAGTCACAAAGTTAGATGTGTTAGATCAAGCCCTTTTGGACTGCGATGAAGTATTGGTTGAATTGAGGTGGCAACTAATCCAGGAACAAGCAAGAATGAAGAAATCACATAACCTTCATTATCAGGAGATCACCTTTTTAGTTGGGGCATAGGTGTGGTTGAAATTACAGCCCCATAGGCATTTATAAATGGTTTGCAGGGATTGTCAAAAACTAGCTCCTAAGTATTTCAGTCCATTTCACATGGTTCAACAAGTTGGCAAGGTCACTTATTGTTTGGCCTTACCGACAAGAAGTAAAATTCATGTGTAATGCATGTGTCACAACTAAAAGAGTACAAGGGAGTTCCACCAACAACTTTGATCCTTCTTCCACCATTGTTTGCAGGCAAAGTAAGTTTGGTTCTTAAAGAAATTTTACGATCTAGGCTCAACAAGGGAATATGGGAATTATTGGTGCAATGGTAAGAACTCCCAATGGAGAAGGTGTCTTAAGAATTTCGTGAAGATTTTGAGAAGACCTACCCTAAATTTGATTTTGAGGACACTTTTTTGTGCAAGAGGGGAATAATGATATGCAACAAGGAAGATATATGCAAGGAAAGTAGTTAGGAGCTGGATGTTATAGTTGACTAGGAAGTTATCTTAGATTTCTACAATAATTATCTCATCTAGGAGGACTATTGTTATGGATTCCTTTATTGGAAAGAGTTATCGGAGGCGTAACAAGAAGATTTAGTCAATTATCTTAGAAGTTTATTTGGATAGAGTCTTTATCTATTAGAAGATTTAGT
>JANITW010000005.1:24234472-24247001 GCA_027564335.1 Erythroxylum williamsii
AAATCTGATACTTAGTATAGAAACTTGTATATATACTGAATATAGCTGTAACCTACGGGTAATGTGAATGAAATTGTTTTCTTCACTGCTAATATTTCACAAAAAGCCTACTTATGTCAAAGAGCTGGACTCAGGCAGATCCGGAAACAACTCCAACAACCTGATTGTTCATAATTCTAGAATGACTTCAACAATTCTACATCACAATCCACACTTCCTAACCTTCAAATATTAATTATCTATTTTTTGTCCTTGAAGCAATAAGATGAAGCTCTTGCCCACTAATCCTACTCTTTTGTAAGTGTAAGGCAGAACCCGTCTTTACCTATGACTCAAAAGGAAGAGTAAGGCCTAACCGAACATCATCGCAATGGGAGGAAGAGTAGGGTAGTGGGCAAAGGAACATTACCAAACCCTTATAATTTCTATACGTTAAGTTTTTGCTACAAATGTTGGCCCACATGTACAATATGTCCCTTCGAACAAATTTTTCTACCAAGTTGAGGGCTTTGATACAATGGAAAGCAGCTAGATTATTAGCTATCTAAGTTCATCTCATTCCCCTATATAGGAATCATTACAACAATCCCAAAGAATTTTGATTAGACATTGATGAAAAAATTATCACTAAACATGCCTTTTGTTGCATGGAAAGATGTTCTTGAAGAGAAGATAGACGTAAGTGTCATATAAAAAGTGGAGGCAGATAAATTAAGAGAAATGATAGCATCATAATCTTGTTCATATGGACGGAAATTACTGTTATGTGCCCGTGCCTGGGATCCAGTCCAAGGACAATTCTTAAGAAAGTTAATCTCTTTTCCCTTTTTTACGTCAGTTCCCTTCCTTGCAGAACCCATTTTTGGTGATGAAAAACTGGCAGCACTTGTCAAGGACAAGGTCTGCCGAGATTAGGCTAAATTACTCTACTACTAATTAGCTAATTTTTATGATAACTTCTTCCTTCCTTTATTGCATAACGTAATAAGCTTATATTGGCAAAGAAACACGAAAGTTCCACCTAAACTAGGACTCCTAGAAAGACTCCTATTCAAGTTGTTTTAGGAATCTTACAAAGACTCCTATTCAAGCTGTTTTTATTAACATAACTATAACAGAAACTAGTGCAGAAATAATAGGAAAATAATAGACTTTTACTAAAACTCCTCTAATAGACTCCTAATAAAACACTCATCCATATCAATTACCTCCATCCTTAACAGCTGTGACAGTTAGTCCGGCACTAGTGCTTCCCAATCCAGTAGTGATAACAGACCGGTTGCTCAACTTTGCAGCAAATTTTAAGAACTGAGACTTTCCTGTGCCTGAAAATTGTATTATGTTTATGCACAACAATATATTCCATATCATACCATATTTGTAGTTAAATTCATGAAGTTTATAGATTTCTATGCAAGATTAAGCAATTTTTCTTCATCAATAATACCAAATTCTAGAATTTGAGACGATAATCAATTATATCCCATGGGAACTTTAGATCATGGATTATATCCTTACTTCAATGTGTGTGATATCCAAGCAACATAGTTGTGAAGACTCATCTAGTTTAGTCAATGGAGTGAGAAACAATAATCCATTAAAAGTAGAAGATCAAAGAAGGCCCATGCCTTCCATTATGTATATGATGGGTTATCATACTCATGCTATAGATGGTCATCTTTATTTTCTTTACTTTGTCATACCTTGATACTCCAATATATCTTCTACATATTGCTAGACTCTTTCCTTTTTCACCTTTCCTTTCCCGACTCTTTTATCGAGCAACTTCTCTTTTGCATTTTAGTAGGAGGAATGGAAGGTGAGAAGCTTCTCCACATATGTTCTAAATGGTTACTCATCTTAATCCTTTTCAGTATCAAAACATGGTGTAGTTCATGCATCACATATGCAATTCAATAGATTTTCCTATTTATACTTAGGACAAGGGATGGAGAACCTACGAAAACTCAAGAATAAAACATCAAGTGTAGCACTACTAGTGCATATCCTTTTCTTAAAGCATCTACTGATGTTCTACTTTTACTATTCTCATATCCATTTAGATGATCCATAAAGATCACAAAGCTGGCTCATTCTAAAAGTATATTTGCCCCCATATGTTAATTATGATACTTCTTTTCTTTATTTCTCACAAATATAATCAAGTATACAGTTCTATTAAATAGTTCCAGCTTTCTACTTCAAGCTTTATGTTGATTGTCATTCAAACATAGTATAAATATGTTTGGCTTTAATTTCAGGATCATAAGGTAGGACAGAAAATCACCTGGATCACCAACAAGTAGTAAATGGGACTCTCCTCGAATTTTTGTACCAGAAGCATCAACATGTTGCACACCTCCAATAAGTGTTAATGCAACTACGACCAAAGAGGCATGTTATTGTAACCAAGGAAGATCTTATGGCCAATGCAACTAATTAGATGGAAGCACACAAAACAAAAGATACTTGACATTCAGACTTCTTTAGCAAACGTCCTATGACTACAAAGTTCACTAATTTTTCAAAAGTAGTAAACAATTTGTAACAGCATACCAGCAAGCTTCACTGTAAAAAGTCCAAAAACCTGTGGGCAAATACCTCGTAGAATGGCGTTCCTACCTGTTTCCAGACAAAAAGTAATCCATATTTGTAAATGGAACTATATTGAATCTGAAGCAATTACATATAGATGAAACAAATATTAAACATGTATTCATCCAAAATCTTTTTACCTTTTAGAGGAGTATCCTTAAAGTCTAACCAGAACTGATTGAATTTTTTTATAATATCATCAGGGATGTTGATCTCTGACTTGAGCTCATTGGTTCTCCTAATGACAAAAGAAACACATTTTAAGAGAGGTGTAGAGAAGAAGATATGGCAAAGGACAAAGATTTGAGAAAACAGTCAAACTATGCTGGTGGTTGGCTAGAGATGAGTAATGACCAAAGAGTTAGTAATGAAATAACTCCCGAAGGAACAAATTTAGGAAAGAAATATAGAACAAGGTTAATAGATCTAGATTACCCAATGCCTTTCAAAATTTTGAGAGACAAAACGTCTCTTTAAATTTGGCCCTAAACTTCAGTTTCCCAATCTTGAATGGGCCCTTCTGTTTTGACTCTATTACATGTAAAAACTATATTGTTTTAAATATCCCTTCATGCTAATTAAAGCCAGAATAAGAGCACAACGACCTGAAGCCAAATTGAAACTCAAAAGGGATCCTAGTAAAAGTCAAAACCACCAAATGCATCAACAAAGGGTTAATAATTTTTCAACTAATAATCAAGGAAGAAGTCAAACTATTACATCTCAAGGAAATGAGCATTCACACTAGTGCTAATGATTTGATAGAGATTTATTTGCCAAATTCAGCAAAAGATAGAAATTTTTAGATCTAATCTATAACGGACTATTTCATATACCTGAGATGATTAGCTATTAATGTAGGATCAAGATTGCAGCGAACATCTTTTAAATCAGGAGACCATTTTGCAGTCAAGATCCCTGTAACAATGACATCATCTGTGCCAACAGCACATTCCATTTTAGCTAATGGTTAACACTTCAAAACAAGAAACCAGCAGCCAAAATAATAAACCCAAATAATCAAGAAAAGATAAGGTTCATAAAAATAGCACCTCCAGCTTTAATAATGTCAACTAGATCATCCTTTAAAATGACTGAAATTGAACGAGGAATGACCCCAACACCCAAAACTTGAGTGCTTTCTTGAATTTTAATTTCCTGATAGTCGTGGCGCATCACACTGTCTTCTATACATTCAAAACTAGTGCCTCCGCAAGTTTTAGAACCCTGCAATTTTACATGTGAAAGTATGATTAGCATCAACATATACCCAAAAGGAACAACATCCATGGAAAAGAAAACAACCCTCTTCTGTATTAGAAATATCAATCTTAAACTCAAATGGACCAAGAGCAAAAACTAATTCAATTTAACACCAAAGATATCCATCCAAAAAGGAGAGCTGTAAACTGAAATATATTGCAGTAAGTCATTGAAAATTGATATGAACAAGAAAATTCTTTGTATTTCTATTATCTATATAGGTACTTTACTTTGCACGTAGATATCTACATAAGGCATCTAAATTAGGAAATTATCACCAGGAGATTATAGCTATGAATTTTCTTATACTTACAACCTTGATTAAAGCCTAAACTCCTATATTTACAGCAATTTCAAAATATTCTAAAGGAATATTCTATCCCAAATATTCTAAAAGAATGTTTCCTAATCCAACACTGCCCTTAAGCTGGCTTATAGATGTCTTCCATTGACAACTTGTTTATTAGAATGTCAAATTGTTTTTTCAATTGACTATTGGTGAGTGTATCAATCAGTTGTTGAGAGGTAGGAACACAGGAAACACAGATTAGCCAACTTTCAAGATTTTTCTTGATATAGTGCTATGAATTTTAATATGTATAGTTCGACAACGAATTATGAGCAATTGAAATGTTAGCTTTCTTATCACAACGAGCTCTCATAGGAAGTGATACAAGAAACTTTAAATCTTTATTAATTTCTTAATCCACATAGCTTCACAAATCCCATGTGCAAGGGGTCTAAATTCTGTTTCAGCACTACTTCATGCCACAAAATTTTGCCCTTTACTTGTCCAAGTAATTAGATTTCCTCCAACAAATGTGCAATATCCAAATGTTGATCAACTATCTATTACACTACTGTGGAAATATGAGCAAGATTAGTGGGAATGTTATCCCACGATTTTAGGAATGAGCAAGATTTGTGGAAGTCCATAATTTAAGGAATTAGTCAAGATAGAATAAAAGTTGTGATTGATTCACAGCCAGCTGTTAAGATTGTTTCCTTGATTTAGTTAATCTGTTTTAATCCTATGATTGGGCCTACTGCTTATTTAGGCTATCTATTTGCCTTTGCTAGTTGTAATTGTAAGTCAAGAAGTCATGGAATAAATTAGAAAGCATTCCAAATTCCTCATGGTATCAGAGCACTCGATCTGAACCATTTTCTTTCCCCAAATCAAATCAAATTCATGACGAAATACCCCAGGGTCAACATGGCGGGAAACACCAAGAGCCCATCTAAAAATCAAATCCGCTACCTTGGCTCAAGGTAAAAGACTTTAACAATGGATATGCTAGCTAAATTGTCATTAGAAGCCTCAAGAGCATAAGGAACTTCACTCACCTCAAGTTACATTTCTTGTAATTGTCCTCTAGTATGTTTTGTTAGGTTGTTAAACTTCACAGTGGTCGTTTGTACATTGATTTCACTTACTTTAAAAAAAATTGTTTATAGTAACCAGAGCTTTTTAGGTTACAGTTGTACCCCTTTTGATGAAAACATATTTTTTAGCCTTTGGATCAACCTTGGATTGATCCTAAATGAGCAAATGGACATAAGTTGTGCACCCAAACATTTTTAAGGGTAAGTTGGATTAAATTTGTTTTTTAGGGAAAAATTTTTGAAACACTCAAGAACTGCAATGCATTTAAGTACACGAATTGGCATTTTGTTTATCAAATAAGATGTAGTTAACACTGCTCACCCTAAAGATACTTGGGAACATTCATAGAAAACATAAGAGACTGAGCCACTTTCAATAAGTGTTAAGTTTTACGCACAACTGTACTATTTGCTAAGGTGTACCAACATAAGTCAATTGATAATGAATGCCCTTATATCTCAAAAAAAAATCCAATTATTTCACTAAAGTACTAAGTACCATAATCAGTATGAAAATTATCAATTTTAGTTTGAGATTGTGTTCCAACATGTATTAAAATTTTAGACTACAGTCTTAACTTTAGACTTATCAATCATTAAATATACCAAACTTAGCCACATATGATCATCAATGAAAGTTACGAATCATGTTTTACATGTAAAAATAAAACTTTGTGAAGGATCCCAAGCATCACTGTAAATTAAATAAAATGATCGTGTGGGTTGATAAGGTTTTGAAGGATAAATATTTTTATGATTTGACAAAATGGAATGTTAATGGTGAAAAAGGGAACAATCAATTCCTTGAAATAAGGTACAAAACGACTTTGAGAACATGAAGTTATAGTTTATGTAAGGAGAAACATTCATTAAAAGGGTAAAGAACCTACTATTCCATCAACAATTAGTCAGTCAATTACCTCGAATTCAAGTACTCAAGACACATCACAAAATACTAATCCTTTTATTTCATGCCCTAATTTAAGATAGAAAAAAATAAGGTGTCCTAGTCTATAATGCCCGCACTTATTTTATCTTTAACAAGGATAAAACTAATACTACTTAGTTGATAAGATCTTTTATCTTTTAGAGATTTCTTCAAAATAGTAAAGACCATTGATCATTATAGAACTGTCAATCTTCTTCCCTAAATTCAAGTCCTAAAACACATAATAAAAATCAAAGAAAGTGATGCCACAATTAGAAACTTTAGATAATTTGCTAATAGACAGAACGTTGCATGCAAGTTTAGGTGCATGAAGAATAGATTTATGGTATAAAGTATCTCACAAAATAACCAAACCTTTGCCAACAATAGGTGAGAAAGACCCATTTGCTATACATATTTTTTGGTGACCCGAACAAGGAATATAAGTGTGAAATAAATTTAAAAAGCTTGTCATGTGGTCAGATGCTCCGAAATCAATGATCCATAAAGCAGATTGAGATAAAGAGTGATACAATAAAGCATTTAAGTCATTACTTGCTTGTGCCAAAGAAGCATTAGGAGTACTAAATAATTCGAAATTCAATTTGAGCAATTTTAGGATCTGATCCAAGGGAACTATTTTGACTTCGTTAATAACAAGATATCTTCTTTTTCTTTTCAACTCTACCCATCCAATTTTCTAGTTTCCCATGGAGTCTCCAACAAGTTTCCTTAGCATGTTTTGGCTTGTTACAATTGTCATACCAAAGACGATTTATGTCATCAAATTTCTTTGTTGTCAATTTTGTTTTTGTGGTTGTAGGACAAAGATTTTTGTTGTGCTGCCTAAAGTCCTTTTATCCAACATCACCAATTGACCGCTATCTTCACGATGAACCTTAAAAATAAACTCCACCAATAGATGGAAGGAGCTATCTTCCAATTATTCATCATCTAATCTCCCCAAATTCCACATTATTTCCTAAAGAGAACTTTAAAATCCGATCATCCTCCACCTTCTCGTAATGGTTGCAATCATCAAAAGATTTCCATTCATAAGAATTGAATAAGTCCAAACCTTACCGTAAACATTTTAGGGAATTAAAATACTTTGTGACATTGTCCCCAACTTAGAGAATCTAGCTAAGTCTCAATGTTATTTCATATACTTGGGACTAGTTTCCCAAGTCAAAATACATTAAATAAATATTATTGCTAAAGGTACATTTTAGTCCCTAATAGTTGCACCAAAATTTAATTTAGACCCTTAAAGTTTAGGAGCGTTCAAGAAGAATCTTAATGTTTCAAAATCACTTGAATTAAACCTCCAGCTAACAAAATCTTAGTTCCGTCAATTAAGTGTCACATTAATATTGAAATAGTTTTTTAATTAATTTTATTATATGTTGGACCACTAGTGCAACATAGCAACCATGTGGCACTAATTGGCCCACTTTCAAAACAAAGTCTCTTTTCTCCTTTTTCAATTATCTTCTACACAAAGACCTTAAAGATCTATCAATGAAATCATTGCATCCATGGATAAATTCATTTATTATATTTTTATTCACTATTATTGATTTCTTAAGAAAACCCAATAAAAGAGTGAAATAGCAACTTGACACAATTTTTCCAAGTCATGACGCATTTTTTGCTTCCCTTCTATTGTTCATGGACGTTGCGTTTTGGATTACTTACAATATTTGTGCGTTGTTTATAACATAAATCCTCGTCATTTTTTAGCTTCAAATACCTCCCAATAATCCCTGCAATTTGGATTACTGCTTTTTATTTTGCTACTCTCTTGGGCTTTTATCCCTGATCTGTGGGTGGGTTTGTTTGTTGTCTACATTGTTGAGTAACAAGTATTGGTATGGCAATGCAAAAACTAAACTTTATTCGAGTTTCCTCTTCGTGGATTCTGCTCAGTACTGTGTCGACATTGCTTTTGTTCCAACTTGATTTGTTTCTCCTTGCCATTGTTTGTGATTATTAGTTCTTATTACTAAACTGTTCATTCGGGGATGTCATAAAATTTCTCAGCTTACCACATGGCTTAGTTTTAATTGGGCTTAGAGTTATTAAGTAGATTGGATATTGTTGGTGTTTTTGGTTCCTTACACTTGCTTTCTTCGTAAATTTCCCCATCTGTATGGGTTTACTATCCTTGATGGTTCAAATCTTTTTGTTTACAATTTTCAATATTTTGTTTAATTTGTTTTAACTGCTCAATATTGAATTTTAGCATTCTGCAGGATCCTAATTGCTAGTAGGGGTTAAGATTTTGGATGAATAAATTTTTAATTTGCTTGCAATCATGTGTACTTGTAATTTCCAAACCTTTTTTTTCTGAGATGCCTTTTTTGAAATTTATTAATAACCCTTTTTTTCTCTCTCGAGTTATATTGGAGTTATTTAGGGACTTGTGCAACTTGTTTTCTTTAGCTTGTGTTGGGCATTGGGATAGGAATGGTAGCTTTGACTACCAACGATAGAGTAAAAGCTAGTCCTTTAGTGAGTTTTGGGTCTAAGAGAAAGCAGATGTTGACAAATTACAAATAGATTTTTGGAACATCGAGACCATTACAAGGAAGTCCTTGGAATTAGTAAAAATTTTAGATAAATATAAGATTTAGGTAGCGTACATGCAAGAGACAAAATGGATGGAGGCTAACACAAAAAAGATTAATGAGTTCAAACTTTAATACTCGGGGTGTTCAAGACAACAAAATGAGTTAGGTATCTTAATTGTTTAAAAATTTATAAATCAAGTTGTAGGGGTAAAGAGGACTAAGGATGTGATTATGTCAATAAAGATTGTGGTGAAAGATGCTCTCAATGTGGTGTGCGGGTATGCATCTCAAGTAAGTTTGGACGAACAACTTTAACACCAATTATGGGAAGAGTTCTATGAGGTGATTTAGCAGATTCTCCCTAAAAAGAACTTATTCTAGGAGGAGACTTTAATAGTCATATAGGGGTAATCTTTATTAGGTTATCCATGAACTCATGGAGATTTCAGGTATAGGAATAGGAATGATAGTTAGACTGCTTTGTTGGATATTACTGACACAACGGAAATAATTAGGTAGAGATTTTAGGTTAATCTCGGAACCAAATCCAAGCATAAAACTTAGGATTTAATAAACAAGAAAAAGACACTCTCTCAGAAGAATTTTTGCAGAAGTTATATTAGAAATAAAAATGTTTCGGGTTGCCTAAAACATATGTTAACCCTCCTTTTTATATCCCTAACTATGGTATATAAGATTCCTAATTCTAATGTGAAAAGGATTGATTGAATTCCTTTTCTAAAGCTAACTTATTTCTTTTCTTGCTGGACAAGAAAACCTTCCTAACTAGGAAACTTAAAATAAAATAAAACAGAAACAAATCCTAATAGATATAGGAATCATAACAAATCCTTATCCTAATGGATATATGACAACATAACATATCCTTATGGATTCAATCCTTTATTAGTCCCCTCCACTTGAAAAGAACTCAACCTCAAGTTGTCATTAGGATAGAGCTCTTCTTCTCCATGAAAATCATAGATATCAACAACATTAAAAGTCTTTGAAATTCCCATCTCTTTAGGCAGATTGATAACATAAGCATTCTCGTTGATTTTATGTAGTATCTCATAAGGACCATATTTCTTTGACTTCAATTTGTTGTAGGTTCCAATAGGGAATCTTTCTTTCTTTAAGAAAATCATCACTTTGTCACCTTCTTGGAAAGTTTTAGACCTCTTGTGTTTGTCGGCTTGTTCTTTATATTTGGCGTTAGTCCTTTCAAGTCTCTCTTGAACCTCCTCTTGCACATTCTTCACTTGTTTGGCCATATTTTCAGCTGCTATGCTTAAGTTTGGTAACTTTGGAAGTTTTATCAGATCAACAGTATTCTTTGGAACTTTCAAGTATACCAAGGAAAATGGTGATCTACTAATAGCACTATGGACAACACTATTGTAGGCAAACTTAGCTTGAGCTAGAGCTAAATCCCATTGCTTAGGCTTGTCTTCACAAATACTCAATAGATTTCCAAGAGTCCTATTAAGTGACTCAGTTTGACCATTTGTTTGTGGATGAGCAGTGCTACTAAAGTTTAAAGAAGTATCAAACATCCTCAATAAAGTTCTCCAAAAGTGACAAAGGAACTTCAAATCTCGATCAGATGTAATGGATTTAGGAATTCCATGCAACCTTACCACTTCTTTAAAGAATAGTCTAGCCATATTAGATGCATTGATAGTCTTCCTACATGCAATGAAATGCGCCATCTTGGAAAATCTATCAACTACTACAAATATAGAATCAACTCCACTTTGTGTTCTAGGTAGTACAAAGACAAAGTCTATAGACAAGTCCTCCCAAATATCTTTTGGGATAGGGAGTGGCATATACAACTCTTTATTCTAACATCTTCCTTTAGCAATCTGACAAACATAGCACCTTATCACAAAATTTCTAACATATTTCTTTAATTGAGGTCGGTAGAACCTTTCTTCAAGATTAGTAATGGTCTTGTCCCTTCCCATGTGACCGGCTAATCCTCCACTATTCTCTTAGAGAAGTATGAGGAACACAAAGTTGGTTACCGTGGAAAAGAAAACCATCAGTAATGTGAGACTCACCAGCAAGTTGTTTCTGAATACACTTTAACCACATGTCCTTGAAGTCTTCATCATCCTCATAAAACTCCTTTAAAACTTCAAACCTAACTATCTCTTGGGACATAGTAGAAAGCAATGTTGTCCTCTTACTACGTGCATTAGTCACACCAAATTTATGTTTAATAACAAAAGGAAATTTTTGTAAGAAAGTAGTCCATCTGGAATGCATATTACTTAAGTGTTTTCGACTGTTCAGAAACTTTAAAGCTTGATGATCAGTGTAAAGAATGAACTTTTTTTGAATCAGATAATGTTCCCAATGTTTCAATGTTTTCATAACTGCATAAAATTTCTGATCATAGGTACTCCATCTTTTCCTTGTATCATTAAACTTCTCACTAAGGAAAGCTACAGGTCGGCTTTCTTAAGATAAAACAGCTCCAGTACCTACTCTGCATGCATAACAATCAACCTTAAAAAGCTTGTCGAAGTCTAGTAAGGCTAGGATAGGAGTAGTGTTGAGTTTTTCCCTAATCAAAGTAAAACTTTTCTCAACTTCACCATTCCAATCAAACTTTCCCTTCTTCATGCATTTTGTGATAGGGGGTCATAATTGAACTTAAGTTTCTAATGAACCTAGAAAGTAGCTAGCCCATGGAAAGATCGAGCCTCACTAACATTCTTAGGGGTAGGCCATTCATGAATTGTCTTCACTGTTGGAACCCTTCCCTGGTGAGTCACGGGTCTGACGTCCTATGTGACATCTGGACGTGCAACTCACGAGGGAGGAATTCCCCACCACTTATTGACTCATAAACGGACTTATTTTAAGTCATCTGAACAGATCTCGTAAAATTCATCCTAAACTCCCTCACTAAAATTGATCTCCTTAGGGCCAAAAAATGAAATCCGATTCCTAAGCTAATATGCAATTTCATGTCCTTATATTAATTTGAACCAAAAATCACTGCAATCGGATCTCTCTAGATCAAGAAATCACCAAAATACGGAAGCATGTTTAATATATCCGTTCCATTTGTCTCACTTTGATTTAATCCATAATTTCAACTTAATCCCGAAACTTTAAATTTGCATAAAAAGGAGGTAGAAATTTTTTTTAAGAAAATCGATGCTTCAAAAACCGAGTAAATCGGAAGTCAAACGCAAAAGTTACAGGCAAAAGAGTGAGAGGAGGTTTAATTTGGAAAAAGGAAAAGTCAGAAAATGAAAGAAAATTAAAAACGTGCAAACGACGTCGCGCGAAAGAACGGATCACAAAGTGAAAGTGGGCCAAAAGCAAACGAAAAACAAATCGGATAAAAAAAAGTGTGAGGAAGAAGGAAAGAAAATCCAGAATTCCTAATCTGGTCGAAATTCAGAGATTAGGCGTGGGCACACATAAGAAATTCAGAGACTAGGTGTGGGCACGCCTAAGGATGGAATCTAGAGATGCAGAAAATTTCAGAATTTACAAAAATCATATCTTTTAACACAATAGCCTAAAAATGTCACATTTTATCTCAATGGAAAGATAAAAAGACGATTTACAAATTTCATGAAGGAAGCAAAAATCAGTTTAGTCTCTAAAGGATGGAAAAACCCTTTCAAAGCTACTGCCTATAAAAAGTCCATATAAACAGTAACTGTATATTTCCAAACCTCATAACTTTTTACTCCTAATCCCAAAAATGGCATATTATACATCAATGGAAAGAATAAAAGACAATCTACATCTTTCA
>JANITW010000005.1:24304325-24316505 GCA_027564335.1 Erythroxylum williamsii
GACAGAATATAGTTTGTCGATAACTTTAACTACGAGCATTTTACAGATGAATTAGTCCGTTGTTCGATTCCGTCAGTAATTTATTTTACTGAAAAAAGTAGGTAGTTTATCGATGCTTTTTTCTATCAGTAAATCGCTGATTTCTTATAGTGTACTGAAGGGATGTAAAAAATTCTAAGGTAAGTTCTTCGTAAATTTGGAATTGAAATTGAATGAATTAACCCTATTGAATTTTCTCTGCTAAACTTTTGACCTTGTCTCGCAATTCTAATCTATATACAATTTCAACATGAAAATAATTTGAAACCATAATTTGTTTATTACGAAGAGAATGAAAATGGGTACCTTCCTCATCTGAGAAGATCAGGAAAGGTGCTTCATAATTAGCTGCCCTGTTCCTTTTCCCTCATCCCGAGACTTGGTTTCACCCTGCTGATTGATTGCACTTTACTGTTTTCTTGATGCATGGCATACTAGCTTGTAAGTCGATAGAAGTTGGAAAAAACTCGAGGTTTGAAATTTAGGTAGAGAGAAGTGAGAGTGTTTAGAGGTTTAAAGCTTAGAGAGATAAAGTAAAAAATGAAAGTGAGTGAAAAAGTGAAGTTAAAAATGAATATATAAGTGATTGGAGGGAAAAATTTGATAATGAAAATCGCCTGTCCCTTTTTTTTCCCTATCGTATACCATGATTGTGGCTACACTTTTCCACCAATGAATTTATTTTTTCCTTTTCTCCTTCTCCATTTTCCGAAATCACTTTTTAACTCTTTATGGTCCTTTCACCTCTCTTTAAATCAAAGTCTTATGCCTTCCTAATTTTATTTGGAAATGAAATAATCTAACTACAGAATTCAAACTATCTAGAAAAAAGCTTAAGTGAAATAACATTCCATGGGTTGCCTCCCATACATTGCTTCTTTTAACGTCAGTTGCTCAACACTCTTCTTTGCTCACGATGGTTCAAATGAATGGAGCGATGGTAGTGCTCACTAATATCACAATTAGCATATGAGCTACCATGCTCTGGATTCTACCTTCCTTATGATTCTCCTTCCTTTGACTTCTTTTATGCGATCATTTCTTTTTGAATGTATTCCCAGGGTCCTCAATATCTTGTCATTGTCTTTGGGGTTCGGTTTCCTTGATATTAGTTGGAGGTAAAGGAGAACTATTGCCTTTCTTTGACATTTTGAAGGTTTTTTACTACCCTCAGAGTTAGTTCACCCCATCAATGTCAATTATTAAATGAGCAGTGGCTAGGAATGGTCGTCCAAGGACTACATGAGTTTCTACATCTTCTCCAATATCCAATATATGGAAGTCTGTGGGAAAGGTAAATTTATCAATTTGTACTTGCACATCCTTATTGATCCCCTTAGATTGATGAACTATTCTATGGGTCGTCTTTACTAACATCTTTGTGGGTTATAACTCTCTTAACTCCAAGTTTTGACTAAAGGTATAGGGCATCATATTAATACTCACTCCCAAATCCACTAATACCTTATCTATGTTGACTCCATTGATACTGCAAGGAATGTAAAAATCCCCTGGGTCCTCTTTCTTTTATGCTATGTTAGGGTTTTTCTTCCATTATGCGCTCCTTAACCTAAAAGAACTATCAATTGAGAGAAAGGAGAATTTTTACATATATTTAACGCTAACCTAATCAATTATGAATTATTAGATTATTGGTCCTAGACAATCCTAGGGTTGATTATTTTCTCTCGAGTTATAATCATTAGCCCTAAATTATAAATCTTAATTAGATCTGAAGTTGTCCAATAAACTATTGGGAACCTAAGCAAGATCTCTCTTCACACAATTACTAATTTGATTAATTTCTCATTCTTATTAAATCAACTAACCCTTGTAAGCCCAATTTAATTATGTTTTATTAGATTCACTCTCAGTCTATTATCGAATTATGCAATCACAGAAATCAATCACAATAAATCCAATAAACATAAAACAATCATATTTTATTAAATTAAAGATAAAAAAACCCAAAGGTGAGTATAAAATATCTCAACATTCACAAATCCTATCATCAAACTGCTATTCCCAATTTATACAATAGTAAAAATGCAAAATTACAAGAAATACGATCTTGGACGGAGACAGGAGATAGGAGATAGTGATGTTGAAAACTCCAAATCCGGAAAGTACATCGATGTCGGCTTCTTCTCCACTTCTTTCTTCCTTCTTCTCTTTCTCAATCTTTCAACAATTCTCTCTAGGATTTTCTCTCAAAAGTGGCTTATGCAAAAGATCCCCTCTTCTTTTGTCTTATTCTTTATATATCTTTTGTGTTCTAAGCAGCCTTAAGATTTTTCAGGGTCCGAAAGGTCTAAAAACTCCCTCGAAACTTGATATTTTTTAGGCTCTGCGCATCTCCCCAACACAGGCCACATCTGAACCCTCTGTCATAATCGTGGCAAGCGGGACATGATTGTGGGCCATCTCTTGGGCTTTTGTCACGATCATGACATATGAGGCATGATCGTGGGCTAACTCTAGTGCTTCTGTCACGATCATGGCATGTTGGGCCATTGTTTTAGCTCAAGTGTCTTCGAAACTTCTCCGTTCTTCGATGTTGACCCTGAAATACTAACAAACACATCAAGGTACCTCAAAAACATAATAATTAAGCTCAAAAACTTGTTCTAACTCATAAAAACACTTAAACGCTATTAATTAAGAAACTAACACAATTCTAACCTAAACATATACTAAACGATTAAGTTAAAAATTAAATGCATATCAAACTAAGACCTAAAACATGATGTAATTCACACTTATCAGTAATGGGCACTTTAGTTTTTGATTCTTAACTTTATTTTCTCTAATAGAAACTTGAGATTAATATAAGTTGACCTTCTAGTCCAAATAGGCACAAAAGATAGTTGATTAGTGGTTTAGATAAGTCAATTCCTAGTAGTTGGAACAGGTATGACACATTTTTCATTGCACTTGATACTACTACAAATTGACTCTTCTCGTTGTTGATAGTGACTTTTAATAAGGTTTGGAATATATTAATCACAATCATCAATAAACTTATGGAGTTAGAATATGTTTTTAAGAATAGGATTAGGTCATTTACGAATAAGAGATTAGTAATTTTAAGCCCCTTACATTTAGAATGGAACTTGAATTGTTAATCCTCACTAATAATTCCTTTGATTATTCTCACCAACACCTCAATAGCTAAAGTGAACATATATGGAGACAATGGGTCTCCTTGCTTGATTCCTCTATTACCCTTAATAACCTTGGAAGGTTCACCATTGATGAGGTTACCATAAGATGTAGTAGTAATGCACTAAGCGATTGATGTGTGCTTAATTATTTATATATTCACTTTAGTGGTTATTATTATGAAATGCTTAAGATACTTATTTTAGATCATATTTGATACTTGGTACAAGTTTGAAGCATAAGAACTAAAATAGGGTACCTTGAGCCATCATTTTGATGTTCAGATTTGGTTACCCTTGCGGAACAAGAAGGAGACGAATTAGGGTGAAGATTGGACAAGAAATCAAAAGAAGAATAATAATTCAACAACAAAGGAACATCCAACTGTTCACTCTCATGAATTAGGCATTTTAATTGGTTTGCATGTTTGGATGCACGATCGTGCATTTACACATGCATTTGCCTAAAAACCTAGTTTTTTTTTTCTCTATAAATTGACATTATGGACAACAAATGAAGGGGGAATGATCTTAGAGGCTTGGGAAAGGGCAAAAAACTTTCTTTCTTTGGATCCATATTAGGTTAGGGTTCTTTATTTCAATTTAGAGGTGAAATCGATGCCGAGGAGTCCATGTAAGCATATTTGTCTTCCCCTTTTTAAGGATTGATTACATTATTTTATGTTTATTGAATTGGGTATTGTGTAAGAATGATCTTAATGCTCTATTAGATTATTTTTATGTAAATCCATTGCTATAATCTTAAATATGATATGTAATCAATATGTTTGGATTCATTTATGACGACTAATGACATTGAATTGTTAGAGATAATGGAACATAGGAGAAACAACCCAAACTTGTGTGGTTATTGCTTAGATTGGTCTGTTTTCCTTACTCATAATGTAGTTGTTCAATTAAATATAGAGATCTTATTCTAGGATCTTCGATAGTTAGGTTGATTAAAAAGCTAATTTTGATTAAACACAATTTAAGAGAAAATCAGGGTTAAAAAAGCTTGTTGTTAACCCACGATTAATAGTTCTAAAAGAGTCTTGAAAACAATATTGTAATGACTTTCACGAACTACTAAACTTGCTAAGTTATAGTCATTAGCTTGACTGTGCATCCTTGGAAGTGTGCTCAATTGTTTGAAAGAAAGGAAATTACTTCCTTTTCCTTAGAGATCACTCCTTAGAAATATGGTTTGCAATGATGCCCATTGATCTTAAAGGTCTCCTTATTTGAGTTCTCCAATTCAAGGGCTCTATGAGAAAACACTTGGGTAACCGTAAAAGGTCCACTCCATCATGATTTAGGTTTTTCTGGAAATAGTTTTAGCCTCAAATTGTATAGTAAAACCTTATCCCTAACCTTGAATTCCTTTTGCTTCAAATGAGAATCATGCCACTTCTTCACCTTTTCTTTATAAAGTTTGGCATTGTCATATGCATTGTGGCGAAACTCATCAAGTTCATTAAGTTGTGAGAGATGCCTTTCACTCAACTACTTCCAATCAAAATTAAGAACCTTCATTGCCTAGATGCGCGATGCTCTAATTCTATGGAAAAATGACATGCCTTACCATAAACAAGTCTAAAGGAGGTAGTTCCGATCGGAGTTTTGAATGAGGTTTGATAAGCCGTTAGGGCATCATCCAACTTATAGAGAAGTTGTCCCCACCATAACCTTCTAAGGGAATTCCTTATGCAAACATTCTATAATAGTGTAAATCATAGCATAAGAGGGACCATAGATGTAGCTATAGGAGGATCTTTGATGAGAAAAACTATCGATGCAGTGCATGACCTTTTAAAAGAGTTGGCAAGTAACAGTTGTATGTGGTCAAGCGAGAGGAGTAGACATGGGCAGAAGGAGCAAAAAGGTATGATCCCAATTAACTCTGTTACTGCTTTGCAAGCACAGATCATAGCCCTTACTAGGCAATTGAGCAATATGCAAGGAGCATCTTCATCTACAACCAAAGCCATGCAATCGTAGTGTGAGTTATACGTGCAGGACAACTATTGCACCACAAAATGTTTTTTGTTGGGAGCTAGTAACATGAACAGTTAAGTTACTTGGGCCAACTACAGTGAGGTGACACTCTGTACTCGAATACTTATAATCCGGCATAGAAAATATTAACCAAATTTTCTTGGAGTACTAATAATGTAAGTGGCCAAGTAAGACCACAAGGACCTCTAGGATTTTAGCAAGATCGACTTAGATCTTTAGTGAACAAAATGGACAAGTTGATGGATGTTTTGGAGTCCAGAATTGTAACATCCCATTTTCCCCATGTTAAGGATTAGAACCTTAGAATACTAAATATGAGAGATAATATTGAGAAAATTAGGAAATGCATTTCATGCTCATGCATAATATTAACGTACACATACATGAATTTGATTTTTCTGTACACGTTACAACGATTGTTCATGCACTCATTTGATATTTTCTGAGTATAAATGATTTTTAAGTGATTAGGATGTGAATAGTGAATATTTGTCTTGAAAATTGATTTGGTGAGTATAATTATTTATTTATAATTTTGGAAAAAATTTGGAAAAAATTTCTAAAAATTATGATTATTTTTTGGAAAAGGAAAAATTCCAAGTGGTAAGATAATTGATTTATGATAGTACAAATAAGTGTCAAATGGCAGTTGAAATAATTGACAAATGGTATTAAGATTTGTTGAGAATGTGACAATTGGATTAGAAATTTGGAGACAAATAGACTAGATTTTAAGAGACATTAGTTAGCTTAAGGAGATGACTTGTTAAATGACTTTTTAAGTGGCAAGTGTCATGACATATGTCATGACACCCACCAAGCAATTGCTACCTTGCTTTTTAAACACACCCCCACGTCATTGACATATTGAAAGACCATTTTAATTAGAGAATGATTTTCTCAAGCAAGGCGAAATAGGTAGAGACCTATTGTTATATGAGTCGTTGATTCTATTATGAAGAATCAAGACGAGGAACTTCAACCAAATGGGAGAAATTCCACAGAAAGGTTCTCTATGATGATTGATCTGAGTGGGAGCAATCAGATCAATCATGAATTTGTTTATGATGAACCTCGGTTAGGACGAAGTAATCGAGGAATAATTCCCTGACGTTATTTTGAGATTAAAGGAGAAATTAATATGATTATTCCTCAAGAGGAAAAGAGTCAAGGAATGTAAATGAGGCTCTTACTGGCCTTGTTAAAGAAGAATGGATGATAGCGATGACAGAAGAAATGGCTTCTTTAAGCTCAAATCAAGTATGGGACTTAGTTAACCTTCCTGACAGGCGTAATTAGGAACAAGTGAGTTCCCAAAATAAAGCAAAAAGTTGATGGTAGTATTGAAAGATATAAGGCACGCCTTGTAGCAAAAGGATATACACAATAAGAGGGAATTGATTACAAGTAAACTTTTTTACCTGTTGTGAAGTTTGCTTCAATCTGTTTGATTCTGGCTATAGTAGCCATTATGGATCTTGAATTACTTCAAATGGATGTAAGAACTACTTTTCTCAATGGAGAATTATATAAAGAAATCTATATTGAACAACCTGTAGGTTTTATCAAGGCAGGTTAAGAAAATAAAGTATGTCAGTTATTAAAATCAATTTATGGCCTGAAGCAGTCTTCAAGACAATGGTACATTCATTTTCATAACGTAATCATTTCATATGATTTTTAAATGATCGATGAAGACCATTGTGTATATGTTAGGAGATCTAAAGATAAATTCAAAATTTTATCTTTATACATGGATGATATATTGATTTCTTGTAATGACTGTGTGTTTCTTACGCAAATTAAAAATTGGTTACCATCTGAATTTGAAATGAACGACATGGGTAAAGTGACATACATTCTTGGAGTCAAGATTTCAAAAGATCATTTCAAGAGATTGTTATCGCTTTCACAAACAATGTACATTCAAAGGATTCTTGAGCAATTCTGTATGCAATATTACAAACCAATTGATAATCCTATTGCTAAAAATGAAGGCCTTAATAAGTGAAATTGCCCGTCAACGCCACAAGAACTGGAACAAATGAAGAATGTTCCCTACTCTAGTGCAGTTGGAAGTCTTATGTACGCAATAATATGTACTAGACCAGATATTTGTTACGTTGTTTGGATGGTGAGCAGATATTAATCAAATCCAGACTAGGCACATTGGAAAGCAATAAAGAGAATATTGAGGTATCTAAAGGGAACTGTGGATTATGCATTATGTTATCAAGGTAATGATCTATATATACAAGGGTATACTGATGCATACTAGGGAGGAGATTTAGATGAAAGAAAATATATCTCTGGATATGTATTTTTACTAATCCATGGAGCAATATCATGGAAAAGTAAGAAACAATCTTGCGTTGCATTATCCACAATAGAAGCTGAATTTATAGCATTCTCAACTACAATACAAGAGGTTGTGTGGCTTCATCGATTTTTTGTGCATTTGGGAGTCACTAAAAGCAAAATTAATCCAGTGACCATCAATTGTGATAGTCAAGCTGCAATCATTTATATTAAAGACCCTAAATTTTATTGTAAAACAAAGCACATAGATACTAAGTATAATTATATGAAAGATATAGTTGCACAAGGAGAAGTGAACATGAGATATATATCTACGCAAGATATGATAGCAAGCCCAATGACAAAACCAATTTCTAGAGATGTATACATTGGGCATTTAAAGTCACTAGGACTACGTAGATGTTGAAATGTACTGATAAACATTTCTCTATGTATGTTCACTCAATCGAATGTCATATGCTTGAATATACTGCATGATGAAGATTATACATTGTGTATCATTTGATTCATGAATATATGTGTTTATGTATAAATATATTTTTTAGGATGAATCATACTTATATGAGACAGATTATAGATTGGCCTTCTCACACGTGAAATCACCTCTAATGTTTTATGCTCGCTAGAGATGAGGCATGTTTAAAGTTTATTATCTAGGTGATAACTGAGGCCTTCTCACACGGGAAATCACCTCTAGTATTTTATGCTCGCTAGAGATGAAGCATGTTTAAAGTTTATTATCTAGGTGATAATTGAGAGTGAGAAATTTAAACCATAAATGCCACAAATAAATTGGTTCAACATGATTTGTTAATCACTACATCTGTCTTATGTTGCTAGATGTGAGTTCTAATTAGGTTTTTGAGTAGATAAGTGAACTCAAGTTAAACATTGAATATGTTTGAACTATCATCTGTACGGTATTTCTTGAATGAAAGATGTTCAAGTTATAAAATGGGTAAATAAAGTAGCATATGACTCGTACCATGTGTGCACAACTGATCATAAAAAAGGGGATTAATGTAAGTTGCAAGATCTCATCTTGCATTGTGTGAGACCCTTGAGGTTAAGAGGAATCTTATCATATATCCTTATGACTCTTGTTTCATTCTTGAGAATTGAATTTAAGGTTTGCTACTTTAGGTTATTTCCAAAAGATCACAAAAGATGCGATCCTATGGAATAATTTTAGGAGAGCAAATTAAATTTAATTCAAAAAGAGAATTGAGAACAAAGGAAGGCCATTTAATTTAGATTATTGACTCGAATGAAAAGTATTCATAGATGACCATCGTCTCTTTATTAGAGAACTTAAATACAGTCATGACTCAAGAAACTAAATGAGATCAAAGAAAAAAATTTAAATAAGAGATATGACCTAGGGTATAGCATACAATGTCTACTTAAGGATACTTAAATCTTAGGATCAATTTGTTAATCGAGATGTCGTATACTCCTAACAGATATATGGCAATGTGCTCTCGTGGTATGCTGGTCACACAGGTTATTGAACTTATATGAGCACTGCAGAGTTGTTTTTAAAATTAAAATAAAACTCATCATATGTGAGTGGGAGATAATGACTTATTATACACCAATAAGGGTTTTTTAAGTCATTATTATTCACATAACTACCAAAGGGAGTTATAGTTTTGTTTAACTGTAAAAGAGCCGAAGAATGAAACATATAAAATTAGCAACGTGTGTTTCTTCTAAAGATGTGATGGTCTTTTACATGAAGAATAACCAAAGGAAGAAAAAGTTCTCTGCAATAAAAAGTTTAAAGCAAAGTTCTTTAATTGGTGAAACTAGAAAAAAAAATCAAGTATGTAATTTTTGTTTTATATGCATATGAAATTATCCTATTTTACATGATCTTTGTGATTATGTTTCATCGTTCTGTCTATTTTTTAACAAGAACAAAGAAAAAGGTGGTCCATTGTTATCTTTGTTTGTTAAACTAGTTTAGATATTGGTTATATGTTTGTAATATATGGTATAATTATAATAAATATAAATAACATAAGTGGCCTAGTTGCAAGGTAACAACGGGAGAAGGAGATATGTTTGGCATTGGTACATAGGATTCAAAGACACACACGGGTGGATACAGAAAAAGAATGTTGATAATTGGTTGTAAGCAGTGTAAATGAAACAATGTTCCACTTATTTCTTCTAAAGCCAAAGTGAACATCTTCTACCATATCTTATCTGTCTAGGAATTTTACTACACTATGGTTTAAATCTGATTTAAAAAGAAATTGAAAATAAATGAAAATTTTTGAACACAAAGACTTGAATGTGTGAAACGTTCAAGGCAAACAAAAGAATCCAGCTTATAGATTAGAAGATCCATCATCTTCCCCGTGCTTTGTGATTGTCCAAGATTTCTCAATTTTCACTAAACTGACGTTTTTGGGGATGTTAGAGTTGGACTGACAGAATAAGTTTGACTAGACTACTTTCTTCTTGGTCTCCCAACTTTCGTGTCGTTTTGATCCTCTTCGCGTCCCTCCTAACAATTGAATCTTTGATTCACTTATCGTTGTTGAGGTTTGCAAGTTGCCATCGATGGTGTCGCTAGAGTGAGCCTCACACGTCTATTTTTGCCGAATAATTAAACTATATAACCCACTGGCCATTCTTAAGTCAATTTCTACTTTGTTTTCGTCGTTTCTTATTTTAGTTTTTCTTCATTCAAGTCGTTTTGTTCTTTGTTTCAACGATGAGAGGGGCTTTCGTTTCAACGATGTAACTGTTAAAAATAATTGCATTGTGTTTGGGAAACTAGATTTTTGTAGAAATTGATTATAAGTAGTGTGGATTATAGCGGCAATTTTTTATTTTCAGGATTCATTTATAACTCTATTGTTAATTTGAATTCGATCCAAGAATTTATTCATGACTCCCGAATTATTAAGTGGACTAGCGATTAAGTGCGATCGATGATACCTAACTTATGGATGAATTCGTCACTTCCTGAAAGGAAGATTCCTTTAGTCATAGTATATGCATTTGGGTTATCTCAATAATTTTCAAGTTTTCAGAGTTCACTAATGGCATCCAGATTGTAATGTTCTCCCTTTAAACCAAGGTTTTGATTTCAATTTTGGGATATGCGTGGTTACACCTCTGTGAAAAGGAATACTGAATACGCACCTATAAATCAATCACAATATATTCAAAAGTCTAGGCAGAATAACGTGTAGTAATGAAACAGATGACTCTGACATTGCAAGTGTCTAAATACCAACTTCCCAATATATTTGAAGTAGAGAATCCTTATGTGGAATAAATGTTAGTGCTATGATTGTTGTAAAGAAGTGAATTATCTAATTAAGTCCACAACTCTCTAATTAATACTGCTTGCTTCTGTTTGATTTAATTCATTAAACACTTGTAGGTTAATTGAGCGTTTTTCTTTTTTCCTTCCTTCAGTCATTGCTTACCATCACTTTACTAGCTGCTTTTTTCTTAAAATATGTCTTAAGTTGCTAGTTTGTGTCTTGTGAACATTTTTGTGGATTATTGGAGTGTGGTCTAATGCTGGTCTGCTATGAGTGAATTGGGAACATTTTTGTGTCTCTTTACTGCTATATTAAAGTAATTTGATGAATATTTATTTAAAAATTTTACTTGGTTTATATTTTTCATTTTGTGATTGCTTATTTGGTTTATAGACATATTGCTTTCCTCAAACCAATGTTAGGTTAATCATTGTGTAACCTTAACCAATGTTAGGTTAATCATTGTGTAACCTTAGTTCAACTTTCAATTTTTGACCCTCTCCCCTAATCAAATAAATTGCCAGCCCTTCTTCCTCTTTCTTAACGAGTTCTAACAATTTTTCTTCTTACTAGTCCATGTTAAGAGCAAAATTTTCTCATGGGTAATCATTAAATCATTGAATTTTGGAAGACATGAACGAATTATTGAAGAACCTAGTCTTTGCAACATATGCAACAACTGTTGTTGGCTTAGTGGCATTAGGCTCGACTCTCACTTATCCTTTTGATACACTTAAAGTCCTCGTTCAGTTTCACTAGCTATCCTGTTCGTGTTCTCTTGCATATACTCGTACTGTTGACTGTTTCTGTATAAAGAAGGTATAAATTTACATTCTTGGACATTTTCCAGGTTGGTTCCTGATGGATAATTGACCCCACTACAGGTGTTCAAAAGAATTCGATCATTATCTGGATATTCAGGTAGTTACTACTACAACTTAACTTTCAGTTTTTCTTTAGTTTCCTATTGATATACTTAGTTCCAAGTGTTATTATATATAGATATTATATAAATATATTTTTCTATCTTTGTTGTTTTTCTTATTGGTCTTTGTTTCAATTTTTCAGACTGTTGAATGTTAAAAATATAACTGACAAGTATGGTGGCCAGTAGTTAGAAGTAGTTACTCCTATATGATTGTTAACTTTTGAAATGGAGCTGACATGTAACATCCCGTTATTGTTAGCAAGGGCATTATGGTAATATTGGGTCGGACTGATAGGTTTCATTGCATTCACTGATTAAGTACGTTACTGGCCTCTGATTATAGAGGAACAGTTTCTTGCATATGCATTTATTCATAGGTACATGCATTCATGATTTTCCGGCATTTTAATTGTGAGTATGAATTGAT
>JANITW010000005.1:24346848-24359049 GCA_027564335.1 Erythroxylum williamsii
TCTCATGTATTTTGGATTTAAACTTCGATATGTATTGTGCTTATTTGAGATTGTTGTTCAATTTACTCGAATTGTAAGAGCATGAAGCATGTTGTTTATGGAGTGTGATTAACTGAAAATTTGAAGGCATGTGTATGTGAGAATGTGTGTCTGTGTGTCTGAATCCAATTATGTATAGATGTTGGGATCGGGTCTGAAAAGTTGGGACGCTCACCGCGGCGAGCAATCCGAGGCCGCGACGAGGCCTCTCTTTTTCCCGCTGCTGACTCTTGATGTTTCGCATGCTTTCGATTCTTCCCTCGCGCGCCCTCGACCCGACGCCCCCGAGGGGCCACCTCGGGATTGGTAATCGGGACCTGGGCCTAACACAAAACAACTTTGACTAAACAATCAGTGAGGAAGCCAAGCAACTTAAGTAAATAGGAAAGGATATCTCTGCATAATTATACTTGAGTATTGGAAGTTAACTATTCATTCCTAAAGCAGAGATCAAGAAGCTAGTGGTTGAACTAGTGATTGAAAGAGGGTGAAAAGAACAATAGCTTCTTTCATAAATATGTATTGTTTACAACAAACATTAACAAGATTATGACTTTACCAAAAGAAAATGGACAATTAACACATTCTTTAATTGAACCAAAGCAAGAAACATAACAGTACTTTCTAAACTCCTTTGGCTCTTCCTCTAATAGTTTCTCTTTTGTACAAACTCTCATATATTTCATAGATGTGTAAATTTTTTAAGATTCAAGTATAAGATTGATAAATTTTTTAAGATGCAGGTATAAGATTGATTGGTTCATTTAATAAGGAAAATGATGAAAAAGCCTTATTTGATCTTAAGCTAAAGAAAGCCCTTAGACTAGATGGACTGAATGTACGTTTTTCTTCAAAAGACATGGACTAACAACAAGCATATAGTTATTGGTGTAGTACTTATATTCTTTAATCAAGGCAAGATGCTAACAAAAGTTAATAAGACATTCACTAGATTTATTCTAAAGACTCCAAATCTAAGCTCTCTAAAGGATTATAAGCTTATTTCTTTTTTTTTTATATATATAAATCATTGCAAATCTCATAACATCAAGACTCAAGGTGGCTACAAAAAATCTCACCCATATATCACAGGGAGTTTTTATCAAAAGAAGGAAAATTAGGGATATTATCATATTACCAAAACAACTTTTTAAAAACTACAGTAAAAAAACACTCTATAAAATGCTATGTAATCAATATTGATTCCATAAAGCCTTCAGCAATTGGAATTTCATTTTGCATTTATTAAGATCCTTTTACTTTCCCTTAAATTTAATAAATTATATTAAGCTTTGCATAATTCTAGTATCTTATGGTGTATTGGTGAATGGAGAGACAACTAATTGATTAAAGGTGAGAAAGGTCTAAAGTAAGGTGATCCAATCTCTCCTATTTTGTTTACCTTGAGCATAGAAGTTCTCACTAGGTTTGTTAGACTAGTTATAAGCCAAGAAAGGAGATTTAAGTATCATAATAAGTGTAAAAAGTTGAAAATATTTAGTACATCTTTTTTAATGATTTGCCCCTTTTATCTAAGGTTGATCCTTGCTAAGTGAGTGCTTTAATTTTAGCTATTTTATATTCAATTTATTATCTACTATGGATATCAACAAGGAAAAGAGTCGAATCCTTATATCAACATGAGCTGAATAGATCTCTAGTTGTCTCTCTAACTTAACAAGTCTCAAAGTTATGAAGCGTCATTTCATTTACTTTGGTGTTCCAATCATTATAAAGAGACCAACCTACAGAAACTTCTCCCCCTAATTGAAAGAATCAAAAGGAGAATTAATAAATAGTGAAATAGAAGTCTCTTATTTGTAGGAAAAGTAAATTTAATAAACTCGATCCTCAACAACTTGCATATTTGTTAGTGCTTTAATTTAGTATTCCTTAATAACCTAATAAAAAATATAGAGAACATATTGAGATGCTTCTTATGATCTAGTGACCTCTTAAGAAAATTAACTGCCAAAATCAAATGGATTGATGTTTGCTTGCCTAAGGATGAAGGGGACTTAGTCATTAGTCCTATCATAATCACATACAAAGTCTTGATGATCGAAAGGAAAACTTGTGGTCAATACAAAGACTAGCACTTCTTGAAAAATGGTATATATTCTCAAGTTGAAGGATTAGGTTAGAATAGAAATCAAGTACAACCTTAGAGATGGTAGCCCAACCATCTTCTGGTTTGTTAGTCAAGCAACATAAGACCATTACATAGCATTAGTGACCTTTCTAACCTTAGAGATATAATTCCAAGGAATGCTACTGTAAAATAGGCTTTAAGAGAAAATCTTTGAAATATTTCTAGAAGACCACAATCTAAGCTTTTAGACCATATCTCAAACTACTTCCCCAACTGTTATAGGGTGGAAAAAATCATTTGGTTAAAACATGCATGAAGAAAATTCACAAATAGCTCATGTAAGCAACTACTCAGACCTTAATGCTCAAAGGTTAAGTAGAACAAAATTATGTGTTTACACAGTCACTTCCAAAGGTTTCTTTTATCCTTTGGCTAGTCATTAAGTTGAGGTTAAATACCTTAGATAGGCTAATGGGAATTTTCAATGTATTTAAATGTTGTAAATTTACAAGCAATAGGATGAATCCATCAACCACCTATTTTTCCAGTGCCCATTCTCCTCAACTATCTAGCAAAAGAACAACAACTTTATAACCTCTCTAATTATTTGATGAATTGGTTAGAAGTTATTGACTGGATCATTCAAAGAAGAAATACATGTAAAGGAGGCTTTTTATTGTACAAAATAGCATTTGGGAATATTATGTATGCTATATGAAGAGAAAGGAACCTTGTCATTCTCTGGAAAAGAAATCTAAAGTCATATCCTAATCCATGAATTGATATTCTTGATTATGGAGTAGCTTATCACTCATATAATCCATCTTATCTGCAACAATGATCTAGCTAAAAATTGGAAAATTTCCAAACCTTGAATATAGGAATGTTATGCTTTAAGTAATAAAAAGTAGGGAATGCTCTATACTATTCTTCATCTAACACTAAACTAATTCCTGCCTATCTAACGATTCTGACATAATATGATGTTGAATGGAAGATATTAAGAAATCATAATATATGGTACTTGGTAGCTCTAAGCTATAAATTTTCTTGCCTAAATGCTATTTACCCATTTATAAATGTGGGAATTAGTAAGAAATGGAACTCCTTTTGTTCATAAATTAGTTATCCCATCATGTATCTCTAAACTAAAAGGAAATATTTTTGTTTTATGCTTTAGGTAGTTATAATTTTAGTTTGTAACTCTTTGAGCTTTTCATTAATCAAAATTTTCTTCATTTTTTTTATTTCTTTTTCACTCTCTTTCACTATAGAACTCCATTTTTTTTTCAATTTTTTACGTGATAATGCTAGTTATGGCTGAAAGGGAGTGAGTAATGAATGATTTCTTTGTTTTAAACTAAATCAAATAATACAAATTTCTAATTAAACCAATCAGAAGTAATTGGGAATACAAAATAAACTCTAAAACTCATTAACATAGTAAAAAAGAGCATGTCTCATTTTTTCCTATCTTTTAATAAAATAATGCTTTGATAAATAAAAATTAGAATATAAAAATTATGCTCTAGTCATATTAAAGCAATATTCTTATAAGAAAATTATGATTAAATGAATAATTTATTACAAATATATATAATTAATGACTCCTAATTTGTAAATTAAAAAAAATGGTTAAGTACTAATAACAAAAGAACTCTTTACTTTTGGCAATAAAATAAGATAAAATTGAACCTTTAAGACATAAGATTTCAAAAGTAGTTTATTTAGAAAAAAACAATTGTTTGTCGGCTTTATTTTGATAAGAAGAAAAAAGCATTCAATATGAATTTTTTAAAATAAGATTATAGAACTATTAGACAAGCAATTTAAGTTTCAATATTTTCTAAAATACAGGTTGTTTTAATATGAGTAATGAAAATAGTTAAGTAGATAAGAGTATTACATTGAATTTCTTTATTTTTATTAAAGAAAAACATTAATTATGATTAGCATTGAGAAGGAAAGAAATGAAGTTGATTATTTGGGTGGTGGTATTTTCTCGGACAATAATATTTTTAATGCTGAGTACTTAGTCGTTAAAAACAATTAACTAACAAAAAGACTTAGAAAAAAAGACAATGGTAAATTAGTGATATCTTAATAATAGACTCAGATAAGTTCAACTTAATAACATTGAGTTGATGTTGTTTCCAAATTTTAACTTTTTTTGTAACTTTTGTAATTAATTTGCTTTTGTTTAACACGTCATCAATTTTGAAGATTGTTATCAATTTGGCTTGAATTGAGCGAAATGAAATTGCAAGGTGAATTTTATGTTGAAGTACAAATGTAATTCAAATACTAAAGCAAATATCTTCCCTTGTAAAAGAACATAATGTGATTCAAAAAATAGTAATTTTTGTTGTATTTTCTTGTCTCCCAAATCACATCGCAACTAAATGAAACGACCATAAACAAGATAACATAGTTTCTTTGACAGACAAGTGAAACTATTACCACCAGAATGGCTCCTAACATCTATTTTCATAACTCTGTAAGTCTTGTTGCTTCTACTTTTGCGGAGAAATCCATGGAGCTTTGAATCACATTATTGGCCAAGCATTTTGGCTGCAACAAGCCCTCCTGCCAATGCAGCTCCAAATAAGGTATGCAATCGCACGGAATAATACTTGGCCATGAATATCTTCCCTTTATCCTGCGAGGTTTTTGAAAATTGCGTAAGACATGACTAGGACAAGATTTGGGGCTATTCTGAGAACAAATACGAAGACGTGGTCAAATATTGGTGTAATGAACTGGATTGATTTTTGTGTTATTCTTAATCAGAAAAGAGGATAGGATGTATGCAAATAGAAGATATACTAACTAGTTGTTAAAAAATCACAAAATTAAGAAATATGATAGATATTAAGCTACTCGAATATCAAGTTTTAGGTCTAGATTTTAATTCAGAATAATAAAATTTCATATTTTTAGGGTTAAATTGTTGAAAATTTAGACTTAGAATTTTAGTTGAAATTTAGGATAGGTTTGCCAAAATTTATTGAGAAACACAAAGAGTATAGGGTAGAAATCTAATAATCATTCCCGAGATCTAAAAATAACTTTAAAAGAAAGCATCACACTTTCTAGTTAAAAACTTAAGTTTGCAGAAAAATTCAAGATTGCTTGTCATTAAAGGGTTGAATATTCACATATTTACAGAGAAATTATTAAAACCCTTATTTTAATAGGAAAGGGTTCCTAACAAATTTAAACCATATTATAATAAAATTATATAAGTCTAAACAATTAGGATAACATATTTAAAATAGAATAACATACTTAACTTACTACTACTTTTTATCTAATAAAGAATCTTAACATAATCTAAATTTTAGCCCTTATCTTTGATGTCAACTAAATTCTCAATCCTTATTCCACCAAATTAAAATTACGGTTAACTAATCTTTCTTTTTTTATTTCTTTTATAGACTTTATGTTCTTTGGCATCAATTCTCCTCGTTTTTATCTAAAGTCGTCCTCAATGTAGAATGTGATAAATAGCAACCATATAAGTCTAAATTCCTTAACGTAGAATATAATAAATACTCATCATATAAGTCTGAGTTCAACTTCTAAAATTTAGATTCTAAAATCCAAGTGTTGTAAAAAAAATGGTCTTCTTTTCTACTTAACAAGAAGTTGTTGATATCCTTTATCTTTTGTGGCTACAATTTGTTCATCAAAAACATCTTTTATCAACCTTAGAGCAATTGGTAAAGTTACTCCTTTGTGATCATAAAATTATAGGTTCAAGTTATAGAAACAGTCTCTTTGTAAAAGTACAAAGGAAAGGTTGCATACATTATGACCCTCCCCAGACTCCTACAAAGTAGAGAGCCTTATACATTGGGTACGTTGTTAAGAACATCTTTTATCACGTATTTAAGATGGGGAAAGGTTGAAATTTTCACAACTGTAGTAGGAGATTTTGTCTCATCATATTCATGATAAATAGTTACATCCATAATATTAAAAGTAGGACTAATTTTCATGCCACTTGGTATTCTAAAACATAAGCATTAACACTTATCTTCCTAATGATAAGATATAAAACTTCGTAATGAAGTTTCCTTATATTTTCCTTTCGAAAACTACATTGGATGAATTACAACCATCACCGTATTCCCTCCATTAGATTCCACTAATTGATGATGTTGATCAGCAAGCTTTTTATAAGACAAGTTGCTAGTTATTATGTGTTGTTGTATCTCATCAAAGATGCCTCTTCTATGTTGTCCAAAACCTTCAACTTCAACACTAACTTGTATTGTTTGGGGTAAAGGAACCAAATAAATAGGTTTCCTTGTTTGAACTCCCGATACTATCTCAAAAAGAATCTTACCAGTTAATTTATTTATAGAACTATTATATGCAAATTTAAACATAAGAAGAAGTAGATCTCGATTTTTTACATTTTCTCCAACCAAACTTCTTAACAAGTCCTCAAAGCTTCTATTCACTACATCAGTTTGTCCATCAATTTGGGGATGGAAAGAACTTAAAAATTAGAGCTTATTGTTCAATGTTTTCCATATAGTTCTCCAAAAATAACTCATAATCTTTATATCACGATCAGAGAAAATGGTTAAAGATAATCCATGGAGATGCACATCCTCTTTGAGAAATAGTTTAGCGGTGTGGACAAAATCATAAGTCTTGACCAACATATTTGTAACTACTTTCATAACAAAACCATATGGTTTCTCCATAACATAGGCATAAAAAACATTGCTTGTAGTGAGATGCACTAACTTGTCATCATTGCTAAATTTTGACTTTGCAAGTGCACCCACAACTTCTCCTTTATACATATATTTTGTTAATTTCAAATCTTTATCCAAATCTACCTCTTCTTCATCACCCACTACAATATAATCTTCATCAACAATACCAACAAAAATCTTGAACTAACAAGTTTCAAAATCCCAAGTAATAGCTAGTTAATCTTTTTAGCCCCTTGTTTTGATATATTAGCTTGCTATCCTATTCTTTCAGTCCACTGCCATGTTGTTTCAACTTGTTGTCCATTAGTTTTGATTTGTTGTTCAGGAGTTTCAACCTATTGTTTACGTGTTTCAATCTTTAACTTAGGCGTTTCATCTTGCTATTTAAGTGTTACTTATTATTCAGTTATTCCAACTTTAGGGTTTGCTAAAGAATCCACTTGGTTTTGTTTTTCATCTTTAACACTTTTGTCATCTCCCATTGTCAAATTCTTCATGTCATCAAGTATTTGACTTCCTTCTACAAGTAGGATTAAAGATTCTAATTGATTAGTTAAAGGCGAAGTGTCTTCACCACCCATAATAGACACTTCCTCCAAGGTAGTGCCAGTTAAATTTAAGGAATCAAAATCAGTATATGATTTTTCAACAAAGATTTTTTCTTGCATTGTATTTTATTAATCAATATCAGTTCCTTCATCTTGCTTAACATTACTACTTTCTCTGTGTTTAGCATCGAGTATAGGTTATTGGTTTACATATTTTTTTCCTGTGGAAGTTTTCACTTGTAGAGATTGTATGTCAACGCTACCTATCCTCTCCAAAAATTGTCGAACATGTTTTTTTATAAGAGTTGTTACATGTAAGACGATTTTTGGAGCACCTTATAAACAAGGATCATTGATGCCCAATTTTTTGCAATATTCAGAAGTATTTTATCTTGCTCTAGGTCGCTGAATATTCTTCTATATGCTCTTCCATTACGTGATGTTATTGTGAAACAAAGCTTTGCTACCAAATTAATGTAAGATAAATAGAAGAAATACTAACTAGTAGCTAAAAATTACAAAATTCAGATATATGATTGATATTAGGCTACTAAAATATCCAATTTTAGGTCTAAATTTTGATTAGGAATGCTAAAATTTCAGATTTGGTATAATTGAATTTTTGGAGTTTGATTTGCTTAAAATTTAGCTTAGAATTTTAGGGTTTAATATGGCTGAAAGTTAGGTCTAAGATAACTAAAATTTCGGTTAGGTTTACTATAATTATTGAGGAACACAAAGAATATATCGTAGGAATCTAGAAATAATTTCTAAGATCTAAAAATTACTCTTAAAAGAAATCATCACACCTTCTAGTTAAAAACTCGAGTTTGTAAAAAAGTTTGAGATTGCTTGTCATTGAAGGGTTGAATATACAGATATTTATAGAGAAGATTTTAGAACTTTTATTCTAGTAAGAAAGGGTTCCTATCAAATTTAAATACTATTATAGTAAAACATCTATGTCCTAAACACGTAGGATAATATATCTAAAATAGAATAACATAGTTTACTTACTACTACTTCCTATCTAATAAGGAATCCTAACACAATCTAAATTTCAGCCCTTATCTTTGATGTCAACTCAATTCTTAATCTTCATCCCACCAAATTAAAACTTAGTTAAATAATCTTTCCTCTTTTATTTCCTTTATAGATTTTAAATTCTTTTGCATCAGGATTCTTCATCATAGTGGTAGAGGCAGCATGCTTTTTGCTCCACAATGGCCATTGGTTTTATTCCACAATGTTTATACACGAGTTTAAAGTTTACCTCATGGTTTTCCAGAACAAAATTGACAACCAGCTTTCCCATGGGTATGGTCATAGCACATAGAAGCTGCAACAAAACGTGAATTTTAAATGACTATGGAAGAATCATTCACAAGGAAACGTGTCAACTCAACTTAAGAATTAGAAAGGAGCGACTACTTTCATCAATTTAGTAAAGGACTTACGACGCAAGTGTAAGGAAGAGCTCTACTTATTCCAAATGCAAACAAGAGCGCGTAGAGTGTCACGACCGACAGTTTTACAACAGCAGAACCTCTTTCAGTCCCAAGTCTAACCTGCATAAAGAAAAATAAAAATGGAAAGAGATAGTGGTGCCAACTACAAAACTAGATCAAGGAGAATGGCTGTCAAATGTACAAACCAAGGGTGATACTTTTCCAACAGCCCTGTCTCCTTCTACCTGGGTTGGACAACATATTCATGTTATTTTCATGCTAGCAACAAAGTGTGTGTTCATCCTAGGATTTATAAAATGAAGTTAGACAAATGAAAGCAAAAGGAAAATTGCCTGATGAAAGTGACTGCAAAAGAGAATTAGAGCTGTGGTGAAGCCAACAAGGATTGAAGCAGAAAGAATTGTGCTTGTTAGTGGCAGAGGACTTAATCCACTGTCAAAACCAACTAAATTGATGTCAGAAACGCAAGAATCTTCAGTAATGCTACAGAAAGCTAAAGTGAAGATTGGAATTCTAATTTGATTATGTCACACTACCATCCGCGGCCCAGCAATAAATAAAAAGCTGTAGTTGCAAATGGGCCAAATGCTGCGAAGCACAAGGGTTCTCCCAATCCTTGGTAACTTAACCGGAATGGTGGACACTAGAATAGAGCAAATGGAAAGTTATGCGAATTGTGTAACAACGAGAATAGTAGCTTGTAGAGAAAGTATGAAGCTATTTTTCCACCAAACATAATAGAGTTTTAATTTGTTGATCCTAGTGGCAACCCACTGAGCCAAAAAAATGTCAAGATGGATAATTCGTCCTTGAACAATAATTAGGACAGTATATTCAGTCCTTTGAAACTACTTTAAATCTCTCGTACAGATCTTTAAGATTATTTGCACCTGATATATGTAGCCACAGATAATGGCGCAAGCAAGGAGAAATATAGCCCGCAACTTTCCTGCTGCTAGGGATGTCAATGTTATCCCCGTGAAGCCCAGAGAAAGTGAGAAATAAGCACTGATAAGGGTACCTGAACGGCTTCCCAAAGCCACAGCAGACAACAGCGAGTCAAAGTTTACTATGCATACCCATAACACAGGATAGAAATTAATATAAAGGCAATGTTTGAATTACAAGACAAAAGACATACCTGCCAACCAAATTTACAACAGATTCTTTTTTGCCCTTATCTGCTCCCGTATCAAAATCATAAACATCATTGCTGCACTTGGAGCACAGAAAGAAAAACAAACAATATAACTTGGTTTCTAATGTATATTTTTATCAGGACCATCATGAATACTTGAAAATTTCTCATTATATTTCAAAATCTGTGGAAATCACCTTAAGTTGAGCCAGGTTATGATAAGAATTGAAGAAGCCAGGAGAATAATATAGCGCCCACCTGAAAATACACCTGTTTGCAAATATGCTGCTGCACCACCTACCTGTCCAACATTAGAAAGTTTTAAGTACAACCAGAGCTCTTAAAGTCCGCAACATATAAGACTGCTATAACAGCTTTGTTTTCTCCTCCCTGTTCATTATCGTATATAACAACTAACAAGGAATCCTTTTCCAAATAAATAATAGCATTCTCTCTGAATTATAGCCAAATCATGCTCCAAAATCTTCAAGGAACTCACTGTTAGAGGAATCAAAGCAACAGAGTATATTGGCAATTTGATTGCCCTCCATATTAGGGTCACTTTATCAACCTCATCCGCTTTCTCCCCTCCATTGGTGTCATAAGAATAATTAATTCTACTGTCAGAAACCATCTGTAAATGCCAGCCCTGTTTCTTAATTTCTGTCCAGCCTATATGATTTGAGTGCAAAAGTGTTGCTGCATTACAACAGAACTGGGATGATCTTTTTAATGTATTCGGAAGCAACATAGAATAGTACCTGAAGGAAAAGATCAATGGTTCAGCAATGAAAATCTAATTTTCCCTTCTTTTACTCTCAGGTTAGATAAGAGTGGTGAAGAAGATCCCAGTAAAATAACGAGTCATAGCGACAGTTCAAACTTTAGTCTACTTATTATATCACTTAGGTTAAACCAGACATTTGCAGCAGTTCATGGATATCACAGAAGCAACATCGACACTGGTTTAAATTTGGACCAAATATTATTGACGGGGACAGGTAAGGTAATCCTTAAAACATTTTCTCTGCTAATCTAATTTCAGAAACTAAGCTTCACGTATTTCAAATATCAATCTGGTCTAACAACTTTCAGCTCCCTTGAACACTCACTGACTAAAGTTTAAGTGATACTTTAAGTTCAAGCGAGAAATACTCTGCCTGTATGATGCCAATAAGTCATAAAATATCTTAAATTTTGGATATCTGTAAAAAGAACAAATAAGAAAAATAGGAACACAAATCAATTTGTCAGAACCATGACCACAGAGAGGAAATTGAAAAGCATAAACAAAGGAAGAGTAAAGCTTGCCTCTCCTTCACATAGAACTCCTCAATTTTCTTCAGACCAGACCCAAAGCCAAATCCAAGGTTACACAGTGTTGCGGCCATGAGTGGCATCTCGCGTATTCGCACTTTTACCTACGAGTAAAATACCAGACAAGAGAAGAAAATGCATCTCTTCAGATGCCGACCTCCTGATCACTTCAAGCAAATAAACTACAAAATTGGACTGTTTTTCAGCACTTAGAGATAGAGAACAAGTAGTTTAAGGTTGCTCAATTACAGCAGAGACAATAAATCGTAATGTTGTTCCATAATGTAGAGGAAGTACCTTAAAGGGTTGGCTTGGCTCAAGCAAAACTCTTATCTGCAGATATGCAAGAGATAAGAGGTAACAGCAAATGTGATAACCGTAAACTGTCAGACTCAGACGTAATTTTAACTAGCCTAAGTTAGTATCTGTCTGTTTTTTGCTTTTTTCTCAAAAAAGTCAGAAAAAGGAAGTGATCTATCTGACCTGGATGGAAAATTAAGCTTGTCGACGTGTCTGTTACAGGTAAGGAGGTGGCGTAAGAAACCCCATGTCGCGATTATTGTGAGGCCCTCTCTTCAGCTGAATGGTCAAGACCCACTTCCGATTTTTACTGTCCTCTCCTAAATATCAGGTCTTACCGCACCGGCTAATTTCTTGTACCATACCCATATTCAATGTTATATGTTATGAATATGATATCGGGTTTGGTATTGAATTAGGCTCTGGAATAGAACTGTACCGATATCGGATTTTAGGATATTTTTTAAATTTATAAAATAGTCCCTAAATTTAAAAATTGCAAAATAGTCCATATTGATATATTATACAATTGTACTGTATACTTTACTAGTTTACTGTTTACATC
>JANITW010000005.1:24616559-24626782 GCA_027564335.1 Erythroxylum williamsii
TTCTTGAAAATGGTAGAGCTGTCTCTTAGCTTTCCAACGAATCAAACCTTGTCTGATTTGGAGCTCGGAGTCAAAAGTTATTAAGGTTAGAAGTCTGATAGGTCGGGCTGCGAGTCGTTCACCCCATGCAGGCGAGGCGAGGTGATCGCCCCGCGTGGGCGAGCGAGGCGCTCGCTTGCCCCGCGCGGGCGAGGATCGCTCACCCTTGAGCGAGTCGAGGCAATTTGGGGTCGGTTCCTGACCGACCGACCCCTCTTCCTTCATTTGGCCATAACTTTTTGCATAGACCCTTGATTAAGTTAATTTTTGAAGCGATAAACTCCTAAGAAAAATTTTCTATCTTTTTATACCTGATTGGTCGGTATTGCTTTTAAATTCTAAAAAGTGGTTTGAAACAAAGTGTGATGGTCAGCCAATAAAGTCTGAATATACTTCAATGATTTTGAAATATCTTGAGCTATAGAGCTCCGATCGAGTCGATTCTTGTTTTAAATTAAACTAAAGACATAAATCTACAAGTTTTATGAAAGAGCCAATTGACAATTTAGCCTCAAAAACCTTCAAATTCTGACATGAAGTCGGTTGAGTGTTCAGTTTTTGACTGTTTTACTTTAAATAGTATTTTGGTCGTAACTTCTTCGTTTCTAATCCGATTTGGGTAATTTCAGTGGAGTTAGAATCGTTAGATCATGAGGAACAAAATTTTCTTAAAAATCCAAGCCGAACCTTTCTATTGTAGGTTTCCCTAATTGTGGTCGATATTGTTGTCGGTTTTGGGACTTCTACGATTGTATGTTTCCGAATGTTGGGCCTCAGAGACGGGGCCCCTCTGAGGCCCAACAGCAGCCATACGGTTTGCTAAAGATCCGAAGTTTCATAGAAAATCTAAAAATATCAAAAGGCATTATCATTTTGTAAGGGACGCCATAAAAAATAAAAAGGCTGTCATAAAGTATCTACCTACTAACAAGATGGTAGTTGATCCCTTAATGAAACCTATTCCCCGAGATTTGTTTAAGGCTCATGTGATGAGTTTAGGTTTACGTAGGGTTTAGTTTGTCTATTGGGTTATATCTTGTTGTATAATAGACATGTTTTCAATTGTAATATTTTTTAATAATAAAAGTTTATTTATCAAATGTTCATTGGTACGGAAATTACATGATAAGGCACATTATAATGTCACCACACATTAGGCTTCTTATTGATCTTATCATACAGGCAATCACTCTAACGCTTGAGCAACTACTAGGATGAGACTTCACAATATTAATATTGAGTGTATGTAATATTGTGTTATCGTCATACTTGTGTAGTATGTATAATAAGTTTTTATATTTGAATAGTCACCTTAGTAAGTCTAAGATGAGACTCTGATGAGTTGGATGTGAAAGTTTCAGATTTCACATTGAAACCTTAAAGCCAAATCTCGAGTGTCAAGATTAGCATTAGGTATGTTAATCTAGTGGCTCAGATTAGTTTTTAACTAAAGCTAGATTCGTGATTTGCATAGCATAAAAGAGTGACATGCCCAACTTAGTAGGAGTTATGCTATGATACACATTTCATACTGTGTGCTATATAACGACCCTCTTATGGAGTGATAGTTAAATCCCTTTCTCTGTCACTGTATGATCCCATAGACTTTAATGTCTAATCGAATGAAACCCTTCAACTTAGAACTCTGATATGAAGTCAAGGCTTGGTGTTGCTACTTTAGTGTGTTTTTCCAAAGGCTAAGTTGTATACAGTCCAATGGAGCACATTAGGAAAACAGTTAAGCTAAGATGGATTATTATAAGTGTCAAAGGAAGAATCTTTTCCTTCATCATCATATCAGCTTGGGCGATTATACTTGGTATATAATCATATGATATAACTATGAGCATAAACGGACAGTGTATGCGTTTGGTGATATTTTGGATGATTTGGGGTATCATGACCATGTGAAAATGTTATGTTAGTTAGATGGTGACTTAATATAATACTACTAATTCTTTAATGGTCGCACGTCCCATTCTCAGTATGACTCGTAAAATTTTAGAGAGAGGATGTAACTCGTGGCTTATGTGGCCGAGTGGGAGTTGTTGGCAGTTAGACGACATGAAAGGATACAATGAGTAACCACATAACATAAACTGCATCAGTTATGTTTATTTTCATATAAAAAGAGAATTCAAGGAGTGAAAAGGAGTGTGTTTATTTCAATAAACGAGAAAACTCTCTCTTTTTTCCTCACAAAAAACAAACTATCAAAGGCTTAGAGTTTGAGACATGGATTAATCGGTGACTCTAGTAGCCAACCGTAATACAAATATTAGTAATCAGCAAATCGATCTATTATTTCCGCATTAAGGTTAATTCTTAAATATAAATCTACAAAACAACTAGCTATATGTCTATTAAGGATGGTCCCTATCCCAAGTTGATGCTAGCTTTATGTCTATTAAGGATGGTCCCTATCCCAGGTTGATGCACTTGTTTCTGACGGTCTCCTAGGTGGTGTTGCTATCTTGTACAACATCGTCAAGCAAAAGGAAGAAACTGAGTTGCCCTTAATTTCAACTGATAGGTACCGCAGTTGAAGAGTTGGAAGCATAACCTTTCCAATAAATCAAGGATTCCATATCTTTAGACTTATCCTCTAATGAGGTTGGCTTGTGCTTGTATTGATTATGCTGCTCTTTTGTATCAACTTCTTATTCTTAATTAATTTAATTTTTCAAAATAAATTGTAGTTAGAGAGTCTATTAACCTATTATTAAAAGTATAATTTAGTTTAAACTATTAACCGGTCCTCTCTTGACCTTCAACTCCCGTTGTGTTATTCCCTCACTTCGTGCTTGCTTCAGTTGCTCCAGGTCAGCTTGTTAGCCAATTATTTTTTTATTATAATTAAAGCTAATCATTTTTTATATTTATATATTACTATGTAACAGGCATATCATTTATAATAATAACAGTTGTTTGATTTCACTTATTTGTTTGAAACGTGCGGGACTGTGGGTTACAGCAGGGATGTAACTAAATACAGGTCTTGTGTCAGTCACGCTTAGTAAACAAACAAGTGTCTAAATTATTCTGTCATTGAAAATGACAAATAATATCATACGGAGGAGTCTTAATTGCTAGGTCTATATGTCGCTGTAGACAAAACATTTTATTCAACGGCCGATGCATTCAAATCCTAGACCGTATCGTGGGTTGATTTTTGTGCAATGTAATATTTTTCTTCCAGCACATGATCTCAGCGTATAGATCTAAAGTAAGCAAAGAATAGTCGCTTTGGAGGCTTGTGTGTACACGTACACTATTACGGAACGTAACCACTGGAAAATTGCCAACTAAAAAATCCATCCACCAGCTATTATCTGGCACATCCACCTGCTATTGATCATCGCTAACAATACACAACTGATATAATATCATCTTTTAAATGAGATCTGATCCCCTGTCCCCCTCCCTGTCCAAATTCTCTGTCCAGTGTATCTTGGCCTTCTATTTATGTGGGACCCACATAAATGGAAGGCCAAGAAGCACTGGACAGAAGATTTGAACAAGGAGGGAGACAGGAGATTTGCGGGGCTTTTAAATGGGCGTGATGTTCTCTTTTTCATTTCTTTATAGTCTTTTTCTTACATCTCGGTTTATGGATCTCTCAACCTTTTGTCTATCCTATATTCTCTCTCTTATTTAATAATTAATCTATTTTTCTTTTTTAAAAAATCCATCCACCAGCTATTATCTGGCACATCTAAAACACCCCAATGTCGTTAACGACGATAATGTATTCCACAAACTAATATTAGGAAATTGAGTTACAGCAATTTCCTTTCTATTATGTCATTGATGACCTCTCACTCTACCAAACGCGAGTCTTTCCAAAAACTCCTTGGAACTTCCTATCTAAACATGCACCATAAGCAGGCCAAGAGGGAGAGGCAGAGGAATTACGGAGGGACTTCGTTGCTATCTTTCTAGATCTTTTCTGTAAGTGTGAGAGCGAGACACAACGTGGAGAAGGTGAGAAAAGAGATGGGCTCCAATCCTATAGTCAACAAGCCTCATGCTGTGTGCATTCCATACCCAGCTCAGGGTCACATAACCCCGATGCTCAAGCTTGCAAAGCTACTCCATTTCAGAGGTTTTTACATAACTTTTGTGAACACCGAGTACAACCACAGACGGTTGCTCATGTCTAGAGGTCCCAACTCTCTTGATGGGTTGCCAGACTTTCAGTTCCTAACAATCCCGGATGGTCTCCCCTTATCGGATGCTAATGCAACTCAGGACATTCCATCCCTGTGTGACTCCACCTCCAAGACCTGCTTGGTCCCATTTCGTCACCTTCTTGCTAAGCTCAAATCCAACGATATAATCCCTCCACTAAAATGTGTTATATCCGATGCGTGCATGAGCTTCACTCTCGATGCTGCTGAAGAGATTGGAATTCCTAACCTGCTGTTCTGGACACCTAGTGCCTGTGGTGTTTTGAGCTACTCGCACTACCGTCATCTTATACAAAGAGGCTTAACACCTCTCAAAGGTATACTATTAGCACCTGTAGCATCAGATATTTGTGAGTCCAAATTAAAAGAGTCTTAATTGATTGTGTTTTTGCAGATGCGAGCGATCTAACAAGTGGTTACCTAGAAACAGCCGTAGATTGGATTCCTGGGATGAAGAATATTCGACTAAGGGATCTTCCAAGCTTTGTCAGGACCACGGACATCAACGATATAATGCTCAACTTTGTCGTCAGAGAAACGGATCGAACTTTGAGAGCTTCTGCTGTGATTATAAATACTTTCTACGCTTTCGAAAAGGGCGTTTTGGATGTTCTTTCTACCATGTATCCTCCCATTTATACAATAGGACCACTTACGTTGCTTGTTGATCAGATTCCAGAAGGTGATCAGACGAGAAAAATAGAATCCAATCTGTGGAAAGAAGAGGAAGAGTGTGTTAAATGGCTCGATTCCAAAGAAACAAGTTCCGTGGTGTATGTCAATTTTGGTAGCATCACGGTAGTAACGCCGCAACAAATGATCGAATTTGCATGGGGACTGGCCAACACTAAGAAGCCTTTCTTATGGATCATAAGGCCTGATCTTGTGGTAGGCGAATCTGCGATGTTGCCACCGGAGTTCGTATCAGAAACAAAGGACAGAGGGATGCTGGCAAGCTGGTGCCCTCAAGAACATATACTGAAGCATCCTGCTATTGGAGGATTTTTAAGTCACATGGGCTGGAATTCGACATTGGACAGTATGTGTGGAGGTGTGCCGATGGTTTGCTGGCCGTTCTTCGCTGAGCAGCAGACCAACTGCCGGTTTGCTTGCACAGAGTGGGGAATTGGCATGGAGATAGACAACAATGTCAAGAGAGATGAAGTGGCTGAGCTTGTGAAAGAGTTAATGGATGGAGAGAAGGGCAAGGAAATGAAAAAGAAGGCAGTGGAGTGGAAGGCCAAAGCAGAGGGGGCCACAACACTTGGTGGCTCTTCCCATCATAACTTCAATCAACTAGTAAAATTCCTACAAAAAAAATAAGTTAAGATTAAGAGTAAGACAGACTCTGATGATCATTAGTTTATGATTGGCACGGTAGAATAATTGATCTGATCTCTGCCTTGTTTGTCTTTTATTCTTAAACCATTTCAGGGTTTATTTTGAGACAAGATTCTTGTGAGATCCAGAAATTTCATGCTATCATTTACCTGACTTTATGTTTGCATTTGCGGGGCTTTATGATAAATGTTATTGTTGGTTTTTGTAATGATGTTGAGTCTGAGAAATTGTTTTGTATGGTTGGGTATGGCAGAATAATGAGCCTCACTTTTGACTTGATCTCATCTTTATTTATCTTTTAATCCTAATTATTTGAGCATTTCTTTTATATTATTATTTGCTTCACTTTATGATTATTAAGTTGAAATAATGTATTTTGATAAAGAAACATACTGATTCAATTTGTTGTCGTACTTAACACTTTAGTTTTAAAAGCATAATTTTTTAATAGTAACACTGATGAATCAAGTGGATATAGAAAACAGAAGAGAATTTTCTATAATTCTAATGAAGACATTAGAATCATTCATTCCACCAGATTAGTCGACAGAACATCCACTTGAACACAAACTATTGGTGGCCAAATTATCATCTCATTATAGCATTGTTTTCATAACTTGCATTTAGCCATTTGGTTGACCAAATCACTTTACAGGTCTACGCAACACTTTGAAAAGAATTACTGAAACCTTACACATATGATGGTTGGCTATTTATTCCAGTAGGTGTTATGCATGTTAAATGGTGTCAAGGAAACACCATTGATTGTTTCAAATGTTGTTTGTAATTGCATTCATGATGTCATTGCCCTGTATATATAATGTGCACATTATAACGATTGATGCATGCTATTTGACATGTTTTGAAGCTATATATAATCTATTGTGCTATAAGATGGTTGGCTCAGGCTTATTAGTTAGTTCCATATTAAGACATGTACCAATATATTCTATGGAGTGAATTAACTAGGGTAACAAAAGGGTGTATATCATTTCGTTACATGTAGCATATTATTAAGGACCATATCTAGGTCTATACAAATTGATTGGTTAAGGAGAATTAGTTGGTGTATACACTAGACATATACATGCATTATGTATAATAGTTCACAACATTTTATATTTTTTTGAAATGCAAATGAATTAAATTAATAAGAAAGATGGCAAGAATTTATAGTGAATTTACTTATAAGGTATTATATAATATTTGAATAGAATATTATTCTCTTGATAGGGGTTGTAAGTATGAGTGTAATGCCAAATAGACAATGGTAAGATTCAATGTGTACAACATTTTTCTATATATTTTAATACTTTTCTTATTAGGTATAAAATTACCATATTACATATTTATTTTGAGTGACGAGTTAGAGAAGGAGCACAGGGGCCTAGAGTGGATGTGATTATGAATTTTTTACCTTAATCTTATAAGTATCTTTAGCTAGACATCTGATCGGCTGGTTCGTCTTAGGTTATCCCTTTGAAATCGAATAAAAAATTTAATTCTAAGGATTGCAATATAGAGTTTAACCTTGGGTCATCTCACTTAATCGAAACCTAGTGCAAATGATCTAAGCTAGCCTAATTGTCATGAAATGCAAACTAAATTGGTTAAGAGTGCGCTTTGGATTGTCGATAAAACTAATTAAATTGAACTAAATGAAAGAAAAGTATATAAAAAGGTATTTTTGGATTTTTTTGGGAAATGAAAATCGAAAACTAAAACAATGATCCAATATGATAAAATCCTCTTGAAAACGAGTTTTGGCTATCATAGTTCAAAACAAATCTTTTTGGGAGCGAAAGTTACTAAGTTTTCAAATGATAAACCTTAAAGAACTCTTTAAGTCCAAGGTTTTAATCAATGAATTGCATTTCTTAAAACCTTGTTGAATGCATCTTAGTGTGTGTAATGAGTAAGTTAATGCAAGTGGTCAATTTGGATCAAGCATCATCTCAATATCAAACACAACTAGGCAGATAAAAGAGAATTAACACAATCACCAAAATGACATATGTAAGACTTCATATATTAAAGCTGAAAGTTCTACATCAACAAATCCATAATACAATACATTGTTCAATACTTGATTAAGCTATAATCAAGAAAATCCAACTACAAGGTACAAATCCTAACTTAGGAGTTCGTAACAATGTAGTTAAACATAAATGAACTACTCCTGTTGGGTCCGTGTTTTGCGTACCGAGGCGAACAAGCCCCGCATACCTCAAGTTTGCACTCGACCACAACCTTAATCAGTATTGTCCTCTTTGGTACTTGAACTCGAGACTTCAAGGTTTTGTTGCATCTAACTGCACGCCTCTTACCATTTAGCTACTTAGCTCAATGGTAAGAGGTGTGTAGTTAGATGCAACAAAATCTTGAGGTCTCGAGTTCGAGTACCAAAAAGGACAATACTGATTAAGGTTGTGGTTGCGTGCAAATTTGGGGTACACGGGGCTTGTTCGCCTAGCTCAATGGTAAGAGGCATACAGTTAGATGCAACAAAATCTTGAAGTCTCGAGTTCGAGTACCAAAGAGAACAATACTGATTAAGGTTGCAGTCGCGTGCAAACTTGAGGTACGCGGGGCTTGTTCGCCTCGGTATGCAAAACACGGACCTAACAACTCTCCTTTGAAGCCCATTGAACTCAAGCCATCACTACATCTTCAAGAGGAAAGGGTGCTTAGCCAAGCATCACTCCGGGAGCACTCACAACTGTAAACACACTGATAGCACCCATGGCAGCAGCAACAAATGATGGAAGCGACGATCAAAAATGGAATGGGTTGATGGATGAAGGTGGAGGGTGAGAGAGATGAGAAGTGTGTATACGAGATGTGTGTTGGCTTCCTCTTGTTGTGCAAAAAAATGCTCTCTCTCCCGTATAACCTAATTTAGCAAGTTTTTAAACATTGAGTTGGTGGGTCGGGTCAAATAGTGAGAGCTTTTTTTAAATATGTTCCGGGTTTCCGACGTTTCGACGCGGCTTGAAAGGTTTTGCGTCTATTCTGGATCCCTCACCGCGGCGTACAAATTAATTTTCATTGCGGCATACTTTTCCCAAAAGGTTTCACTCCTTGTTGGTTCCTTCGCCGTGGCGTACGAATTAATCTTCGTCGCGGCGACAAATACTTTGCCGTAGCCAACTTCTCCTGTAGCGGTGGTCTCTTGTTGACTTCAATTTAGCACATTGACTCCCTTCTCCTTGAGGTTCCTACAATCAACAATAGCAATTTGCAGTATCAATTGTTCTCATAAAAATTAAGTAGTGCAATTAATACCAATTTATGACAATTTTACTATCAAATTGCATAAAATAAAAGTGCACACTCAAGGGTTATTTTAAGCCCCAAATCAAGAATTAGAAGTCAAAAAGTATAATAAAGGCTATGAAAGTGTCGCCAATTTACATAATAAACTTGTGCTCAATCAAATTCTCTCACACTTAGACCTTTGTACTCTTGGATAAAGTTTATAAGAGTCAAAGAGATACAAGTGCAAAAGAAAAATTCTGATAATGTTGAAAACAATTATAGGAAATTGGCAAAAATTACTTTTTCAGAAATCAACCAAAACAGACTGAAAGAGTGCTAAGAAAATAAATACTATAAGAGTTCTTGATTCCCTAACACAACCAACATTCTCATTTAATTCCAATTTAAATAGAAATTTCTCAAAGTTTCATAATCACGACAAAATGAAATTAACCCTAATCAAGTTCAAGTTTAACCTATCCATAGTTCATATAGGTTAGAAAACTCAACACCTAGCTTAGAAACCCAAACACCCTATGGATCTCACCATCTTCTTCTTCCCCCAAACATTTCCAACACAAACCCCTTTCTCTCTCTACAACTTCTCATTCACAAAACCACAACCCATTTCTTAACTAAAGTATGAAGAAAATGATGAACTTACCTTGGAAAGCTTGATTCTTCTTCTTCCCACGAAATTTTCCTCCTTTTTTCCTCGGTTTTTCGATTTTTCTTCTCTTTTCTTCTCTCCCTCACGTTTTCTCTATTCCTCTCTATGGCTTCCACGACACTCTTCTTCTCTTCTTCAAATTTAAGATACCACTTATTCCTTTTCTTCCCATTTTGCACCCCACTAACATGGCCTTTTGCCAATTTGATCTTATTTTGTCTTATATGGCTCTAACCACCACTTAAGCTAATTTAATTCTAACTTAAACCTAACCCTTCATTCTAATTTTAATCTCTAATTCTTCCCTCAAATTTCTAATTAATGACCCAATTGTAAAATAAAAAAATAAACCAACATACAAACATAAACAACTATTTAACAAATTTATAAGAAATTCAAAAAATTCAAGATCCAACATATTTTATATGTAATAATTCTCTATTTCAATTCCAACTTATCTTATGAATATCCACGAAAGGAAAGAAATAATATTCTTCGCTTTCTTGAAATTTATACCATTGAAGCAAAATTCAACTTCCATATCTAACCTCTTTCTCTCTCTCAATTTTTTATTTAAAACCACTTTATTTCTATCATACAAATGAAATAAATATAGGAAAAGAAATAAAAAAGAAAAAACATAAGAATTTAATGATTTGACTAGAATTTAATGATTTAGCCAATTATGTGATTTACATCTATGTGTAAGGAGGTAAGAAATTAAA
>JANITW010000005.1:24844526-24854936 GCA_027564335.1 Erythroxylum williamsii
TTTTTATTTCATTATTTTCTTGTCATGTGTTAACTTCTATAGTTAAATCTGTTAAAATCATCACTTTATATTGTATTTCCATAGCTTTATCATGATTTCAATAGTAGAATTTGACGAAGAAATTATAGTATGTTAAAGAATTGAAATAAAAAATAAATTAAACATACGAACTTATAAAATATGTTTTTGTTATGTCAAAAAAAATCAAATTTTAATTAAAAATTTGAATAATTGAAAGACAAAATAAAAATTGACGTAAATTAGCTTAAATAGGAATATAGCGTGAGCAAGAGTGAAAAAAACAGATGATCATTACATATTTCTTCTGTGCTACTGCTTTCTCTTGAATTTTGTATCTTAGTCATTATATGCAATACCTATTGCAATGTTCACAGCTATTTGTATGAAACCATGGAACCTTTTGGTAACGTCTTAATTTATTTATGTCTATATACATACATTAGTTCTAAGCATACTAAGAAATTAGCCGTCTAAATTTCAAGTTTTGATAGAACATTTTATGCAATTTCAAATCTTTTCTATTTTATCTCTATTCTTTGCTTGGATGATGCCTTTCTCTAGCTTTTCTGCTTGTCTCTAATAGTAACTATTGTTTCTCTATTTCTCTTTTCTCTTCCTAGTGTTCTCCTCCTCTAGTGTGTTTGCTTTGGTGCTCCTTTCCCATAATTGCTTACTTCTCCTTTTGCCAGTATTTTTTAGGATACTTCCATTATTTCTCCTTTCTTGCTCTCTTCAGTCCTCTTTGACTTTTTTTTCAGTTCTCTTTGACTTTTTTCCTTAGCATTATGTTGCATTACTCGTCTGCTTCCAACTAAACAAACAACCTCAACTATATTAATTCCTATCTTTGTCCTTAGTCCCTCAAAACCTAGCGTATTAGACTATTCTCTATAGGGAATTCGACTTCCAAGGGTTCCTCATCTTCCCAGACTCATTGCCAAGAGCCTTAGGCTAGCCTCCATTCTACAAAAGCTCCTAGACCAACTTCACCTAGCAGTGGCAAGGTTGCCACTTCCATCTTAACAACTTAGTTAGGAAGGCTCTCATATTACTTACTTCCATCTTAAGTGATATGAGAGCCTTCCTAACTAAGTTGCACTTTTGCCACCATCCTTAAAAAAATAAAAGGATTGGAGATTATAGCTCCATCTCTAAAAGAGGTTAAGGAGGGGGCTAATAAGTAAAATACCTCACTGGTTGGTTTCTTTTTGGGAAAGAGACCCATTTTCCTAATTATTTGTGCTTAGGCTAGAATAAGTGGAAACCAATGGGATTGAAAAAGACTATTTTTCAAAAACAACCCATTCTCATTTAACTTCACATCTAGAGAAAGTACCCAAAAGATTTTAGATAAGGGCCTTGGAACCTTTATGGTAACACATTCATATTCAACTCTAGCTTCTTAATGTGAAGTTTAAAACTATTCAAAGGAAGCAAGTTCTCCCCAAATCAACATTCACAATATACCTCTAGAATATTAGTCTACTAAAGGATTAAGCTATTTGGCTAGTTATAATGGCTTCCCAATTGTCATGAACAAACAAATAACATCACTCAATAGAGTAGGTTATATCTATCTTTTCATAGTGGTGGATATCAATAATGAATTCCATGATGTGATTCTCCTTATCAAAATTAGAGCTAATGATTCTCTATATAAAGATTCACTTAGATGAGCTAGGTAAAATTTAGAGTTCAATAGGTCAAATTTTTTAAAATGGTGACTATATTTAACTTTCGGGATTGGAGGATAATTCTTCCACTCATGAATTGAGTAAGGAAAGAAGCACGATGCATGTATAGCTCATAAGAAACAAACTATTGTATAAGAAAACTACACCCTTAGTGCCACCCTCAGCTTCTTCAAATGATTTTGTTTAAGCTAATATGGATAACTACTGGCTTAAAGGTAGATATTAGGGATTAATAAGTGGTAAAATTTTCTTCGGAAATTTTTAAGCGAAACTTTAATGGACTAAAGACCTAAGAAAGATCCCCAACAAAAGAAATGTATAAAAAGTAGGAGAATAGTGCAGAGTTTAAATCAAGAACTCAAAGAACTACAAGGAAAAAAAATAAGGTTAAATGCTCAAAGCCCAAGAAGCAATTAATATTTCAAAAAAAATTAAGGGATATGAAACTTACAGGTTACTAGAGACCAAATTAATAGAAGAAAATGTAAAAGCCTCCATTTTATTATAAGCACTAGGGTATTATCAATAATCACCAATCTTATTACTATGGCAAGATTTTCATTGCCTTTGATCTTAATAAAACTACAGTTATCCCAAGGGAAACCACTAATCAAGTTATCCCCTATCTACCATTTTACTTCTTATCCATATTAATTATGCAATTCTTTAGTTAAAAAGATTTCACCTCTTATTAAATTCCTCTTGGCTCATTCTAGGTGATATAAATAGCACCTTCAATTACTTAGAGACAAAAGGTAATGTTTTCTTATATAACTTTAATTTTAACTTTAGTAAGTGGGCAAAAAATATAGAAGTACTAAATCTTAGGCCTTAGGGGAATTTCTATACCTAAAGCAACAAACAAGATGGAAAATGGCATATTAGAAAAAGGCTAAACAGAGCTTTAATGAATGAATATTGGATGCTAAAAAATTACCTAACAATAAAGCTTGTTTCTCTAATATCCTCTTTTAAAATCATTCCCCCATTCTAGTGTAAAATCTACCTTAATCACTAAAAGAAAAGTCCCTTTTCATTTGACAACTTTCTTTCATAAGTAGAAAAGGTTTGAGGAAGCTATTACAAAGGGGTTGACTATAAAATTAGAGGAAACTGTGCATTTATTTTCAAAAGGAAGTTGAATATGGCTAAAAGCGAGCTCAAGAAATTAATCCAAAAAGAGTCATAGTATATATTACATAATCTCTTCTATTGTTAACAAACTAAATTCTATTTAAGCCAAATTATATCTTAAACGTGGATATTTTGTCCTTCTTAAAAAGGAACAAGAGGCTTTATTGGAATTCCTATAAGCTTTGAAAATCCATCATTCTCTCTTTAAATAAAATTTTCATGTTTAGGGATGGAAGATGATGATAAAAATATCCCTTTCTTCCATAAAGCTATCTCAGCTGGAAAGGAAGGACATCTAATCGCATCACTTCTTATCAAAATATGATGGAAGTCCTTTTTTAATGGAGAAATATGATGGAATTCTTGCTTAAATGCTAGAGAAACTAAAACAAAAAGCCTATGATTACTTTTAATGTTTTGTAAGCTCAATAAGTCCATAAAGTCCCTTTTTTCACTACTCAAATCATTTATATTAGACCAGATCTCTAAATAGGATGCTACAAATTTTGTTTTAACCTTTCTCCTATAGTAACATTGTAAGATCTTTTTAGCTCAACCTAGGTAGTTCCCCAAGACTTAATGGTTTGATTGATTTTCTTTTTAATCCAGCCTCATATAAAAGATCTAATTACCGAACTAGTCCTATAATTTTTCATTAATGAAAATCCAAATAATATTATATTTGATTGATCCCTAAAGTTCAAAATCCTAACTCCCTCAAGGACATCAATTTTTTTTAAATTATAAAACCATTTATAAATTCATTTCTAAGCTAATTGCATTAAAACTTAACATTATGTTAAAACCTTTAATAAAAGGCTTTCAACATGCTTTTATTCATGGAAGTTTGATAGGGAATAATGTTCTTTTTACATTAGAGATGCTCAAGGGTTTTTAAAAGAAACATTTTAATAAAATTTATTTCATTAAAGTAGATTTTCATAAAGCCTTTAATTTAATACACAAAAGTTACATTCTTCACCTATTTGAAGCTTAAGGATTTCTGAGTATATTATTAATTAGATAAACCAATGCAATAACACTATATTCTTTGATGTTCTTAAATAATAGTTACCTAACCAAATTGTTTAGATTCACTTTCTAGGTTGATCGAAATGCCCTTAAAGTATGATAAGAGCTTGAAATACTAATTGGCTTAATCCTAAGAAACCAATGTAAGAAACTAGGCATTTTTAGCCTTTTAATAAAGGATGACCTCCTTTTATTTTCTAATGTCAAGGATAAATAAGGAAGTTGATTTATGCTTGAACTGAATACATTCAGTTTTTTGTTAAAGTTAATTTAAATTAAAACATTAAGGAAGGTAGTATAATCATGCAAAAATAAATAGTGGAGTACCTTTAACCTTCCTTGCATACATATACCGGGGATAAGAACTAAATAAAAGAAAAGATTACACTAAGAGACTATATCAAGTTGTAGTAGTTCAATAAGCTAGATGTTCAATGAAGATAAGATGCATGTGTTGCAATTCTGGTTGAAATTTTTTAGTAGAATCAACTCCCTAAATTCCTAAATGGTCTTAGATACTACGGACTCGATGGAGTTCCTTTTTTTGCAAACCTTCTGGAGTTCCTTTTTTTCTATAATACATATGCAAAGTTTGTAAAATAGGATATGGAATAGGCTATTGGGACCTGAGTAAACTATTGTGATAATAAATTTTTGTGTAATCTTAGTGAAGGAGTTACCTAGATCAAGCCATGCACACTTTCTTGTGACATGATCCCATATGGCATTGTTGTAAGGACATGTAAAAAAGATGTGTTCTCTTGTGTTCATGTGAACCCGACGTATTGGACAAGTTTTGTCCACTTGTAGATATGCTACTCAATCAAATGTATTGAGTCTATTTTGGATTGCTAACCACAGTATGAAGGATATTCTTGGAGTTAAAGACTTGCCCCAAATGATCTTACGCTAAATAATGTTGGAGTTTCTTCTTCTTAACAAATCTTTGATGTTTTGGTTGGTAAGTTTATGGATAGGTTGGTCTTTCGAATAAAAAGTATCAAAAGAGTTTAGGTTAGGGGTTAAGTAGGCTGTAAGTTTCTCAAGCCATGAGGGAAATGCCAAATTTTATCATTATTCATTGAGTTGAGTCTTATGTTAAGAGATGAGATTTATGGATGGCTTAAAGTATGGAAAGATTGTAAGAGTTGTCCCATGCTAGCCAGTTGTCATACCAAAGAGATGTCAGTTTGCCATTCCTGATTGTACATTAGACTTCATCTTGAACCTTATCTCTCAGCTTCAATACTTGGTTGAGGAAATGAGAATATCAGGTACATTGTTTAATTCCCCATATGCTTCTACCTTTAAGGAAATAAGAATGAAACCATTGTATCCAAAGTGTGTTTTTATCTGTTAGTATCCACCAGAATCTTTTAAGTATCAATTCCTAATTTATGGTCTTAATTGGAGTGATATTCAATCCATCTTCTTCCTTGGGAAGACATAAATCTTTCCATTTCACTTTGGTCAATCATTTAACACCATTTATATGCCTTTTAATTGGTTTAATTATACCTTGAGAAAGAAAGACGTGGGAGCTCCAATATATGTCCAATATATGTGTAATGAGTTTAGGACTAATTTGATGAGTTGCAGCTTACCAATATAGGAAAGAAATATGTTTACCTACGAGCTAATCCTCTTTTGAATTTTCTCTAAAAGTGGTGTGGTGTGCATTTCATGAAGTTGAGCCTTTTGATTAAAATAAGTAGACCTAGATACATGAGAGGTGACCTTTTGAACTTCATTCCAGTAGTTTGAGTGGACATTCAAATTCTTGTAAAGTCTCTCAATTAACCAAAACAAAAGCTATATGCTAGTTATAGCAAGAGAAAGAGACATAACCCCTTTGTTATCTTCAATAACAAACATTTAACTTAAGGGTTTTCCACTCCTCTACCTAGGCATCCCAATTACCATGAAAAGATTAAAAATAAGGGACTATATTTCATTCTAAGAAATGATTGAGAAAAAAGGTCAAAAACTAGCATAACAAAGATTTATCTTTTTTCTAGTTGAGACCAATTAATTAACTCCATTTTAAACTCTCTCTACACTTATTAGTCCTCTCAAAGGGATTGATTAACGTTATCAAAAGGATGTTGAAATTTTCCTCTAATAAGGAGAATTGAACAAGAAATATTATACTAAAGCGAATTAAATGGTTTGAGGTTTGCAAACCTAAGATACTTAGTGGAGAGGGCATCATCTTTAAGGCATTATTTAGCAAAACCCTCCTAGCTAGCCAAATATGAAGAATTTGATCTAGTAAGGAGAAAAAGTAAATGGTCCATATATGTTTCTTAATGACAAAAAAACTTTTATGAGGTTAGAATCTCAACCTCACATTCTTGGTTCATAAACTACTGCTCAGGTTAAGGGAAGCTCTTCAAATATGTATTGGTTATATGAGATGAGTCATAGTAAAAATGCATTATCATAGTTTAAAAATTAGAGCCCCTCGTCATGAGGCCAACTTGTTCCCTACTCAAAAAATTATTTCATGAATCTTGCATAATTAAAGAACTTATAAAATGGAACAATTGGGCTCACTATGCATCCTTGTTTATAAACTCGATACCTAATTGTTCATCTAATCTTTCAAGTGATGACTAGTATGTCTAGTTAAAGAACTACTCGTACAAATACTCCAATGCCTCTCATAGGAAGTTCTTAACCCTTATTATATACAGAATAGATTAGTATGAGATAATATGGTGTAAGAAATTGTTACCGAAAATCCTTTTCTGTGATGGATTGTCTATATGCAAAGACTAGGAACCGTGGATAAATTAAACTTCGTTAAGAGTAAGAAACAATATAGCATATCTTCTTCAAGTTTGAGTTCTCTACTAAGTTATGCAATGCAATAGATAAGTTTTGTAACTTCAATGCCATAAGCCTAATTAGGCAAACATATTTGATAATCTTGTCCAAGTAAGGAGCATGCCACAAGGAGATAATACCATTGGCATTTAGCCAGGGGATATGCAAGATATTCTATATGGCCTAATAGGAATTCCAAATAATTCAAAGGGGGTGAAAAATCTATTTATCAGGTCATGTAAGAAATTTTCAGATAGGTACGAGGGCAAATCTTCATAAACTTCATTCTTATCATCTACAACTCTACATTGGCTTTGAAATGATCTCTCACCGAACAATAGTAAGTGCTCGATAAAGGGATGTGGCTCTAGAACAAACGTCTGTCTTGCTCATAGTTGAAACACTTGAATTTTTTTCACCTTGTTTGTGCTTTGTTTGGCTTTATATTAATGTTGCTTCCTTGCTAATGTCTTGCCCTTGTAATATTCTTTATAAGAATTGGTTGTACATTTAAATTCTTTGTAAAATGAATTATTTAACTTCCAAAAAAATTTCAAATCTTATTGTTATCACTTAATAATTTTTTTAATACGAGTACTTCTACAAGCAATTAGAATTTCCCATGTATTATATTAAAATATATATGAAAATTCAAAAATCCATGTACTTAGAATGAGTACATTTTCAATAGAGATAATACCTAATTTCCCAATAATTTTAAAAAAACTTGTGTATCTCTAAGTTTAATTTTATTCGTTAGTATGTAGTCCTTATAAATTATTGCCAATAGCATTGCTAACATTTACGGAAACTTGTCACTTTGTCTGCTAATCTTAACAGCAAGCACTGCTCACAAATTTGCGTTAAAATACAGGCATTCTCTAGAAAGGAGATGGGTGGTGCTCTGACTTGTATTTTAATAGACCTAGTGAAAAGACACCCTGGATTAACATATGGTGATTTAATTGAACTGATGCATGGAGTCATTGACGAAGCTAATCGAAATGGTGGCCTTCTTACAAGATTCTTCAAACTAGTCTTCCACGGAAGAATATTACAGGTCAGGTATCCTACGGTATAGATACTCTGCCTTCTTATACCTATATCCTAAAATCCTTGGATTTATAAATTTTGGATGACATGATCAGGTATATAGCGTTATTCATTTGGTTTTACGTAAAGAATAGGGACCTAGGCATGTAAACATATAAGTATGTGAAACAGATACATAACATACTAATTTTATCTTTTTCAAAAACGGATTCTATATATTCATGTTAAGATACTAAATATGAGTATTCGATTATTGCAGAAGCCTCTACTTTCAGCTTCTGAACCATTTGATGTCAAGCACAAACTTTTTATCTTGTAATCATCCTCGGTTCGAGGTTACACTAGATTCAGTGGAGCTATTCTGTAAAAATCTCAAGTTATGATGCCAATTGTTACTAAATTTCGACGAATAAAAAATCTTTTTTACGACCAGTTCTCTTATTCGAATAAACTTGACAAATTGATGAAATTATCATCTCAACATTGACTTACTTGAGATCTTATTATGCAATCATTAATTGGCAGATGCCACTGAGCCTTGATGACATTTCGAAGTTCTCTATATTCTGACGACCTTGTTTCACGTACAACACCACCTTTTAGGTCCAATTCTTTAGTCTTTCCCCGCTTTCAAACTTCTCATCTCTTCGGTTAATCCAAACTACTGACTCATAAATTTGATCAAAACTGACTGGTAAATGGAAATGTCCTATGTTCAACTAATATCGTCAGGTGTCATTTCGATTAACGTTCATCTTCAATAATGAAAATTCATCCTGATCAAATAATTAGTTTGGGAAAAAATTTTAGATTGATCGATAATATATTAATGTAAAACAAATAACATGACTCAATATCTGGTGTGATATGATTTAATTTACAACTATGAGTAAAAAGATAACAAAAAACCAATCGTGTAAATTACAAATATTTTAGTTGATTCGGTTGAACTTACAAGCACAATTGAAATCTAAGGCAAAATTTACAATGTCTATTAGACTATATACACAAATTTGTGTTAGTGGTTTTCTTTCAAACCCCAAAACAAAGCTGTATAGTTTGTATTATCTGACGGCGTTACCAGGCATATCGTCTGGTGAGGACGTATCATCTGGTGAGGATGTTTCGTCTAATGAGGACGTTTCATCTGGTGAGGACATATCATCTAGTGAGGACATTTTATCTGGTGAGGACGTATCGTCTGGTGAAGACGTTTTGTCTGGTGAGGGCGTATCGTCTAGAGATGACGTATCATCTAATGATGTCATATTGTCTGGTGTATTGTTCATCTGACTCTATTGTCTAGTTCAAATTTTACCCTCTAGAAGATAGAATCTATCTTTAAGGTCTTGAAATCTTCTTCAAAATCATCTAAAGCACACCGCAATCTGATGTCCCTAGAAAAAGTTATGCTAATTGTTCCGAGATAGGTACAACGTGATTGAGGACATTAGCATGGTTGATTCTTTTGGCCATAACTTCATAACCCGACCTCCAAATTAAGTGATTCTTAAAGCGATGGATTCCCAACATATTTTTCTATTTTTTTTTTTATCAAAATTTGTGGGCTTTGGGGTAAATTGAAAGATATTGTTGGAAGGAAAAGGAGGGATCGGTCGAAGGGGCATAATTAGGTTATGAACACACTTTGGAATTTTTTAAGCATATCTTGAGCTATAGAGCTTCGAATGAGATAGTTCCTATTTTAAAATAAACAAGAGGCAAAAGGCTAAAATTGTTTTGAAGAAGTCAAATTGTGATTTGGTGTTTAACTAGTATGAGCACATTACCCTTATGGGGCGATGACTAATGAGTAGTCATTGAAATAACCCCACAAGGAAGCCTGCTCATGCTTTATGACTCTAGATTATTGGGCTTCGAAAACTACAGGGTATTAGGCTCACATCTCATGACTTCGTTGTTGAGTTCTGGAAGCGGGGTCCGACAATTAATAAAAAATGGTGAATCAAATAGAATAAATACCAATTTTTGTTTCACAAAAAAGGAATTTTTTTAGGGGTTAATAATTGGAATGATTCAATTGAGGTTAAAATGAAACAATCAAAGTTATGTTTTTAAGATAAAAAAGGTGTCTTCGAAATCAAATCTTTAAAAATTATGAATGTAATATTATTAATAAAGAGAATATAAAAATTATTTTTAGATAATTCTCTCTGAATTCAATGAGTTCACTTACAATTCTTAAAAGGATAAAGTTTTTGGAATGTCAAAATCAAGGACCATATTTCCTATTCTTTTGAGGCAAATAATGAATTTAATGGATACCATATGTCCAATATTAAGAGCATCGCAGAGAATAAAGAAGTCTTCGAATTTTATTTTGATAACTGGAATTCATAACGTCCCCTTTATTAGTTTTTTAAGTAAGATTTTTTACTTAAAAATAATGGCTATCATTTTAGAATATGCAAAATTTGAAGTATTCATCAGATGGAATACATAGTGTTGGTCTCCCTTTAATATTAAAGGGTTCTCTTCTACAATAAACAACTTACTGTCAACAATTGTGGTTGCAATTGTTAACAATCGACAATTGTTGGCTGGTAGGCATCTGTTAAGTCAAACCAGACTTCACGTATTAAATGATTTTGATGACAAACAAAGAGAAATATACAAATGAAAAGTA
>JANITW010000005.1:25168067-25178650 GCA_027564335.1 Erythroxylum williamsii
TGCAGAGATGAAAACTCTAATTAGTTTTTAATAATGAATGTATATGGGTATTGCTGTAAAGCTACAATGTACATATTGTTTAAGAAATGAAACTAAAAATTTGGGTTTTTAATTACTATGTTATTCTTTATGATGTATTATAAGAGAACATAACTACTCTAACATTCCATTATTATAAGATATGTACTTGAATGTCCTTAGGATGTTCTGGTATGGGAGTGGGGTGTTACAATTTTTGGTATCAGAGCATGGTTGGCATCCACAGAGATAAATAGGATTATTAGTAATTAAATATCGAGAGAAATACAAATAGTAATTGAAGTCATTTTCTATTATAGGTCATCCATCATAGGTGATCAAGTGAGACAAGCAGTTGATTTAGAATCAGTAAGAGCTAGTAGAGAGTCTTTTGTAACTCAACCTAAGAGAATGCCTTTGAGAATTCCTAAGAGAAGGGAAAGGAGGTACAATAAACTAAGAAAGAACGGGGTTATGGACTTCTATAGAAGTACAAACCATGTAGAGGACAAAGGATGGCTAGAGAGAACAGAGAGAGTCTTCGATCATATAGACTGCGTGTTAGATGAAAAGTTCAACTATGCATTTTCCTTACTAAAAGGCCTAACATACCAATGGTGGAAAACTGTTATATGAAATACCACCAGGCCATGTAACTTGAAGTGGAAAGACTTTTTGAAGGTCTTCAAGGATAACCACAAGCCTAAGATCTACTTGGATAAAAGATGAAAGAATTTTTGGATATAAAGTAGGTCAAATTATCCGTGGCAAAATACGCGATCAAGTTTAATGAACTAATGGGGTATGGTAATACTTTGATTCCTACTAAGGAGGACAAATGTAGATGATTTGAAGATAGATTGAACACGAAGATTATGATAAGGCTAGCAATCACTAACTTTAGCAATTTCACTTAGTTGATAGCTGCTTCAATCAGAATTGAGCAGCTGTTGAGAGAGGGACATGTAAAGTGTAGGCAAGAGTCTAGAATGAAGAGGCTCAGTAAATCTCAGAGTAGTTTTGGAAAAAGGTTTATTAAGCGTCAGAATAGGTTTTTTCGACCACTAGCTAGAACAAGACAATCGAGGTTTAGAGGGGTAGCTTTATACATTCTGGCAGTGGAAGAGCTACAGTAGTGAGTCAGTTACCTAATTATGAGCATTGTGGGAAGAAGGACAGTGGTGAGGGTTGGAAATTATTTAGAGCTTGTCTTAGATGTGGCTCTTTAGATCATCAAATCAAAGATTATTCTATTTTGTATGGAATATAGTCTAGAAGGAGAGGAGGACTGGTAACTAAGACAACTATCCAGCAGAGTTGAGCTAGTGGCTCTGAACAGAGAGGTCATGGTAGAGGAAAAATGAGTTATGGAATTCGTACTATCAAGAATTAGGTGTGGAGCAACCAAACGCAATCTCAAGCTAGGGTTTATGCAGTGACCAAATAGAAAGCTCAAGATTCTCTAAATATCTCTGCAGGTTTGTTGCTTATTTTTGCTTATGAAGCTTTTACATTGCTAGACCCTAGATCTATGCATTCTTTTATTGCACCGCATTTGGCATCTAGGTTGCATTGTGATAGAGAACTATTGAAACATGGATTAAAGGTGAGTACACTAATAGGTAGTATTGCAGTAATAGGTGAAGTCTGCAAAACGTGCTTGATCTGAATTGATCAGGCAAAATTAGAGGCAAATTTGATTGCACTACAGTTAAGGGAGATAGATAATATCTTAGGCATAGATTGGCTCACTGCTCATAGGGCTATCATGATCTATTATACTAAGGAGGTAACATTAGAATCTCCTAATCAGCCGAGAGTAGTATTTTAAGGTATTAGTCAAGTAATGTCAATCAAACTAATCTCATTTGTGAGTGCTTTAAGGTTGATGCAAGTGAGATGTGAGGCTTATTTGGCCCACGTCATTGATACTCAAACTAAACAGCATATGCATGACATTTCTATTGTTAGGAAATTTCTGGATGTGTTTCCCACTGAGTTATTTGGCTTACCTCTAGATCAAGAATTAGAGTTCACGATCGATCTAGTTCTAGGTGCTGCTCCTATATCTACTCCTCCATCTAGGATGGCACCTATGGAACTAAAGGAATTGAAGGCTTAGTTATAGGAATTGTTGGAAAAGGGTTTCATTAGACCCAGTGTATCACTATACAGAGCTCCAGTCTTATTTGTGAAGAAGAAAGATGGAATTTTGAGACTATGCATCGATTATAGGCAACTAAATCAGGAAATAGTGAAGAACAAGTACACGTTGCCTAGAATTGATCTTGATCAGTTGCAGGGAGCTTGATTGTTCACTAAGTTGGACTTGAGATCTGCATATTATTAGCTAAAGATAATAGAGGTTGATGTACCAAAAAGTTCATTCAGAAGTAGGTACCGGTGCTTTGAGTTTTTAGTAATACCGTTTGGGTTAACTAATGCCCCAGCTGCATTTATGGATTTGATGAATGAGGTGTTTTAACCCTACCTAGATTATTTTGTAATTGTGTTTATCAATGACATCTTAGTGTACTCAAGGAGCAGAGAAGAGCATGTTGAACACTTGAGAGTAATCTTACAGGTTAAGAGAGAGAAACAATTATATGCCAAATTTAGTAAATGCGAGTTTTGGTTGAATCAAGTAGTGCTTATGTGTCATATAGTAACAGGACATGGCATATAAGTTGATCCAAAAAAGATAGAGGCCATAATGAAGTGGGAGGCTTCAAAGAATGGAAGAAAAGTATAGAGTTTCCTAGGATTAGCTGGATATTACCAGAGGTTTGTCGAGGGGTTCTCATTGTCAATAAAACTTTGAGGAACTAAACAATCGATTGACTACATCATTTTTGTTAACTATTCCATCAGGAACTGGAGGATATTTAGTATATAGTGACACTTCAGATTAAGGGTTGGGATGTGTGTTGATGCAGTATGGCAAGGTGATAGCCTATACATCGAGATAATTAATATCTCACAAGATTAATTATCTGGTACATAATTTAGAGCTTGTTGTAGTTGTTTTTGTTCAAAAGATATGGAGACATTATTCATATGGAGAGGCATTCCAGATATATACTGATCATAAGAGCTTGAGGTATTTGTTAAGTCAGAAGGAATTAAATGTGAGACAGAGCAGATGAATAGAGTTGTTGAAAGAAAATGACTATATGATCAAGCAACATTCGGGAAAAGCTAATGTGGTGGTAGATGCATTGAGTAGAAATTTGGATAATAGTGTGGCTCAGATTCAGTTATTAAGGTTACCGAGTTTAATTCAAATGGGATCTCTAAATATGGAGTTGAATCAAAAGCCGAATGAGGCATTGATAGCCACATTAAGACTAAAGCTGATTTTGCATGACAGAATTAGAAAGGTATAAAATAAAAATCCTAATATGGTGAAGCTTATTGAAAGATTGAAAATGAATCTAAATTTTGAATTTAAACTAAGAGATAGACATTGTGACTAAAGAAAAGGTTGTGTATGCCTAATGTGGATGAATTGAGAAAGGAAATTCTAGAGGAAGCTCATGTACTAGCTTATGATATGCATCCTAGTACCACCAAGATGTATAACATGCTAAAGCAACATTTCTAGTGGTCACGAATGAAGAAGCAAGTAGCGGAGTTGCTAGGTGTTTAACTTGCCAATAGATTAAGGCTGAGCATCAACCTTCGGTTAGGAAGTTACATTCATTACAATTTCAGAATGGAAATGGGAGAGAATTATGAAAAATTTTATAATGGGTTTGCCAAAGATTCCGAGGAAAAATGACACTATATGGGTTGCGGTGGACTGATTGACTAAGTCAAACCATTTCTTACCTGTGAGAGAAAATAACTCACTAGACTAGTTAGCCCTAAGCTAAGTGAATCAGGTTAGATTGCATGGAGTAGAATTTAAGTTAAATTTGAGAATTGTAAGGCCCCAAAATATACCCAAGTTGAAATGATACATGTTCACGAATGTATATGTGAGATAGGAGTTAAAATTGTGCTATGATTTGAATGTGAAAGGCATATAACTTGAATTTTAATATTGATGCACTATAGTTAGTAAATTGGAATTAATTGATATCATTAGAGGATTAAGGTAATTAAATATTTATTTGGACTAGGAAAAGTATCAACTTCCAAGTGAAGTTGGTATATGAAAATTAGTATGATTACTCCTATACTTTAAATGACACTTGGCACCATTGGATGTTTGACATATGGATTGGTTTTGTAGGTGACTAGTGGCAACATCTTAATTAGGCAAATGGAATTGCATGCATTAAGACATATGGCTTAGTAATTTAAAGACAACTAGTAAAGCAAGGGCTGAATTACTCCAGCTCATTTTGGAAACCTACTCACTAACTTTTTCTCCTTTCAACCGAAACTACTCACCCCTCTTCTAGAATTTTGCTTGGTTTTGGATCATCTTCACTTGCAAATCTTTATGTGTAATGGAAGGGCTGGTTTAGCTAGTTCTTTCAAGTAGGAATTTGAAATTAAAGAGGTAAGTGATTTCTACACTTGATAGCATGTATTCATATAATTTTTATGATACCTAATTTGGCCTGAAATATGTGTTACGATGTTGAACATTAGGTGCTGGAAAAATAATTCTGGTTTGGCATGTGTTGTTTCGATTTAATCCTTAAAAGATAAGGATTGTGAGCTATTTATTGAATCACTTTGGAATTGGTTTTGGACATAAAATTGATGTGTAATTGAGGCCTAAAAATATATGTTATGATGTTGAACATTAGGTACTGGAAAAATAATTCTTGTTTGGCATTTGTTGTTTCGGTTTTACTGTATGAAAGATATGGGTTGTGAGCAATTTACTAAATAACTTTGGAATTGGTTCTGGACAAAAAATTGATATGTAATTGAGGCATTAAGTGAAGTGGAATTCATGAATTTTGGTGAATGGGGTGCTAAAGGTGTAAGATATGAGTTAATTGTGGTAGTTTCTCTGAACAGTTTTCATTGTACAAACATTGGTATTTTGTCCATTACTTGACTTGAAGATGTCCAAATGGGGTGATTTTAATTTTATATTAAACTAAATGCATAGGTATACAACTTTAATGAAGGAGTAGAATTTTATTTTTGCCTTGAAGAGTTTTGAAATTTTGATTGAATTTGAGTTTTGTATTCTGCCACTGTTTAAGAATAGTCTATAGTATTTTGGGGATAACTTGTGAAATAATGAACATAATTATATGACCTATAGTTTCATTAGAAACTTAAGACATAGAGGAACATTTTTACAGAAGAACACATTGCTTAGAAGCCTCATTTGCTATGTCAAAATAGCCATACAAATATGACCTAAAACATGTCCTAAGAAAATCTTGAATAAAAAAATTATAAACATGGTTGTGTAATTATTGACATATATAATGTTAGGACTTTTAAAAATGGTTTTATTAAATTGATATGAGGTTAGAAATGAACCTAGATAATGTTAATTAATGTAGAAAAAGATAATTGAGTTATGGTTTATTTATGGTGGTAATTACTTAAAGAATGTGAGGTTAATTAATCTTGTGTTTAAAGTTGAAAGGAATGATATGTGTAAAAGGTGAATTTGTTCTTTTGAATACCAATGTATTTTAAAAAGTTTATGTTATGTGCATTTAATATGAATGTTACAAAATGGAACTTTGTGACATGTTATGGAATGTGTAAACACATATAGTGGTACATTATTACAAATGATTATGCTATTAAGCAAGATTAGTTGGATGTGTATTTATAAGTTCAATTTGAGGAAAGTGGAATAATGATATAACATCTTTTTCTTGTTAATGTGATAGGTAACATTCTTTTAAAAGAATGACTAGGACTTGACAGTTTTAAAAGAATGTTATGGTTGATATTTTTATGTTTCCTAGTCGAATGTAAACTCTATCTTTCTATTATCTTATCTTATCAGTTAGAGTCCTATATACATGGGGGTGTCATCTAATTGGTCCATCTGATGTAATGTGATAAGGATAGATATGATCTTAGCACAATCTTAGACAATTCAGTTCTCGTGGGATTCTAAATGTAACTTGGAATCCATGTTAGATTACTTATATATAGCTCATTCGAGCTTTGCTCTTCTCATTCAATTAGAGAGAGCATTCTTCGTATTCTTTTGAGGCAAAGTATATAAATTTGGTTTAACCATATGTTTGTGTTTCCTTGTTTCCTTTGTTTCTTATTGCTTTCATAGTATAGTTTCTTCGAGTGTACGAGGTAAACATTTCGAGGGTCATTGAAAGCTGAGTCTTACTTTAGCAGACCTAAGTGAGACTATTATGGAAAAGGTGTTCGTGATTAACTTCAGTGTAAGTTCAAGTCCCAAAGGTGACTTTTGTATCACTTAACATGGTGGATTTTGCCCCATATAGGTGTTATTAAGAAGTTTTGAGACTAGGACAATATCAACTGTAGTGGCCAAGGAGATTGAGTTTTGTTTTGGAAAAATGTATACTTGAGTTTGTTCATTTTTTAGTTCTATCTGATAAATGATGACTTTTGAATTTGTTTGAAGGTTTGTAATAACTATACTACATGATGGATTAGGATTTAAGACATCTTATAATGCATTTTGTTTGTAACTCAACTTGGAATGTATGTTTGTTGGAATTGCTAAAAAAGAAGATTTAGAATGCTTAGGTTCATTTATACTATTTGTTTGGCATCCATATATTCTTCTAGGGGGTATTTGGGTGTTACATGATTTGGTGCCCATTATATCAGACAAAGATCCCAGATTTACTTCGAGATCTTAGAAGAGCTTACAGTCAGCTATGGGTATGAAGTTAGGCTGTAGTAATGCATTTCATCCTCAAATAAATAGACTAAGTGAGAGGACAATCAAGAATGTTGAGGATAAGCTTAAGGCATATATATTGGAGTTTCAGGGAGCATGGGATTAGTACACAGCTTTAATTGAGTTTGCATATAATAACGACTATTGTCGTATTATCAGAATGGCATCGTATAATGCATTGTATGGTAGAAAAAGTCGTTCATCTCTGTATTAGGATGAAGAGGGTTTGAGAATGGTTGAAGGCCCAGAATTGATACAAGATACTTTAGATAAAATGAAACTGATCTGTAGTCATATTAAAGTAGCCCAAGATAGACAAAAGAGTTATGTAGACCTGCAACAAAAGGATATGAAATACAGTGTAGGAGACAAAGTGTTTCTGAGAGTATCACCTTAGCGAGGAGTGCTAAGGTTTAGTAAGAATGGGAAGCTAAACTCTTGGTGCGTTGGTCCTTATGAGATCATTGAGAAGATAGGAATATTGGCATACAAGTTAGCTTTACCGAATGAGATGTCTCAGTTACATAATGTGTTTGATGTGAGTATGCCTAGAACATAGCAACTTGATCTAATGCATGTGTTATCGGCTCAAGAGATTCAAGTTGCCAGTCATCTGAGTTATATTGATGAGTCGATCAAAATAGTGGGATATCAAACAAAATAGTTGAGAAATCAAGTAATTCCATTAGTGAAATTCCTTTGGAAGAATCACTCAAGTAAGGAAGCAACTTGGAAAACGGAGGAGCACATAAGGGGACAATACCCCCACCTATTCAAACAATCAGGTAAGAATTTCGAGGATGAAATTCTTAAGGAGGGGAGAATTATAATATCCTCTTATCCCATGTTAAGGGTTAGAACCATAGAAAAGTGTACATGAGAGATCGTTGAGAAGTTTGAAAGTGTATTTCATGCTCATGCATTACATAATGTACACACACATGTGAATATTAATTAGTAGACACATTAAAATGATTGTACATGCATTCATTGATATTCTCTGGGCATAATTGATTTATAACTATGATTATATTGAGAATTGTGGATTATTTCTATTGAAATGGATTTGGTGATAATAATATATGATTTGGAGTTTTTAGTGAAATTTAGGAAATTTCTATAATTTTGGGTATTTTTATACTAGGAAAAATGCCAACTCGCAAGATAATTGATTTATGGTAGTAGAAATAAGTTCCAAATGGCAGTTGAAATAATTAGATAATGGTATTAGGATTTGTTATGAATATGATATTGAAAGTTGGGAGATAACTGGATTAAAAATTAGAGACAAATTCACTTGTTAAATAAAAGAACCAAGTGAGAAAATAGGAAGCGGACATGTGGCAAGTGACAACCAAGTGATACCATAGGAAGTGGATATGTGGCAAGTGACAACCAAGTGAGCCCATAGGAAGTGGACATATGGCAAGTGACAAGTTTCACTTGCTAAGCCATGCATCCAACCCCTACGACACTCTCTCCCAAGTGAAAGACCATCGTCATTTTTATTTGTCTTTCACTTTATTCATTTGCTCTCACCTCTTGTTAATTTCTCTTCTCATCTTCTTCAATCTTCTTCACCTACAATACTCATTTTTCACCTTCTCAACATGAACCTTGTTCTCACTTTTCACTTGCTACCTTCATTTTGTTATCATCTTCATTTTCACTAAAAGACCTAACCCTACAATTATTGATTGATGATGATCATGTGATATTGGGAAGCTAGGGTTAAGAGCGATTTAAAGGATCTTGGAGCTTAAACAAGTAAGTAACATATTACTCTTCATGATGTGTTGAATGAGACATGTACATTGATAATTAGCAGTTAAATGATTACAAAATGAGGACGTAAATTTGCTGAAATGTGAATGAGAAACTTGGGTATATTCATGTCTTGCTTTTGTATATTTAATGGTCAATATTTCATAAGTTGTTGTTGAGATGATTTTTGAGATATAAATATCATTATGATGACGTGAAAAGAGTGTAGAAATTTCATAAAAAGATAATATGCTTATGTTTTGTTTTCTTAGTGTATTAATGTGGATCTCTTTAGGTGTTATGAAGGTGAACTAAAATATGCCTACAGTTAAAGAAAAAGAGTAGTGTGGTGTCTTGAAATGAGGTAAATTAAAATAATAAGTTAGATATGAAATGAAGGAGTTAATAAAGATGAACATGTGTATAAATTATGATGAATGTGTGTATATGATATGTTCTGCTTTTGATGTTTATGATCAATCATAGATTTTGATTTGTGTGTGAATGATTTGAACCTAAATGAAAGTAGGAATAAAGAAAGGAAACATTAGGTAGTGCACAATCATGCATAAGCATAATCATGGTTGAGAGAAAACCCTAGGGGAGTTGCATGATTGTGACATAAAGGAAACCTCAGGGGAGTTGCAATAGTGCACAAGCACAATCGTGATAGAGAGGAGAAATCAGGTAGTGCACGATCATGAAAAAATCAGGGAATGATTGATCGTGATAAAGAGGAATTAATAGGAAGTGCACGATCGTGCACAAACATGATCGTAACAATGAAGGTGCAATGCTTTTTGACAGTTTTCGACCTTTTCAGTCTTTTGACCATAACTTCTCATCCGAACATCTGATTGACTTGATATTTGAAACACAAGCTCCACACACATTTTTCTTCCCCTCCACCAAATTTTATAGTTGTCTGAATTCATAGGAAAGGATTGATAATGATTGATTGATGATGTTATAAGAATCAAGTGTATTAAGCTGTGAACCTTAGTGCACGATTGAGAGATGAAGTTAGAATAAATTTTTTTTATTGAGGTGTAAACTTAAGTTCAAATTAGACTTATATTAGTTTTGAAGTATGAATGATCATGAGATGAGAATAAAGGAAATATACCTATGATTGTCATTGAGCATCCATTGTACATAATCTATATATACATATGTGCAAAAATGAGTACTTATATAATTGTGCAATGCCATGATGTGGGTAAATGTATATTGCATTAAATAGAAGAGAAACTAGGCGATAACATCCAAAAAATTTCTATACCTTGAGGAAATAACTATCTGGAGCAAATTGTGAGGTCTCACTTGATTAATTGTTTCTTTTAAATTTTATATTCAATTGTTATCTGAATGTGATTGTGTTGATTCCAGAAATTGACTATCTGAGACATTTGATGCATGAAATACATATCAAAAGTGCTCATTGAGTGTGAATTTGACAAAATAAGTGTTTCTTAATGTATATGTTAAATGATGAACTAAGGTCCGATGATAAATATAAATGAGATTGTGATAGTGACTATGAATTTATAACATTGAGCACATTTGATTGATTAAATACGAGTAATGCATTTCATTACATGAATGCATGATAACATATAGTCTGTTGTGGTCAAAGTAGCCACCGAAAAAAGCTTAAAGTTCAAAAAGTGAAAAAAGAACTTAAAGTTTAGAATGTGGTAAGACTTTTGTCTCACTGTGTATAATAAGCCCTATATTCCTAACGGATAAAGGATAGTTATTAATGAGTTCAATATCCACAATGGATACGGGACAGTTATTTTAATATCTCATCCCCATATTAAGAGTTAAAACCCACATATACGGTACATATGAGATCAATGAGAGATTAAGAAAAATGTATTTTCATTATCATGCATAACGATAGCATACACACATGTGAATGTGAATTTTGCACACATTAAAATGATTGTGCATGCATTCATTGACATTCGGG
>JANITW010000005.1:25183091-25199531 GCA_027564335.1 Erythroxylum williamsii
TTAATGCTATCTTGATTTGCACAATTCTTTTATTGAATATCAATCCCAAAATACCTGAAATAATTTCTTAACCAATTTTATACATTTTATTATTATCAAAACATAAGTGGGATTTAATTTGTCAACCACCATTGGTCCAACAAATTGGTTTTTGAGTTCTACATGGAAGTTGTAGAGCTTTCTTTCAGCTTTCTATTGATACCAAGTTTGAAAATTTTGGAGCTCTGGATCAAGAGTTATGAATTTTGGAATTTTTGTAGTTAAAAAAAAGAGAGGAAAGTGGCAGTTCGCGATCGCGAGCTCGCGAGGGTGAACGCAGTCGCTCACCTCACGATCACGATCACGAGTGCACATCCAGTGCGCACCCCTCGTGAGTGCGATCCCGTTTTGAGTTTGTTATCTTCCTCCCCTAATCTGACCCTCTTCCACTCTTTTGCTTATATCTTTTTTGTTCGACATCCGATTGACCTGATTTTTGAAGCATTGGATTTCTAAGAAATTTATCTACCTCTCCATGAAAAATTTATAGGTTTTGAAATTATTTTTGTAAAAGATTGATTTAATCCAAGTGAGAGGATGGGTTGAAAAATTCTGAACATGCTTCAGTATTTTGGCGATATATCAATCTGTGGAGATCCAATTGGATTGATTATTTTTAAAAATAAACTAGAGACATGGATCTACAAGTTATAATAAGGAATCAAAGTTCAATTTAGTCTTTAAGACTTTCAATTTCTAGAGTGAAGTTGGCTGTAGTGTGCAGTCTTGGTTTTACATTAGTCCGAAAAGCCTCGGGCTATAATTTCTAGATTATGGAACCAAATTTAATGATTTTTGGTGTCATTGGAAAATTGAGAAAATAAGGAACATTTCTCTAGAAGGAAGTGTTAGGAAATTCCTTCAAATTGACGATTAGAAAAATTTCTTAAGTTAAGCATGATTTTGAGGTTTTGTAATATTATATGATTTTGTGGAATTAATTAGCATGTTAATATGAGTGAGTAAGATTTTTACGGCATAAGTTGATTGAATTATAGTGTTTAGGTGTTAAGAATGCATGCAGGGCAAAATTGGAAGAACACTTAAGCTTTTAAGTTATAAGGCTTATATGTAAGGGTAAAGTGGTAATTTCTCTTTCATTAATGGCATTTTTGTAATAAGACATGTGGGTCTTGTTCTTAAAGGAAGGGAAGCACGAAATTGTAAAGAGATGAACAAAAGAAAAGAAAAGAAAGAAGAGAAGAGTGTGTTCGGTGGTGGAAGGAGAGAAAGAAGAAAAAGGTTAGGGTTTGATTTTTCTTGAATTTCAAGAAGGATTTTTAAGTTGATTCAAGAGGGAAAAAGAAAGAGGAGCGTGAGAGCATCATTTGAGCCAAGAAATTTCTCTTTTGGTGAAAGATTAAGGTAAGAATAGGTTTGTGATTTGTTGGATTTATGAAAAGATTTTAGTTTAGATAGCTTAAGAGAAGTATGGGTTTAAGTTTTCTAAGATGAATTTTGGTGATTATATGTTATGAATTGCTCAATTTTGGAATTCCTATTGATTAGAGATTTTGTCATAAATGAAGGAAATTAAAACTAAGAGAGGCAATGGAAGCAAGGAAAGAGGAGTGTGAACAAGTTTCAAGTATGAAAATAAGGTGGGTACCATGTTTATAATTTGAATTATGAGCCACTAATATGTTTTCGAAAAATCAAGAAGATAAAATGTTTTCGAATTCATTGTTTTCGAATGATTTGATAAATTGCTACAATGGTTAAATTCATTGTTTTTGAATGATTTGATAAATGTCTACAATTGTTGCATTACTTATTTTTTAATGATTGAGAATTTACTATATGAATTTGATTGAAATTATGAAATTGTGAATGGAAATGTGTTTGAAATATGACATGCGTATAAAAACTAAGCTTTTGAAATATGTCTTTGGGCAATCCGATTTCAAGTGTGAAAATATGTTATGTGGGTTTGGTTAGGTCTCATAAAATGTCAAGTGCACTTGTCAAAAATGCTTCTCTCGCCTACCCGTTAGTGGCATTGAAGCTCCTTTGAAGACTCCCATAAGTTTCCGTCTACACAGGACCGCTATGCGGAAATGTGTAATACGTTCTGTTTCTGGACCAACCGAAACTATTCTGATGTGCTTATGTGCTCATGTGTGTGCTTATAAGTTTGATGCATACATGATTTAAAATTGCTCATAAATTATTTTGATAAATTGAGAAATTTTGAGAAATAATTATCTGATGATTTCTACTGTGAAATTCTATGAAATGACAATGAGTTTTGAAAATAGTTTTTGCTTATTTTTCTGTTATAAGCATGTTACCCACGGGCTGTAAAGCTCACCCCCCGCTTTCATTCCCATCTCTAGGTAACGAGCAGGAGATCGGATGAAAGAAAGTCAAGATATCCGTTTGTTTATGTATATGATGTGTTTTTAAGTTAGATTGTTGTAAGAATAATATTTGAGATATACGTTAAGAATTTTGGGGTTTTTGTATCTTTTGTATTTGGACTTTTGATATTGGTGATGTAACATGGCTTGGAATGCTATTAAAGTTTGTAAGCATTTATTTTAGGAAGTTAATGAGATATGGATTTGAAAGATAAATTTGTGTATAAGATATGGATTTGTGTATGGTTATGTCATATGAATTTGTATATGGATGAGATGAGTTGAATTCGAATATTTGTGTATGGATATGTCATATGAATTTATATATGGATGAGATGAGTTGAATTCGAATGTAAGGTATCAGAAGAAGTTTTTCATTTAAATTGTTGAGTTTTGTATATAAATTGTGGGTATATATACGTATGTGGGAGATTTTTATGGAAAAAGAAAGATAAGTGTTTTTTTTAAAATGAGATATGAGATGTGTTGGAATAGGAAGAACCAAATGAATTGAGGTGGTAGGATTGATGAATACCAATTGGAAATTGAAGTTGCTTTGAATGATGTTGTAAAAAAAACTATACCGTTTTGGATTGGTTTAGACCAAGTGTGTCTTCCTAGTTTTCCAACTTTTTTATAAAGTATGCGCTTTCGGATGTCGGAGTTAAGAGTTTTGTTCTTAAACGTTTTGTTTTCTTTGATTCCGAGCCTTTCGATTTCTTTGGTTCCTTAAGCTTTCGATTCCTTTGGTTTCCGCACGCGCTTTCGATTCCTTTGGTTTTCGATCCGAAGTTAGCCCACTTTCGGTTTTTGATTTCTTTCATTTTCTTCCTCACGCGCTTTATTTGATTCCCCTTTTGATTTCTTTCGTTTTCGCCCACTTTGTTTTTCGATTTATGATTCCGAGGTTGGGTTTCGGAAACGGGTCTCAACAATTTGGCTTTAGATCAGTATTGTGTCATAAATGTCATTTGCACTAAGCTCATTTCCCTCACACATAGACGTTTTTAATAACTCCTACATCTTATTCTAAAATTTTTTAAAAAATATTCAATCCACATATTATTACTTTCTATTATATTAATAAATGAACATAAATATTGAACAAACTTTTATACTTACATAGTTGTTTTATGTTTTTTTTGACACCCATTCTTTGTCTTCCTTATAATGAATGACTTTATATAGGTGATCATATCACACTGTTCTCCATGTAGTTTCTTCTTATTTTATTTTATGAAACAAAAAGTCAAGGCATGTATAATAATGTAGTGCTTATTTTATAAACATTCAAATTAAACTTTGTCATTAGTTATCTACTATTTAATAAAAATTTATGATATTTTACATTTAAAATAGGCTTATCGTGTCACGTCTGCACCACGTGATGTTGAGGTCAATCATATTTTTAAAAAAATTTAAAATTATAATTAATCAAATTGTTTACTGAATTTCATTTTATCCTTAATTTTAATTAATTAAGCTAATCAAATTATTTAACTCAACTTTACCCAAATCTATAAAATTGCAATCCCCAAATTACTAAATGATTGTTTGATTGAGCTTTTGGAAAATGAATAAGCACTTTTTTCACCACAAAAGCCTGTTTTTGAAAAAAAAATGATTATTTAGCTGTAAGATAGAAAAGCACTTTTTTAATAAATATAGTTTTTTTGAAAGCCAAAATATAGCTTTTTAAGAAGCTCAAATTTGGAGCTTCTCAAAAAAATACTTTTCAGATAGATTTTTTGGATCAATTATTGAGTCTATTTTTAGTCATTTTTGCCCTTTTTTTACACATAATATTCACAATATCCATAAACTCGTCTTCACGTTTATTTTGTGATCTATATAATATTATTTGGCTTTTTATATATTTTAATATTATTTTTTATATTAATTTTACATATGTTATAATACATATAAAAGATTTGGTTAGATATATTTTAGTTTATGTTTCATATAGTTTAAAATTATATAATAGTTAATATATTATACTTTACATATTGTTTAATATACTTTAAATAATATTTATATACATAAATAATTTTATTAAAAAATAAAACATAGTTAAAATTAATAAAAATATTTTTTATTTTTATGTTGCCAGTCTACCATATGAAGGTCTTTTTAAAAAGTTATTTTTTAGTTGATAGCCGAAGAATCAACTGATTTCTTAAAAAAGCTTTTCTAAGAAAAGTTCTATTAACATAAACTTTATTATAAAATATATAAACTCATCCAAAGAGATACTAAATCTATAATATTGCTGATGAGACATGTGGACGCAATCTATAATATCTCCATCTAAGCTTTCCTACCAGACAACCATCTCTCAGAGAAACACACCATCTCGTTTTGAGAAAACAATCAGATTGGTGACTGCATACCGGCATAGAATCATATCAAGCAGTCCCTTGGAGTTGGGTTTTCCCCGTCATTTTCGATGTTTTACTGGACTAAACACTCAGCTAGATTCTCCGAGAGGTGGGGTATTGAAAGTAGAAATTGAACCAAAGTGTAGTTGAATATTGGTACTTTTAGGGGAATAATTTATAGGTGAAATTAACGGGTTGTAAAATTTTAGTTAAAATTAAGTTAAATTATTTAAATCAGGGATAAAAACAAAATTATTTTATAATTAATCAAATATAATTAAATCTCCCAATATGATCACACCAACATTATAGGCTCATTTTCAATGTAAGATTTAATAGAAATTAAAGTCTAATTGTATTCATTTATAAAAGTTATAATTTTTATTATTGTTCATATATTCCTGAAAGAATTTATCGGGCAAAATTAAAATTATAATACGCACATTGAAGGCTGATGCTATAGTACAAATATGCAATTGGGTTTCTTTCTTGGTGTAGCTACTTTAAATACTTCAGTACTACACTATCATTATCATATCAACAAACTCATCTTCGGGCTGGACATAAATGTTTCCCAAACGAACATCTAAAATATATTATAAATATATCGATTATAGTCTAAAAACATTCGAAATAAATTAAATCAACTGTAAATAATATAAATTATATTTTAAAAATTACTTCCAAAAGATTAATAATACCATTTTTTTTAAACTAAATTTACATTTAGTGCCCAAAAGGTCCAGCTTGAGAAGAATACAATTTAGATTAACTCACGAAACACACATTTTCTGTCAAAAACGGGGAGGACAAAGAGCCATCAACTCATTAGCTTCTTTAGTCTTTCCACAGCCTGACTAGCCACCTTATTCTGTGGCTCAAGAACAAGAGCAAAACTGAAATCTGCAAGCACATAAAAGGTTAACATAGAAGAAAGTACTATAACGTATCAAAACTGAAATCTGCAAGCACATAAAAGGTTAACATAGAAGAAAGTACTATAACGTATCAAGTTAAGAGGTCTGCAGATCCATGTGCATGAATGTGTGAGACAAACAAATAATTGTTGAACCCAATATTCAATTTATAATTTTTAAAAAACTTTGGGTTGCTTAATCCATGGAGGTCTATGCACAATCACTATTGCAGATATAACCATTCAAGTAACTCATTTATATATATACTATTCAGTTTTAGCAGATCTCATCCTATGCTAAGAGAAAAAACAACCCTCTTCGGGGAGCTTTATGCCATTCCCCATTCCCTAGAGACAAACAGACGGATCAACAGGGGCTTAGCACACCACGCACTCCACAATTCTTGGAGGATCATGAGATGGAAACATCCCTTTCAAACAAGCCTACCACATCGTTGGTCCCTATGGAAGAAGCTAATCATTTATTTTAGAACCCCCCTTGACTTTCCTCTCCATGATTTATGGAACTCTGAGACTCTATTTTGTTTATTAATTACTTGAATGTCAACTGGTGCAATCCTTCACAATCTTGTATCACATGCACTTTATTTCACATGCTAGATTCACTCGGATCAGTGAAGAACAGTGCTCACCATGAGCTGCATCTTTATAATGTAGAAGTGATTCTCTAGCTGTCCCACGCCTAAGGTATGCCTTCACATTCTGCGTGGAAAATAGGAAATCTTGTTAAGCAATTCAAAAACTTTATAGGATCGAAAGCAAACTGACTATCTTCTAGACTACGAAGTTTCAACAAATTATTATGAATATATATATACACACAAGTTCAACCAAATGGTCAAGTACATAAAGAAAACATGAACATAGCTATAGGTTTGTATCCACCTCGCTAATCAACCTGCTTGCAAGATTGACACTTCTTCATTTTAAGACCCCTGGAGCCTTAGCAATGTTTAACAACATGATGAAGTTTGAATTTCTCTAATATGGAGATATGATGACTGACAAACCCATTTATTGGTATTTTATAGTTGACGTTACAAGATTGCGAGCATATCAATAAACTGATATCTTATTATTGTTGATTCTATTTACCATAACTACTGCAAATCAGAAAAACTTAAGTATTTTTAGAGCTAAATCCAAATAATAAGGGTCTCACTAATATCAGAAAAAATCTGCTTAATAGTAGCTGTTGGCCGCATGAATACCAAGTAAAGTCATCTTTTGCAGTAATAACACCCCAATCTGAAATTTCAAAACCTAGCCTTGTCAGAAGCTCTTATACCATCAACTCACCGCCAATACCCAAAAAGACAGAACTATCATTTACAATCTCTTCATCAGGAAGAGAGATGAAGTTAAACTAACTAAAATTATACTCAAGTTCTGCAAAAAATTAACTAGAACTAATCTGGTGTACTACTTCATTAAAAAAAAAAACATAAACATTGCATGGACAATAGAAGTCTTTTGCCTGATCACCATCACCTAGTCTGTTATGTAACTAAAAATGTGACAGTCATTCCAAGTCACCCTTGCTCACCAAATCCTTTATTCTAAATCCAACCAATATTGCTTTGTTGATCCAATCAAGTTCTTTGTTCAAAAATATTTCTGATCCCATGCTACTTTCTCCCCATCAAAGCACAGAAAATCCAGAATTGTCTCACAACCAAGAACAAACGATCTCTTTGATTATAAGGTGGTTTCTGTTGATTCTCTCTTTGGTTGGCCATGGACGAATTATAAAGGACAACAACCCAAATCCTTCACTGCACTTTATCACCTTTTCCTTTGCTCAATCAAGTTCATTTAATTGGATGGGGTGGTTAACCAACATAATATTTTCCTAGAAATCCATGCCAGAAAAGAAAAGCATGACAAGGTCTTTGATGCACTCGATAAGAGGCTATTTTCCTAAAATCTACAAGACTCAGGAGATGGCTATAGGCAAACATAGTTTCTTAGTACACATATCAGCCTACCAACCACCACCATAGGAACCCGCTCATGTAATTCTTTCAACAGGACACTGTAAGACTTTCAGCATTATGCACTATTATACTTTTAACGCCTAAATTAGATTACAAAATAATTCAAATTAATAACAGAAGCTTGTAGCTCGTTTGTTTCAAGCAAATCTCCATAAGCTCCTCATGGTATCATATGGCAGGGCAAGAGAACATGGAACAACCAATGTCTTATTCCAATGAAAACAAAATAGAACAATGTGATAAGTTATGAAATAGGAAACCTAGGACGATGTTAGCCCGATTATTGCAATTGACAATTTATTTAATAAATCAAAAGGATGCCATGATATAATATAATAATACTGAACTTCTTACTTTTTTATCAAGTGAAATTGCTTTCATGCAGTCTTCTTCAGCTTGCTGAAAACTGCAAAAATTAAAACAATTTGGTTAAGTAATGTGCAAGAACTTTACATGCAGGATGAGGAAAAAGTTGAAGAGAATATCAGACCATCCTAATTCTAAGTAAGCTGCTGCCCGGTTGCAATAATAGACTGTGTTCATGTTATTCAATTTGATGGCCTCGGTGTAGTAATTGACAGCCTTGTTCCAGAGCTTCTGTCTAAATGCAGCATTTCCCTGCAATAAGGCTATCTATTGATAAGTAAGATCAAAAGATAAAAAGGCATGTGTTCTCCTAAAGCGTTCTATCATCAGTCAAATCCATGGCTTCCACTGTGTCTTGAACTAAAAAATTTTGCAGGAAAGGAAGGTCACAAAGATCAAATTGCCAACAACAGAGAACTGTCTTCAAAACTTGCATGGATGTTGATTTTCAAGAACCATGTATTACAAACAAGCTAGACAAAAAGATCATCATCATCTATCAAATGTGAAATTCTTAATAAAGTGCTCCAGAAAAAAGCAGTTAAGGTGTCAAAAACACAGTTTTTCATGTTGGAAATGAGTTACAATGGAATTAGAAAAAGAAACAGGAAGAAGAGAATAGGAGCTAAAGTGAAAAGAAGAGAGATAGATAAGGAGAAATGAGGAAAAAGAGGAAATTTAAAAGATGTCCAGTAGAATATAATGTAATGCAGTGGAACGATGAAATAAAATGAGGATTATGAAAGTTTGATGTAATAACGATTAGATTGTTTAAAGAAATTATGATTTCTAACATGAAGCAATAGGGCATGGCATTCCATAGTAACTATCCAGCCAAACAAATGAATTGCTTACGCAATTTAGTCATGAATACATTACACCTTCCATTACATTGTACCAAATATCATGGGTTTGAGGATAGAACTAAGAAGGTTATGGGAATAAAAACCTCAATTCCCTTCATATATTAAAAATTTTGCCAAAAGTATATATTCCAAAAAATAAAAATACATTGTTTCCCAACTCCTAAATACTTGATAGTTAAACAACAACAACAACCCAGTAAAAGTCGCACTGAAACGCGAAATTCAGGGAGGTTCAATAATATGTAGCCTTACCCTAATTGTTAGAGAGATTGTTTTTGATAAATACTTGTACAGTTAAAAGTAAAATTAAAATAGTAAAACACCCATGAAACTCTAATACGTAATTTTAAATTTAACATTAAAAAAAATAGAGGGCTTTTGCTACAGTGAGAAGACACATTTTATACATGATACCAAAAAGGCAAACAAATCAAAGACTTCAGCCAACTAGAAAGAAACCAGGGGGTAAATGCTTTGAGAACAATAAAGAATTGAAGACATTTATGCCAAAAGTTTCCTAAATTAGCACCGCCAGTCACATTAAGATATTGCTGGCGACCAACCTTTTCTTTCAAGATCTCAGAAGTGTCTATGTCTCCATTTGTATCTGGGAACAGTGTTGTATTAGAAGCAATGCTGGCTTGTTCTTGAAGTGAAGAGTACATATCCAACAATGTATCAAGAAGAAACTTATCCCCTCCATGGTATGCAATAAAAGAAACAGAAATCGGAAAATTGCCATGCTCTCCTAATGGGATGGCAACCTGACAATAACATTTAAACCATACATCATCCGCCAAACAAATTGAACCCAAGGATGAAAGCTAAAAGTTGACCACCAATTTACCTGACAACATCCAGATATGCTTGCAATGCTTGACAGCATCAATGCTCTTTCATTACACTCGGAGTAATATGCGTTCTTTGAGTTGAGTTGTGATGGAGGATCTGCAACTGTAGGAATCACTAGTATTTTATTGTCCTGGCAAAAGAAGGGAAAGGAGTTAGGGACATGAGAACAAAATGAATTTGGCCATTCAATATATTCCAGACTCTGAAACACAACCTTCCTATTTTTGGTTTCTTTTCCTAGCATTTATAAAGTTCCAAAAAATGTAGTTGCTATATCTTTTTTGCCTCAAAGTAGACCTACTTAATGACATCACATTTTTTCAAACAAGTTCATAGCACATTTTCAAGTTGAAATACTGCAACTAAAATGTAAAATCTTAAAGCTCCTCTTGGGAAGATACCTTTAAAAGGGCCTGAAGGGTTGCCCGCAACTCTGTTCTGACCTTATATAACATTTTTACATTATCGTATGTCGAATTAATGGCTAGATGGATATTCTTGGCAACTTCAGATGCTAAATTGGGTGATGCTGATTTAACCCATTCTTCATGATTTGATTTGAATTCATATCTAGAAAGCAAAAGCAACAAAACAAACCCAACTGTTACATAAACAGTAACCAAGGCTTAAAACCAATGTTATGAATACCGTACCAAAGCTCATACTGGTTTGGTATTAGTACAATATAATACCAATATCGATCAATATTGTATACCGTTTCAAATAATTTTTTAAATTAATCTCTCAAATTTATATAATTAAAATTTAGTCCCCAATTACAAAATTTATCTTTTAGAAGATATAACTTATATAACGTTCTTTTAAGGATCTTAACATTAACAACTTGAATAATTAAGAATTTTTATTAGCAGTTAATATTAAATAGTTAAATACTTTTTATTTATTTAAAAAAAAGATTATAAAAACTAAAACTTCATATGTTATAAAAGTGGGAATAAATTAAATAATTAAATAATTAATTTTTATTAAAATTTAATAGCAAAAATAGAAAATTAAAAATAAGGGTGAGCCCTTAGTAATTATACCCCTATTTTATTCTAGTTATTTATTACACCTAAATTAAATCTACATGCCTATGTTATATAATTAAAACGGATAAATACTGACAAATAAATAAGGAAAGTTTGATAAGTAAATTAAACACAAATATTAAAATTAAAAAAGAAATATAAAAAATTTGAAGGATAAAAGTATTTTAAAGGATAGAAGCAGCCAATAAGCATTTAATATAGAGATCAAGTTCTTAAAAAAAATTCAGAGTACAGTGTGTACCAATTTTGGTACTAGTATGACGAAGTATCAGTACTTGTTAATACCAAATAACATTATACATTAATTTTTGCAAAATTATAAAATAATTCCTCTATATAATTAAAATTAGTTCATATTATAATTAAAATTGATAAAATATTTAAAATGTTGATTTAATAACTCAAAATTAACATCAGAAATTATGTTTTAGACATAAAAACTAGTTTTCAAACAATAATTTTATGTTTAAAAAATTCAGACACAAAAGGATTTTTTTTTCATTTTAAGCTTTCAATTTTTTTAAGTTACAAATTCGACCTAATATTTTTGATATTTTGGTGTATTGGCCAATATCGGCTGATACAACCAAAAATTCTTTAATACAACCTATTACAGTGCAAAGCAAATTTGTACTAGTTTTTGCTCGATATGATACGATACGATATTCATATCATTGCTTCATTCTAAATGCATAAGTTGGAGATTGTCCTAGTCAAGGGTGAGAATGACAAAAGAATCAATTAATGGTCCAACAAAAAAGCTTAAGAAGAAGTAGTTTGAATTGATAAGAAAGAACCAAGTATGTAGAAATTAAGAACATGTGTATCTTAGCATAAACATTCAGTATAACACAATATTCTTCATACTATACCTCATTAGATTCTTATAAAGCAACAACAATATTATTGTTGTTTATAATTACATAATAAACCCATTAACCAGTGCATACTCCTGGCATTCAGAAATATGATTTCATCTTCTAGTTTCTAATGATTAGCACCTCAATTCCTAGCACCCTTGGACCTTAACATTCAACAAGTCTCAAAGAGAAGAATGATGTTAAAAATTCTTAATTCAGACGAACGCATGATGTTAGAATATCATTCTTGCTTAAAATTACAATATTAACTAGTTGATTTGCACATATATATTTCCTTTAAAAATATAATTCAAATAGAAGTGTCTAATGATAAACAAATCAATTGGATTCAGTCCCTATAGACAAAAATGTTACTAGGAACTTAACTAGAAATGTTCACTAGACTCAAACTCACAACAAAAGATAGAAAAGACTAAGAAAATGGGGAGATGCAATGATCCATGGAACTTGTTCTTCCAAACATAGTAATTTAATTTACAGTTGTGAAGTACCTTTGCAGTGAAATCATCACTGAAGACAAAGCTTTTAAAGCAGATGTTCCATTTTGCACTTTTGTAGAGTTTTCATGAAACCCTTTTAGACTTGAAACATTTTTAGCAATATGCTCACTGAGATTTATATGCTTTGGATGCTCATCTGCGCAATCGACAAACTATATATCAACTTCAACACGAATACAATGGCAGCACCTTTACGTTATTATCAACAAATCAATAGCATTTCATCATTAAGTGAAAAAGGAACACTGAAAGTGACAATATATCAATCGTCAAGCAAGTAACAATAGTAGGTAAAGGCTCAAAAATGCAAATATGAGGCAACTTACATCCAGAGAGCTTTTCAATTACTTTGGTAATAACAGAAAAAGTCTTGTGCTGGGGAACCTTATAAAACTGAAAGAGATCATCAGCAAAGAGAAGACATTTGGTCCTTCTAGGCTCTACAACATTAAGCTGAAGTATAGTGCATCCAACTTGGTGTAATATAGAGGGATCACGAGCAAACCATCCTGAAAGGTTGCTGATGATAAACAAATAACCAAGGAAGGATATAAAAAGTACAGCTGGAACAACATAAATTGAGCAAGTCTCAAGAAAAAAAAGCAATAAAGCAATAGAAAAGTAGCATTGCAAGGAGACATAGGAATTGCAAAGGTCTAAATACTCTTCCAACAAGATTTCTAAACCCATCATAAGCAGCAAGGTCAAAAAATCAAGGAATACCAGTAGACACGTTACATCAAAAAGTTAAGAGTTTAAGAGGTCAATCACTTCTCCAAATTCCAACTCTACTTGTCAAAACCTTTCCATTTTACAGGTAAGATGAATAAAAGGTAGATTTCAGACTTGGCTGCATCACACCCAATTGAAGATGCCATTGACATTACTAATCTAGAAATTCAATAGTGAGTTGTATTCTTTAGCTAGCGACATTTAAGGTGTAGTGAGTAGTGTTGTTTGGCTAACAAGCATGTGGAATGTATCGAGCAAACTTTGTTTGGAAAACAAATATTATTATTGCCCACAAAGGCATTATGGGCTCACAATTTTCTATAGCAGAAGCGTAAAATCTTGACTATTTGGTAAGTTAAAAGAACAAAAAAACGGTTATTTCCTAAAACCCTACTCAAGGGGCTCACACCTCCTCGTGAAACCAAAAAAAGGTAGCATCAATTCAACTTCAACACACCCAAAAAGTTTGACAATTGCCTAAAACAACTAACTAAAATCAAGATAAATGCATATAGTTTCCATACAAGTAAAGAGTATGCCATGATCATCAATACTATACTAGAAGATCAAACAATAGAGAGTCATCTGAAGATGCAAATTGATAGGGATGAAACATAGACTTTTGTCCTAGAATGTGCACACGTTGTTTGGCCAAATCTATAGCATGGTTATGTAGGCCAAATCTAAGGAGATACTTCTATCAATGTTACCTTTAACATGGATTGTCCTCGAAAATAAACACTGGGAGTGCCATTAAGAGAATTCGTATTTAATATAAGATGACTTCTTTCTTTAGTTTTTCATTTTTTCTGTTTATGCTCATTCTCACAAGCAAGGAACTAGACACCCATATTTTCAGTAGGGGCCACATACTCAACTCCTCAACTTCAAAAGTAAAATTATGGATAGATCAAGAAAACCATCAACCATGTTGATTGACTTGCATTTAAAGAGGTGGCATTTCCAGTCCTGGTAGCATATCTATGAAGCACCTTGTCAAGGCATAAGCATAAAATCTGAGCTCGTCAATCAATCACTCCCTTGAATTGTAGCAAGCACAAGTAGAAAACCAAGTGGAATAGCTAATAGACATGAACAGCTTTGCTCCCTAATACAACATATATGATTATGTTATTCGATATTACATACCAACAGTGTCTAAACTTTGTGCAACTGGAAGAACACCAACCGTAGATACAGCCCCATGAGACGGTCGATACCCAAGAATACCAGTAAACGCTGCTGGAATTCTTATGCATCCAACTGTATCAGTACCTGTACATCACAGAATAACAACAAGAATGTTATATCTATATTTTCAGCAGCAAAGAACATACACTGCCGTCTATAATAATCATACCAACAAAATTACATACCCCTCCGCAATCTGATCATTAAAGAGTTACAAGGAAGGAGATACCTAGAGCAAAATCAACAAGCTGAGCAGCAACAGCCACAGCTGAACCACTAGAAGAACCGCCAGGAATACAAGATGGCGCTTTGGGGTTTATAGGAGTTCCGTAATGCTTACTCTCTCCGGTTATCCTGAAAACCAAATAAAATAGTTTGATCTTTTCAATCTTTGAGAGAGAAAGAGGAGTAAACAACATAAAACATATTTACCCAAATCCCAATTCGTCCATAACAGTCTTGCCAATGCAAGAAGCCCCATTCTTCAACAAGGCGGTCACTACAACTGCCATCTTTTCAGCATTTTCATGACTTCTCTTCCATGCCGGACTCCCAAAACTTGTCACATGATCCTTCACTTCAAATCTAATCCAAACCCAAAACGAAATTAAAAAAAAAACTTTAAGTATGTATAGTAACTTCATATCATATCGAAATGACATAAGAGAAGAAGGAGAATAGTACATGTCCTTAATAGCAAAAGAGAGGTTGGACAAAGATTGCTTGGCGGCAGGAGGGGGAGGCTGAGGGAATGGAAGTATCTCGAACCTTTCGACGAAGGCTCCGAAATCGGCTCTATTCGATTTCAGCCTCCTTCGCCTCCGAGTCTCCGCCAGCACGACGATTCCGGCTACCGTAACGCCGATGAGTACCCACACCTTTGGGTTAGAGGCGTTGGATCTGAACACGCCCAGTGACTTTGACATAGTTTAAGCAGAGAAGGGCTTTGGAGAATGGTTTAAGGAGGGTTTTAGAAGGAAGAAACGGCGTAGGGGAATTTTGATCGCTTTGTCATGTTAACTTGACATGGGGCTATCGTGTGCCGAGGTTTACGGTTGAGGTTAAGTTTAAGGAGCTAGACTAGAGTCATAAATGCGTGATGATTACGCGCGGATCATCTTCTGGCTGCTTCTTCAGTTGTCTTGTTGAGTAGCAGCAGTCATGCTAATCTTTTTAAATTTTTTAGAAAAGATAAATTCATTTAAGACTCCTATTTTATTTTTATTTTAAATTAGGTTAAAATTTTATTGAGATAATTTTCATGCTTTTAAAATTAGTTTTAATTTTCTTTTTTACTAAATAAATGTATTATTTAATTTAATATTAATATAAAAGTAATTATTTAATTTCTTTTAATTTTACAGTAATATAAAAAAATTTAAATTTAAAATATTTAATTTTAAATAATAAAATGGCTGTAATGATTATAATAAATATTATTTTACAAATAATTTTACAATAAATAATTAATTCATCTTTAACTTTATTGAATATTATATTATTGTCAACAATAAAAATGTAACTAAATTCTTTTAAAAAAGTTAAAGGGAATGTATTGATGAAATCAGAGTACAATTTGCAATATTACATGTCTTGAATCATTCAAGCTGGCCTCCCAAAGCACTTCAAAATTAAGGTAAAAGCATTTTCAACTTCAATAAACAAATAATCGATTGGAGACTTCTTAAGCTTCAAGCCCTCCTTCAATGCATTAAAGAGTATCTAGTCTTTAAAAAGCCCTCTTCAATGGTGGGAGCCCTGTCTCTCAATCCTTTGGTCGTGGGTATTAATAAACTTCTCATCTGAAACTGGGTAATTATTCCTCGTCACATTTATCGAGAGGTCTTCCCTATGAATGCTTATATCGTTCAGATTAACACGAGTTATTCCCGAGCAATAGGTTTGCATACTTCCTCCCAACTCACTTTGGCATTGAATTTTCTAACATTCGTTCTTGACCATAGCAAACACCTCATCATCTTCTTCTTTATAGACTTGGTAAGTCCCTTAGAAAGAAATATGTGCAATGGCCAACATATATAAAAGGAGTTGATGACTAAATTAATTAATTACAATCTTCCTGTAGAAGAAAATTTTATGGTGCACCAATTACACATCTTCCTTTGTATCTTTCCAATTAGTCGTATGCATTCAGTGAAGTGTGATATCCTTACTATAATTAGAAAGCGTAAACAAGTGAAAGGGGAACTTGATGGAGTCATGATGTAGAAAAAATGCCAAGCTACAGTATGGTGTGCACTTGTTAATACAATTATGAAACTTTTGCTT
>JANITW010000005.1:25240461-25251411 GCA_027564335.1 Erythroxylum williamsii
TTGGTGCTAAATCAAGTAAGTTATGCTTTAAATGTTATGGGTATTGTTAAAATGAAACTAGAATGACGAGAAATGTGGGATTGATGACTTGATCATGTAAGTTGTGTGTGTGTGACGTGGATGGTGAAAAATTTAATTAAATTTCTTATTTTTGTAATTGTTAATGATCTTTAATAACCCATGAATTGTTATAGAGATGTGTTGGAAGTTGAATGATCATCAAAGTGGTGTTTGGATGAGTGTAGGGATCGAACGTGGCTCACCCTTATTATAGGATATGTACCAAATGACCTTCGGGCATCTCGGTGTGTACCTTGTGGTAAGGGGGCGTCACATGTATTCGCTCTCTTCTTTCGTACTTTGAATACAGAATTTCTCTAAGTATTATACAATCAAATTTCTATCTTGTAAAAACATCATTTAGTCTTTGACTAGAACTAATATTTATAGCCTAAGTCTTCAACTATCTTCTTTGAGAAACTGCTTCTTGAATCTTCTAGAAATTGTTATAGTTGAATCCTGTAACTAACTTCAACTAACTGACTGACTGACGTTCTAGAATAGTTTCCTTTTCTGTCGTCTGCTATAATACTTCTTCTGTTATCACGTTTCGTCTGTTATTGAGCTTCGTCTGGTATCACACTTCGTCTTGTGTTACTCTTTGTCTGATGTTGCACTTCGTCTAGTGTTGATGTATTGTCTGGTGTTGCGCTCCATCTGGTGTTGCGCTTCATCTGGTGTTATGCTTCGTCTGTTGTTGTGTTGCGTCTGTTGCTGACATGTCGTCTTTTGTTGATATATCGTCTGTTATAGATATATCGTCTGTTTTTGACCATGCATCTTCTGGGTTTGATTAAGTGTTACTTACATTTTTCTGCACACTTAACAAACTTATCAAAACTGTTCATATATTTCTAAGATTATTATTATTTGATTGTCATCAAAATTAATAAAAGTGAAATCTTCTTGACTTAACAATATCCACTATGGATATTACCCCTACATAAGCCTCCCAACCTAAGAATGGTATTGGAAATAACAATGAAGGAACTAATGATCATTTCCAACTAGTAGATTAAAGAAGGTCCAAAAGGAGCAGGGGGTATGACTCCAAAAGTAAGCATTAAATGTGAATAATAGTTTGGAATGTAAGAGGATTAAATTTTCCAATAAAGCAAGCTGCTTGAAGGACTTTGTCAAGAGGGAGAAGCCTCTAATAGTAGTGTTATTAGAAACAAAAAACAAAGTCTAAAAATGTTGGTAAAATCATCATGCCTTTGGGAGAATCATCATTTGCCATAATTCATATCTCACTCAAGTGGAAGTTATTAATACAATTGATCAAGTTATTCATCTCTGAATATTTTTTTTTGCAAGAAAAGATAGACATTATCGTCTCTTTAATTTATACAAGCAATTTTGGCTTTCAAAGAAGGGACCTTTCGAACAACCTCATAAATTTCAACAATATCATTGATACATTGTGGTTGTTATGTGGTGTTGTATAGATTAGAAACCTAAGGCAACTACAATCTAAGAAATTTCTCAGAAGATTTCAAGAATTGTGTGAAAAATCGGGGTGTAACAGACTTGAAACATATCGGGCAGCAATTCACTTGGTCCAATAAACAAAGTTCTAACTGGTTTATCAGGAAAAAAAACTCGATATAGCTTTTGTGAATGCCAGCTAGCTAGTTCATTTTGCCAATAGTATTTCTAGCTTCAAAGAGCTCTTATTCTTGGATCACACGCTAATCAAAATTGAAGAGCTATTCCAAAAGTCTGTTAGGCTTTCCGCTTTAGGTTCAATAATTTTTTGGTTAATGAACTTGGTTTCACTAATGCTTGTAGGAAAGGAACTGAAGGTATATGTAAGGGCAGCAAACAATATTTATGTATTCAAAAGCTAATATTTAAATTTTAAAATAAAATATACTTATTTTTAGAATTAATTTTACGTAAAATATTTTTATTTATATTTTGATACTCTAAATTTCCTCATTTCAATTATTTCTATATTTAAATTATTGTAATGAAGTGATGGTTGCTAATTTTATTAGAAATTTTTCGTCAAAAGTTTAAGTCACTAATTTTATTTTTATATTTCTATTGGTGATAAAATAAAAAGAGTCAAATAACAAGCTTCATAATATATTGTTGAAAATTTAAAGTAGACTCACACATAGTGAAATAAAAATAAAACTTTTTTATTTGGTTTCTCAAAATTCAAATTTATTTAAACTTTATATTTTGATTAATACATAAATATAATAATTATAAACATAAATAATACTTTATTATGTAGCTTGATATTGATTTTGTTATTTTCCTCTACTTATTTTTAAAATTGATTAATCTCAACCGTTGTAGTTGAACACACGTCTGACTTATAACACTATCTATACAAACTAATTGATAAAACTCAGCACGTGGTGTACAAAGGGTTAAGCAAGAAGTGTTATAATATAGTTTAGATCATTTAGTAATTTAATTCAAATATAATCGTAATTTTAATTTCATTATAATTAATTTTAGTTATATACCAATAAGGACCAAATAAGATCCAATATCTTATATTATCCTTATTAAATATCTCATATTTAATTATAAAGTTTCTCAAATTTTACAATCAAGTCCAACTTGATTAAATTATATTTTTTCTTATCAACCATGCTTTGTGTGTGATTCGTTAAGTTTTTAAATATGTTGGTAATGAATATAAATTATAATCCTAAATCATTTTTAATATTATATAAATTACACTCTTTCAATTTATCTTTAATTCTTTAATTAAATAATTTATATCTTTAGATCAAGATTAATATTTAGCAACGTTTCATAACCACCAAAATATGAGAAGCATTAAAGTGATTTTTACTAACCTTTTTCATTCATAATTTTCCTATATAATTAAATTCTTTTATAACACAATGTTTTAATTAGACATATAATATGGAAATCATGTTTACTATATTTTTGTCTAATCATATCAGTTCTCCAACATTAGTAGTTCATTCTATTAATAACATTTAAAAATTATTTTTAAAATGTCATTCTACTTTCACCAATGATTTTTTTGAATCAATAATATGAAAATAATATAATATTCTCCCAAATTACTTTACGGTGATAAATCTCATATTGATCATTCAATTACCTCTATATGGTTAATTAATACTAAATTCAATGACTACCAGTTAAGCCACTTTTAACTATAAAATGTCATAAGTAATATCAAAACATAGCAATCCTTATATAAGATATTTTAGAGATAAAAAATCACTTATATAATTATTATTGAATCATTTTTTGTTTGCAATAGTAATGAATGAACTTACCAAGAATATTCGAGGAAATATGCGTTGCTGTATATTGTTTGTTGATGATATTCTTTTAGTGAATGAGACAAAAAAAAGGGCGTCAATATCAAGCTAGAATGTTGGAGGGATACGTTAGAGTCAAAAGGTTGTAAATTTAGTAAGACTAAGATTGAGTACTTATAGTGAAACATTTTGGGCCATAGGATGACTTCCAATATGAAAGTAAAGATTAGTTCAGAGGTTATACTCCAGAAAGAATATTTTAAGTACCTAAGTTCTCTCATCTAAAACAATAGAAAGATTGATGATGACAAGTCTACTGAATAAGATTAGAATGACTTAAATTGAGAAATGCATCAGGTTTTTTTATGTGAGCTCATAGGTAAATTCTATCGTTTAGCGATTAGGTTCACCATGCTATATGGACATAGTATTGACTCATCAAACAAGTGCATAGTCATAAGTTAATAGTAACGGAGACGAGAATGCTTCATTTTTTGTGTAACCTTATTAGAAGAGATAAGATTAGAAATGTGATGGTAAGAGATGAATTAAAGGTGGCTATGATTAATGGAAAATTAAGAGAGGAGAGACTTAGTTAGTTCAGACATGTTGAAAGGAGACACTTTGATACTTTAGTGAGAAGATATAAGAAAATAGTACTTAGAGCCTATAAGAAGAAAAAAAGAAAGCTCAAGAAGAATTGGAAGAAGTGATCAAGAATAACGTGACTCTGCTGGAACATATATAGGAAATGACTCACAGCAAAAAACTTTGACGTATTAGAATACAAATAAATGATCCCACTTAAAGAGATCATTCTCGTTCTCTTAGACCTTTTAAACATTTTCCTTCAAATTTTTTGTTTTATATTTAACTTTAATATTTTGATCACGTAGCACTTCCCTCCGTTGTATTATGTATTGTATTACATTTTTATATTTTTATACAGATTTATTTATATTATATATTATCATTATTTTGCATGTCTATCATAAATAATCTCTTTACCAAAAATGAGTAAGGCTACATACTATTGGAACTTCACAAACCCTACGCTTTAGCGGTACTTTCTCACTTGTATAAAGTCAATTTAAGGAAAATGTTACAAATAAAAGCAGAGCTGCTCCAGCATCCGTCTTAGGACATAACATAATTATGCGAACATATTCATTGTGGTCAGTTAAATTACAACATAAGGCGCTTAACTATTTTTTAAAATGGCTTTATTTCCAGGAAATAAAACACAAGAACGAAAAGATCTAGAGAAGGTGATAGGGTAGAGACACGAAGAACTGATATGTACCGTAAGACAATATAAATTTTAGAAGAAAATGAACAGGGAGGGAAGAGAAAGATGCAGAAAGGACAAAGATCTTAGATAAGATTGCGTACCTTTTTACTCAACCCAACTTGCTATATATTTATAGCAGATTACAACTCATAATCAACTACAAATCCTAACAGATCGTGGCCCTTAAGCCTTACAAATAGGAAACTGAATAACAACGTTAAAAATAAGTAACCAATTCTAGTTAACAACTAACTCTTTATTTGACCAAATCTGAAGGAAATCTAACAACCTCTAACACCACGTAATCCCTCTGCTTTTCACCCACGAAAGAGAAAGAGTGTCACTGCAGCTGCGGTTTAATCACCTTCATCCACTCCCCTGAATGTCCAAGCACGTACAACCAACGGAACACATCAACTCTTCCCCACCTAAAGTCCCTTATCCTTAAGGGAGAAAGAAGGATAGGTTTTGGAGAACCTGCGTGCATCCTCCCAAGTAGCATCCTCAATTGGAGCACCCTGCCACTTCACCAAGATTTCTAATTTCGGCCGATAGCGTCCCTTCTCAATTGTCCTGCGTTGAAGGATAATCTCAGGCTATGGTAAGGCAACAGCATCCTCGGTTGATGGTGGTAGTGAAGTAGCAGTGACCGTAGTTGATCCAAGACATTTCTTCAATTGGCTAATGTGAAATACGTTGTGTATCCTGGACCCAGAGGGTAGCTCCAAACGGTAGGCGACAGCCCCAATACGTTCCATCACACGAAAGGGTCCATAATACCGTGGGGAAAGCTTGAGGGAGGCACGAAATGCAACGGAGGTTTGACGATATGGTTGGAGTTTAAGATACACCAAATCATCCACATCAAACTCGACATCACGACGGTGCTGATCTGCTTGAGTCTTCATCCGGTTCTGTGCTTGTTGAAGTGCGAGGCGTAAATTTTTGAGCATCACATCCCGATCTTGCAGGAAGGAGTCCACAGCTGCAACTCTAGTCGTGCCCGGTATGTAGCGGATTAAAGTTGGCGGTGGTACTCCATAAACGGCTTCAAAAGGAGAAATTCGAGTAGAAGAATGTATTGAAGTATTGTAACTGTATTCACCCCACGGAAGCCATTCCTTCCACCTTTTTGGTTGATCCGAAGTGAAACATCGTAAATATTGTTCAAGAGTCCGATTAACAACTTCAGTCTGCCCATCTGATTGCAGATGATAACTTAAACTCATGTTTAATTTAGTACCCTACAATTTAAACAAATCTTGCCAAAAATTACTCATAAAGATGTTGTCCCGATTTGAAACAATGCTAGTGGGTATTCCATGGAGTTTAACTACATTAGAGACAAAAGCTTTAGCCACGGTCATGGAAGAAAAAGGATGTGACAAAGGAACGAAGTGCGCGTACTTCGATAAACGGTCAACAACAACCATTATAACCTAGCTTCCTCCCGAAGTTGGAAGTCCTTCTATAAAGTCCATAGAAATATCACTCCAAACACGAGTCAAAATTGGAAGTGGTTGAAGCAAGCTGGTAGATGCCATGTGGTCTGCCTTGCAATGTTGACAAACATCGCAATTCCGAATGTAGCTTAGCACGGTTTTACGTATTCCTTGCCAATAAAAGTCAGCTCAAACTCGGGCTAGCGTTTTGTGGAAGCCAAAGTGACCACCCGTAGGGGTCTCATGAAGCTCAGCAAAAATAAGAGGAATTATAGGGGACGAAGGATTAAGCAGTACCTTTTCATTAAGAAACCAGATTCCGTCCCTGTGAAAAGCTTGTGGGTTTGTTTCCAATGAAGTATAGAAGGTGTCTTGCTTGCATTCATCTTGTAACTGACGCCACCAGTGAGCTTCGGGCTTAGACACAGCTATAAACATGACTTCCACACGGCGAGAAAGGGCGTCTGCAGCACGATTATCAGCTCCTTTCTTATATTCAATTCGATAATCATAACCCATGAGTTTTGGCAGCCACCGTGCTTATGATGGAGTTGTGATCCGCTGTTCCAGTAGATATTTGAGGCTTTTCTGATCAGTTCGGACAATGAATGAACTCCCCAATAAATATGGCCGCCACTTCCGTACAGATTTCACAATTGCCATCATCTCCTTTTCATACACTGAAAGTTTCAAGGCCGACCCCTTGAGCCCTTCACTAAAAAATGCAATTGGTCGCTGCTCTTGCATAAGGACTGCACCTATTCCTACTCCGCTTGCATCGCTTTCTATAATAAAAGGTTGCGAGAAGTCTGGCAGTTTCAAAATTGGAACTTTGGTCAACGCTTCCTTGAGATTTTGAAAGGACAGTGCAGCTTCCTCATTCCAGTGAAATCCATCCTTCCCGAGTAGCTTGTTCAATGGTGCAGCAATAGTGCCATAATTTCTAACAAACTTGCGGTAGTAACCCGCTAAGCCCAAAAACCCACGAACCTGTCGGACTGTTGTTGGGATCGGCCAATCTTGCACAGCCCGGATTTTCTCTGGGTCAGGTTCTACACCATCTTCCGATAAGATATGGCCCAAATACTCAATTCGGCGAACCCCAAAAATACATTTTTCCTTTTTAGCATAGAGTTGATGTTGAAGCAGAATATTGAGCACGACATTAATGTGATTCTGATGGTCTTCCCAATTTTTAGAAAAAATTAAAATGTCATCAAAAAAAATCAACACAAACTTACGTAGGAACGGTCGAAAGAGTTCGTTCATGAGGCTTTGAAAAGTTGAAGGCGCATTAGTCAGGCCAAACGGCATGACGAGGAATTCATAGTGACCGTCATGAGTTCGAAAGGCCGTTTTGGGGATGTCATCCTCATGCACCCGAATTTGATGGTAACCTGATCGTAAATCCAACTTTGTGAAGTAACAGGCTCCAAACAATTCATCCAATAGTTCGTCGATCACCGGAATGGGAAACTTGTCCTTAATTGTAAGTGAATTCAGTGCTCGGTAGTCTACGCAAAACCGCCATTCACCATTGGATTTTTTCACCAACAGAACCGGAGAGGAAAATGGGCTTGTACTGGGACGGATTAATCCAGAAGCAAGCAACTCACGCACTTGACGTTCAATCTCGCTTTTCTGATAATGAGGGTAACGATAAGGTCGGACGTTTACTGGCTGTGAATTTGGGATAAGAGGGATTTTATGGTCATGGGCTCGTTGGGGAGGTAAGGAGGTCGGAGTGCAAAAGACTTTTGAATATGTAGTGAGGATTTTATCAAGATCAGGAGGGGTCGTTGAGGAATTCATGTTCAACTGTTCAGCGGTGGAGATTTGAATAAGGAAGGCAGTTCCAAATTGGCTACTAGAAAATAGCTGCGTAGTTTCCTTCTCTGAGAGTGACTCTATGTCTTTGTGCTGTACACCATTAAAAATATAGTGAGACCCATTGAATTTAAAAGACATAGTTAACTTACGATAATCCGTTGTAATTGGTCCCAAGGTTTCCAACCACTGCACGCCCAACACTATCGGACATGCTGCTATTGGCAATACGTAAAAATTAGCCTCCACAGTGTAATTTTGGATGGTCAGTTGTATTCCACGGCATATCCCAGCGCAGTCAACGCGGTCTTGGTTTGCAACAATCACCTGGAAACGTTTATTGACATCTACGGGTAATCCCAAACGTGTAGCAACCTGTTGCTCTATAAAATTATGGGTGCTTCCACCATCAATCAGTACCATGATGTCTTTGTTACTAATTTACCTTTAACTCGCAAGGTTTGGGGGTGCTGGGCCCCAGTGATGGCATGCAAGGAGATTTCAGGTATGTGTTGTGTAAGCTCTGTTTCATCTGAATTGATTCCGGTTACCTCTTCCACATCATCTTCTTCAATCATAAACAGTTGTGGTCGCTCGCAATGATGACCTGGCATAAACTTCTCATCACAATAGTAACAAAGACCCTTATCACGTCGTTCTTTGGCCTCCTGCGCTGACAACCGGTGGAAATTTGGAACGCTGGCTCGTTGGGTAGGGACGGCTCCTAGAATTCCATTCGGAGATGGATTCGTTGATTTTGATTTGGAAACAACTCGCGGAAAATATCCCCCACGGCGCTGTTGTTGATTTTTTTCTTCAACAAGTCTTGCGGCACTAATTGCTTGTACAAGAGTTCGAGGTTCCTTGAGTTGTACGTCATAGCGTACGTCGTCCTTCAGCCCTGCAATGAAATTTCCAATCAAAAACGACTCTGGCAACGCTTCAACTTCATGGGATAGCCTTTCAAATTCCTTTTGGTATGTTGCAACCGTGGTCACTTGCTTCAACCGCGACAAAGCCAGAGAAGGATTTTCATAGTCCGAGGGTCCGAACCTCTTCATAACAGCCTGCACGAACTCATTCCATGATTGTGGTCCTCGCACCTTACAACTCCATCTGAACCATGCCAATGCTAATCCGTCTAAATGGAAAGAGGCCAATGGAACCTTTTGGTTTTCTCCAATCCCATGGTAAGCAAAAAATTGCTCCGCTTGGAATATCCAACCCGAGGGTTCTACGTCTCCATCATAACGTGGAAAAGGAATCTTTGGTGCTGCTCGAGAGAGCTTATTTCCCTCACCAGAGGTTTCACCAATTGAGCTAGGACTAGCTTCATGGGTAGACCGCGTGGGTGAGCCAAGTGTACCCGAGTTTGTCTTAAGAGCTTGGAAGTCAGTAACAAGAGTTTGAACAAGAGCATGAAGCTGGTCATAATTGGAATTGACTTTGGCCACCGCTTCGCAGATTTCAGTTCGAAATTCGGCGTTAGTTTTCTGCCTAGTTTCCATCAGGGTCGAACGGCTCTGATACCAATGATATATATCGTAATAAGACAATATATATTTTAGAAGAAATGGAACAGAAACCTAAAGAAGATGACACTAATAACAAAGAAAAGGAAGGCGAGTTGCCGATTACTCGAGCCTTAAATGATTTTGGTCCATTGATGATTGTTGAGAAGAGAAATAGACAACCAAAGAGGCAATATGACAATGGAAATCTTAAATTAGCAAACTCAAATCAGTTTGATGCTCTACAATTTGATCGGGAGGATGACGATAGGGCTGCCGGTGGAGATCAGGGACAAGGATTGGCTGCTGTTACGAGTGCACAAGGGGCTGGTCGTGAAATTACTCTTAGCTCGGTTCAGCATAAGGGCAAACACAAAGATGGGAAGAACCGAGCAGTACCTAGAGCTGAATCGAGCAAAGATTCAAAGCAACAACAGGCTATTTTCGGGGACTTTTTTGCATATCAACAGCGGCAGTCCATGAAAGAGCCTATTGTCCTGTTACCGACCAAGCTAAATATGGAAGAATAATGTGGTGGTTGGAAGAGATATTACTGACCAGGTTCACCCCGATTCTGGGATTCACGACATTGTGAGTGCTGTGGAGTTTGTTTCTGAAATAAATCCGAATGAAGTCCAACATAATGGTCGTCCGCCCGACCCTCCACTACATGATATGGTTGATGGGGAAGACCGGCCACATGTTGTCCTTGGTGACATGAGTCTTGTGAATGAGGATAAGTTAGAAGGGTGGGGTTTCGACTAACTTCGTAATTGATTTTTTTTCTATCAATTTGTGTTTATGATTTTATCGTGGAATTATCAAGGAGCGAGAAACGCTTCCTTTTTATGTGCTTTAAAGTTGTTGTTGCAGTATAAGCCTTTTATCTTAATTTTGTTGGATCCTCGGATTAGTGGTGATCAGGCAGATTCAGTCATCTCGCGGATTGGGTTTCAATTTTCACATAGGTTTGAGGCGTCGGGTATCTTTGGTGGTATTTGGGTTCTTTGGAATGGTGAATGGAAGGTAGCAGTCCTAGAGTCGAACTCCCAATTTATCCATTTCTGAGTGTGGGAGGGCGACGATATCTTAACTTACTTTATGACGATGTATGGACATCCGACACCTAGTAGAAGGGCCTTGCTTTGGGATCATCTCTCTCTTATTCAATCAACTATGGCTGACCCATGGGTTCTTATGGGCAATTTGAATGTAATTGCTTAGAGCTTTGAAAGGCGTGGAGGTGCGCAAAATCGTTCTGGGGTGAATCGGACTTTTGTGGACTGGCTTTAGTTAGGGGTGAGCATTTGGGTAATTCGGGCCTAATTTTTACTGTTCAGCCTGGCCTGAATTACCCAAAAAAATTTCCATCTTACCCGGCCCGAACCCGAAATTTCATTAACCGAACTTACCCGGCCCGAATTACCCCAAAAAATTTTCGGGTAAAGCCCGAATTACCTGAAATTTTGTTTGGTTATTTTTCAAAAATTACACAAAATAACTAAATACTTGAATTACATTTTCATATCTCAACAAATAGTTGAATTCACTAATAA
>JANITW010000005.1:25331836-25357170 GCA_027564335.1 Erythroxylum williamsii
TGAGTAAGGGTTTAGGGCCTATGTTCTTATTCCTCCTAGAGTAAGTTAATATGGGCTTATCACCCAAAGGCCTATCACAAACTCATGAACCAAGCAATCAGCACACTGATCCTGCTATAGGTTTAGAAAGGTGTAGTTAGCTCCTATAAATCTCCAAAATTTTCCTTTCCATTTTCTTTTCGAAATATCTAAGGATTTAGAAATTGAATTGGTGATATGTATTTTTGCTAATATTATGCACTTATTACTCAATATTTTGGAACATGACGTGATATGTGACAGGATTGGTTGATTAGGTTAATAGAAATTTGGATAGAGGCTGACTATGGGCCACATTTGGGAATCAAAATTGAACTTTTTATGATACAAATCAAGTTATAGGCTATAAATGAATGCTCTTTCCGAGGAATGTTTTGCCTAGTTTAATCCTTCTTCTTTATACATGAATAATTTGGCATGCAAATGATTCAATGTGTTGGTGAGTTAGTTGTTGAATACATGAATTGGTCATGTGAGCAGGGATGGAAAGCGTTCTTCGAGGAGCCAATCATGTTGATAGCTTTTGTCTTGTTAGGAAGAAATCTTGAACAAAGAGCTAAGATTAAAGCAACAAGTGATATGACGGGACTTTTAGATGTTTTACCTTCAAAGGCTCGACTTGTGGTTGATACTGATGCAAAGGACCTGGGTCCAACTGTGGAAGTTCCCTGCACTAGTCTTTCTATTGGAGACCAAATTGTGGTACTACCTGGAGTAAGGCCTCTTGCTTTATCTTTCATTCTTTCTATTATTTTGTGCCTTTCACATATACAGCCTTTTCCTTCAACAATCATTAATTTTTAATAAGCAAAACATCTTCTGATTCTATCATCTTCAAACTGTACAAAATCAAGTAGAGAATAGCACATTAATATTAAGATCATAATGACAGTAACAATGGGAATTTCCAGTAAGTACACATACAAGTCAGCAAAACATTGTAAATTGCTTCATGATTGGATGTCCACTCACAGCATGCATTGCAGCAGGATTCAACAGTAGTTTTGTGACAAATCTAGCTGCAAAACTTCTATGAGAACTGGTATCATCAGAAACTAACCTACATGAAAAATCCCCAAAAGGGGATCAAAGCTTCTAAACAGAGGATTTTAGCCTTTGAGTGAAGAATGGATAGCTACCATATAAAGGTGACACAAGCAGGAGAAGAAAACCAAACATACAATTATCTCAGATATATGATATTTTCTGAGCAGATTAAATGAGATTTAAAAGGTAAATACGAAAAAATGAAGACAATGAAAGACCAACTATGAAAGGTGCTTACAGACTTGAAGAAAAACCGCCGAACAGGAAAATAGGGAAAGCAAAATAGTCTAAGAGTTTCTTTTAGTGGTTCTTACCACTATCCCCAAGCTAACCTGTGAAGAGGTTATTCAAAAATAAGAAACCAGGTGGGAAAGAACTCCAGTTAGAAAAACATATAAAAGAGAAGGGGATAAAGGTTACCAGAGATTCTCTTTCTAGAGTAATGGATGTTTAGAGTGTATGAACTTCAAAGTTGGAATGTCTTCCTTGTCATTGTGGCCTCAGACCTTTTCTACATTTCCTTCCCTATTTATGCTGTAAATGTTGCGATACTGATTGCTTTATTTAAAACTTTGGTTATATGAAACTTCCAACTGTTCTACAATTGTCCTAGGACCGTGTTCCAGCCGATGGAACAGTAACAGCTGGTAGAAGCACTGTAGATGAGTCAAGTTTCACAGGGGAGCCATTGCCAGTTACCAAACTACCTGGGGTACTTTTTTTTATTTTCATATGGAAATTAATAATTCTATTGAATACAAGCATGATTGGTTGTTTAACTATTCTCCCTTCATTTTTTTGAAGTTACCTTTATGTTGTCTAAGTTGATTTTTGTCTGTTGCAGAGTGAAGTTGCAGCTGGATGTATAAACCTTAATGGAACTCTTACAGTTGAAGTACGGAGAGCAGGTGGAGAGACTGCCATTGGCGACATTGTTCGGTTGGTAGAAGAAGCCCAGAGCAGGGAAGCTCCTGTGCAACGTTTAGCTGACAAGGTTCCTTCCTGATATCTTTCACTACTAATATTAATGTTCTAGGGTGTTACTTGTCTGGTATGATGTTTCCCTTTTCATTTCCTAGTGAAAGAAAATAGCATTTAATTTCTTACATACTGGACCATTGCTCAGCAGAAGGCTGGTTTCTTCTTGTAATTAAGGATAAGATTTCTGATATAATGACGGAAAACATGAACAATGACTGTTTAGGGTAGGACCATTACACAATTCCTTCTTAGCATTAAAAACCCATGAGGCCACCATTTGACCATATCATTGCAGCAGCCTAAAGTAATCATCTCCTTCAAGCCCAAGGTTATGTTTACACTTAGACAAGTTAAAAAAAGAAAGCAATTGTTGTAAATGCAATCTGAAGGGTACTTTGACTCGATTTCACTAAAATGTGGTGAGCGCACTATTTCAAGTTGGTCTGCTCTTGGTTTTAATTCAGTAGATTGATTCAAACATATGATGCTCCTTCATTTTGTCTGTCAAGAAGATTATGCATATCTATCCCAACTTTGTAAGTAATTGTGTAACACATCCCTATCAATAGTGCCACTATAATCAAATTCTTATCTGGTTTCTGGCATTTCTTTTTTTTGTTTTTTTTTGAGTTATTTTTATCAATCTTGTATCAGAACTGAAATGTACCAGAATGGAAATTGGTATATGTCTAGTCATTTCCATGTAGTCGTGTAGATATAGTCACAGTTTTTAATGGTCTATTTAATTGTTTATTTATTTAATTTGGCTGTGCCAGGTTTCTGGATACTTTACTTATGGAGTTATGGCACTCTCAGCTGCAACCTTTATGTTCTGGAATTTCTGGGGAGCACAGATACTCCCTGCTGCCTTTCACCAAGGAAACCCAGTTTCACTTGCCCTACAATTATCTTGTAGTGTTCTGGTAGGATGCTAAAGTGTCACATTATCATTTAGCAATCCCAGGACTTAATCCTTTTCAAAAGCTTGTACACTTATCTATGCTTTATGGAATTTCTTTGCCATTGACAATAACATACTCATCCATGCCATTCTGCTATTTTGAGGCAAAGAAACTTATCTGTTTAGTTGACCTTTCTATTTTAACATATTTGTGGCATTTAATCCTTTCTCACGGATGATCGTTTTGGTCCATGCCATGATTTACGTATTATGAATTCATTGAAGGCATCTGTTATGGAATTGATACATACTGAAGTTAACTTTCAAAAGTTTTGGCAGGAAGATTTTGTTTACTTCCTGAATAGCTTTGATGATTATTTTCTAGAATAGACTTGATGCAGGACCATGTTATGGATAGGTCGAACATACTTAGATTTATCTAGTAAAATTTCTCGTATAATCACTAAACAATCAGGTGGCAGTGGCAAGCTTGGATGTTCAAAAGTAGATTAAGTGATGTTTATTTTTTCTGTATGAAATGAAATCACTCCTATGATGATTTGATAAACATAGTGAGGTAACTATTTTAAATTTAGCCTTATTATGTATTTTACAATGTTCTTGTTTTTGAGCTTTGAATAATCATTTTATGTCATCATCAAAATTGATGTTACCAAGGTGAGACTTAATAAAAATCTGGTTGAATTGACAAACTGACAAAAACACACAGACACACATGTACACAATTTGTCCTCATGTCTGTTTATGTTTGTGCATTTCATGTAATTGTTTGCTTGCATCTTTTTCATACCTTGAATGTTGATTTTGGACTATAGATCTTCTGCTGGATCCATTTGGGAACATGTTAACCATACCTAAACTATATGCAGGTTGTTGCTTGTCCATGTGCACTTGGCTTGGCCACACCCACAGCTGTACTGGTAGTGTTTCTATGCCATTGCTATTTCATACAGATGATGATTTCTCCATGTTTAATTTTGGGATTTTAATTAATATGGTTTTCACAATTTCCTCTCTTATTAAGATCGGAACCTCACTGGGTGCAACAAAAGGATTGCTATTGCGCGGTGGAAATATATTAGAGAAATTTTCACTGGTGAACACAGTTGTGTTTGACAAGACAGGGACCCTGACTATTGGAAAACCTGTTGTGGTAAAGGTTGTTATGCCTAAAGGCATACAACTAACTGATAAACAGTTGAGTTTTTACAGGAATTAACCTTAACTGTTGATGAATTCACTTAATCTGTTTCTTCAGCACATAAATTTTTCTTGTTTGATTGTCTATATCTTGCTTAATGATTATCTTTCAATTTTACTTTGTCATTGTCAAAAGCTCAACCTCAAAATGCCAAAGCAGTTTTACATGACTGCTTTTTCTGCTTAAGCAGTATGCGCATCCATGCAAACCTAGAAGTTAAAGAAAGTTAGAGAAATGAATGTTCTGATAACAGATCATAGCCATGGGGCTTATAGTTTATTTGTGCCTACCAGAATGCAATTTCACAACAACAGCATGAACATGGATGAAAATTGTTTGCATTCTCCTTATATAATATACTGGAAGTCATAAAGTTAAATTGTTCTAGACTGCAGAGTCACTGTAGGATTTGTACACGCATCTTTGATAACTGCTTGGTGTTTGATTATTGACCATTTAGTAAATAGACGAAATAGCTTTGGTGTTTTCTTTTCTAATGAACTAAAAACTATCTGCTAGAGCACCCAATCATTCATATACTAGAGTAAGATAGTCTTCAGATACTCGTTTACAATTTATCCATTCAATCATATTTTTCTTCCGTCACTAGTTAATTTTCTTGTGGCCCCTCATAATCTCCATCATTATCATCACTGAGAATTTGTGTGCTCTGATGCTCATTTACATTCAGATAAGTTTGCTTTTGATGCAGGTTAGATTTTAACCATCAATCATTTGAAATTGAAGTATTGACATTAGCTGCTGGTATAGAATCAAATACTGTTCACCCAATTGGAAAAGCTATAGTAGAAGCTGCTCAGGCTTTGGGTTGTAAGACAATGAAGGTACTAAGAGCAGGAATTCTTATTGTTGGGTTGAAGAGGTGAAGAATTAGCCTCTGAAGAGCCGTCCAATTTGTTTGTGATTCAAAAGTGTGTTGATTTGATGAGGGATAAGCTATATTTGGATGATTAAAATTTCAGCAGGTTGACAAGCTAAAAATAAAATTACACTTTTTTTCCTAGTATATGTCCATGTCTAATCTAAATTGTTCTTCACATGGATGTCATTTATGATTTTAGGTTTTGTGTCTAGGTAATATCAAACCTTTATTGTGAAGTTCCAACAAGTTTTATTTCACTTTGGTCAGGTGAAAGATGGGACGTTCGTGGAGGAACCTGGTTCTGGCACATCAGGTATCATTGATGACAAGAAGGTGTCTGTTGGAACACTAGACTGGCTTCAGAGGTAATTTGTTCATTGTTCTCTACATAAATAACCTTGGTTGCATTTTTATAGATATACCAGTATGATTTTTTAGAAGCATTTTAAAGCAAGCACTATGTTACTTTTGTGGGAGAGAAAATTCTTTTAATAGTGATTGTAATGCTGAAGATATCTTCGAATGTAATGTGGTCAGTATTCATGTATTGTTGTCTGCTCACCTACACAGGTTAATGCTCTTCATAATAAACACCACTTTGTTTGTGACTGTCAAATTTTGTGTAGATCTATCCATGTTTCACTATATTAGTTGTATTGATGTTGGGAGTTGGTTCCATGTGTCGGAAAAGCAAACTCAGAACTTTATACACTGTCATGATTACATAAAGTCTTATTGTGAGGTATAACTTCTCTTAAACAAAAATTACTTGATAAAAGTGATGATCTTTAACTTAGGATGTACTAACATATCTGTTATGTGCTCTTGACATATTTAATTACAGGAATGGGGTTGTTAAGAATTCATTGCAGGAGTTGGAGGATATGACAAATCAATCTGTTGTCTACATTGGAGTAGATAATACTCTTGTTGGTCTTATTTACCTTGAAGATCAAATCAGAGAAGATGCCAGACATGTTGTTGAATCTTTGTATAGCCAAGGAATTAATGTATATATGCTGTCTGGCGACAAACGAAATACTGCTGAGCATGTTGCATCCGTTGTTAGTATTCCTAAAGATAAGGTAATGTGCTGTTATTCTTGCAGCTATTTGCATGTGGAAGCTGCAACATTGTTTAGGCTTGCTTGCTATTTGCTTTGCAAGTTGCATTTTCTGGGTGGAGTCATTTAATCATCCTTCTCGAGTAAATATTTATTTGCATGCAAACTGTAATACATGGTTAATTTTGAACTTCTTAGATACAAACATTGCTGTTTTTATGTCGAGTTGTATATTAGTTTTATATAGGATTTAAGAAAGTAAATTTCTTGATATCCCAAAGATTTTGGGATACCACGAGATTGTTTCTATCCTAGGAGATTGTGGGATCCTAGGAGATTGATTCCTATCTTAAGAGTTTGTTTCCTTTTCTTCTCCCATGCTAAGTTGTATATAACCGTGTCAATCAAAATCAATTGTAAGAAGACAAATTATTTTCCTTCTATTTTGTGTCATGGTATTGAAGCCTTAGGGTTTTTTATTGGGAACTCTTCTTCGAGCAACCTTCATTGTTGCATGTTTTTGTCTTCTTCCTTTGTCAACTTCCTTTGTCAATCTCCTTGTGCTCAATATGTTTGCATTTGAAATTACCATCTTCAACTCTCCTAACGCATTCGAAGAAGGTAACAATCAAAAGACCAAAGATCTACAGAACATTTGGGGTTTGTATAGGCCTAATAGAATGAACTGTCTGAAATGATCTTAATTTGTTTGTACATACCTGAAGGGCAAAGGTAGACAAGCATCTTCTTGGAAGGGGATTAGTGAAGGGAGATCCATTGCGTGGGATGAGGAAGAATCTATGATTATGGCATGGCTTTAAGACTTTATGGACGTAATAATCAGTGATATCTGTATGTTCTTGGCTAATACAAAGGAGATATTGAGACTTAATTTGTCACCCTTATTCAAAGACTTGTGATGTTGCCAAAGTGTACGAGATTATTTTAGATTAGATAGGATCATAAAATCTGGTTAGATCAGATATGACCGTATTAGTTAGGATCAATATTGTGCTTGATTATAAGAGATTATTCTGTATTTAGTTGCTTTGATACCATATTATGAAGGAAGTAAGGTATTAGTTGTTCTGATCTATTAACTAAGACTGAAAAGATGAGAGCTAATCCATGCAGTGCACCAATGATCCATAATTTACAAATCACCAAAGATGGAGACTTGTTTGAAGACGCAGAGAAGTATAGGAGATCAGCTGGAAACTGAATTATCTCATAGTAACTTGCCTTTATATTGCATATTCTATCAATGTTGTAAGTCATTTTGTTTCTTCTTTAGCCATTCGTCATTGGGCTGCTTTAGAACAAATATTATGTTACCTAAAGAGAGCTCATGGTCTAGGGATACTATATAAAAATCATGGACATACTCATATTGAGTGTTTCTCATATGTTGATTAGGCAGGCTCTAAGATTAACCGAAAATCCACTATTGGCTATTGTGTATTTATTGGAGGAAACTTAGTGTCTTAGAAAAGTAGAAGCAACATGCACGTCCAGATCTAGTGCAAAGTCTGAATATAGAGCTATGGTATAGTCATATAGGATAATGTGGATATACTAGCTCTCAACAGAAATTGGTTTTAAAGTTTCACTACTAGCAAAGTTGTAATGTGATAATCAAGTGGCCCTATGTATTGCTTCTAATCTTTTGTTCCATGAACAAACTAAACATGTTGAGATAGATTGTCACTTCGTTCGTGAAAAAGGACGATAAAAGTTTATCTCTATAGGTTATGTCAAAACTAGAGAACAACTTAGCGGTATTTTAACAAAAGCTTTAACTAGAGCTTGAGGTAATTATATTTGTAACAAGCTGAGCATCATTAATATCTATGCTCCAACTTGAGGGGGAGTGTTACATATTAGATAGGATCAAATAATCTGGTTAGATCAGATATAATTGTATCAATTAAGATTGATATTATGCTTGCTTATATTATTTTGTAATTAGTTGCTCTTAAATTACTATAATAAGTATCAATACTCTATATAAAGCATGAAAACAAAATACCTTGGTTCTTAACAAAGGTCAAGACCGTCAAGACCAAAACTAGGGTGACTAAATAGGGATACAAAATTGTCACTGAATATGCCAACTTGTTGCAAAGTTTCTGGCAGGAACTTGATCATTGTTGAGTATTTAAGATGAAGTGCCTAAGTGATGTTGCAATTTGAAGAATTTCATTGAAAGAGACCTTGTGTATGATTTTCTAGTTGGATTAAATCCTAAAGTCAATTACATTAAAATCTAGACTCTTAGCAAGGAGGAAATTCCTTTTATGGAGGAGACAATTTCCATAGCTAGAGCAAAGAAATGTCGAAGGAGTGTCATGCTTGAATCTTAAATTATGGAAGGCTCAACATTGGTCACCAAGAAGGACCATCGGGAGAAAGGGAAAGGTGACTTGCTAAATAATTTTGGAAAAGATAGCTTGTGGTGTAGCAAAAAGTTGAGGCATACAAAGGAGAATTATTGGAAGTTGAATGAAAAGCCAACAAGTTGAGAGTGGAAAGCCTGCGAGGAGCAGTAAAGGTTTCAAGCACACCTAAGTGAGTAGCTCAAAACAATTGACAGTTCGAATAAAGGAGCTTTTTTTTTTTTGGTAAATAAAGGTGCTTTTAGTAGTGAAGAGATTAAAAAATTGAGGAATTCATTGAGATCTCTGCAGAAGCCTTTTGGAATTGGTTCTTTGGCTCTCGTAAGTAAAATTTTATTTTCTTTTTGTATGAATGCCTCAGACAAGTATTATGTCAATGCTTAGATAATTGACCCCAATGCCACAAGTCATATGACTCGCTCCTCATTACATACGTATACCTCTTGCCCTAATAATAGGAGGATTGAAGTGGCCAATGGTTCTTTTGCTATTGCGGCAAGAGTAGAGGTGTATATAGCACACCTCTCTCTTTAGAAAGCGTTCTTCATATGCCAAAACTATTAGCCAACCTTGTATCTATCCAAAAACTTACATGACCTTAAATATTATACAAATTTTCTCTCTTCTTATTGTGGTTTTTAGGACTAGGGCTCAAAGAGGAGGATTGGACTTGCTAAGAGAAGAAATTGTCTCTATCATCTTGAATCTTTTTAGAAAATCATGAATAATTTTTCCATGTCATTTCTTAGTACTTCAAATAAAGATGTCATTTGGCTTTACTATTTACGCCTTAGTCATCTATCTTTTAGAAGTCAAGTTTCCACATTTGTTCAAAAGATAAGATACGTTACTCTTTCATTATGAATTCGTGAATTGGCAAAACGACTCGTATATACTTTCCTATTAGTACTAAAAGAAGTCCTCATGCTTTGCATTTAATCATAGTGACATTTGGGGTTCCTAATATTTTTGGGACTTGTTGATTTGTCTCCTTAATTGATCATTGTACTTGAGTTACATGGCTTTTCTTACTTGATAAAGAAAATTTTATGTTAGCATTGTTGTTCCTAATTTTCATTCCGCGATTCAAAACCAATTAGAGGTTAAGGTTAAAAAATTTAGTTTAGACAATGCTAGAGATTAATCATATTTGAACAGAAACAGAAATTCTTTTCTACTCTATTCATATATTGAATACACTTATATATACAAAGTCATTTGTCCTATTTTAGGAAACAATCAGCCTAAATAAATGAAAGATTACAATCAACCTAAATTACTTAATCAGATTCATAGCTATTAATCAGATATTTACAAGTATATCCATTCTCATAGAAGATCAAATATTCTGATTTTCTAAGACTCCCCTCAAGCTAGAGAATAAATGTTTTCTATTCCTAGCTTGCTAGAAATGTTCTGAAAATTTAAGCTGTCCAGTCCCTTTGTATGTTTGCCATTTGGCCATTGCTAGGAACATAAGGTGTACAGATTAGTCCCCTTTCAATCTTTTCCTCGATGAAGTGTCTGTCTATCTCAATATGCTTTGTTCTTTCATGTTGAACTCGATTATGTGCAATGCTTATAGCAAGCTTGTTGTCCTAATACAACTTCATAGGTCCATGCCATTTAATTTGCAAGCCTTCTAAAATTTTCTTTATCCATAAGAGTAGACAAATTCCTTGCTGCACTTGATCTAGATACTGCTGCTTGGTTTTTGCTTCTCTAAGTTTCCTCCAATCAAAGTACAATAGTCAGTTGTTGAGTGTCGATCTGATAGCAAACCAGCATAGTTTGCATCTATGTAGACTTCTACAGTTAATTCTGCTCCTTCCTAAACATGATTCCTTTTTTGGAATTAGCTTTCAGGTATCAATTGCTCTATAGGGAGCTTGTAAATGAACTTTCTTAGGATTATGCCTAAATTGACTTATCACGCTCACAACATATGCAGTATCAGGACATGTATGAGACAAGTATATTAGTTTTCCGGCTTTGATACCTTCCTTTATTAACCGCTTCATCATCTCTTGCTTCACTCAATCGATGAGTCTTTTCAATTGGTGTATCAATGGGCTTACATCCTATCATTCCTGTCTCTCATAGAAGATATAAAATATGATTTTGTTGGGAAATATATATGCCTTTTTTAGATCGAGCCACTTCAATTCTTAGAAAATATTTCAGTTTTCCAAGCTCTTTAATTTCAAATTCTTTCACAAGTCTAGCCTTAAGCTTTAGAATTTCCTCGTCATCGTCACCCGTCACCCGTCACCCGTCACCTGTCACAATGATATTATCATCATATACTATTAAAACTATAAGTTTCCCTACTGCCGAGTGTCTTAAGAAGAGAGTATGATCCCCTTGGCTTTATCTGTAGCCAATGCCAAGCATTATTTTTGCAAACTTTCCAAACTAGGCCTGTAGTGATTGCTTACGCCCATAAAGTGCTTTTCTCAACTTGCACACCTGGTTATTTTCAAAGTATTTCTCAGAACCCTGTGGAGGCTTCATACATATACCTCTTCTTCAAGATCACTGCCTAAAAAAGCATTTTTAACTTCAAATTGCTGCAAACACCAATTGAAATTAGCAACGAAAGATAAAAGAATGCAGACTATGTTCATCTTAGCTACCAGAGCAAAAGTCTCCTGATAGCCTACTCCCTGTGTTTGAATATACCCTTTGGCTACTAACCTAGCCTTGTACCTCTCTACTGATCCATCTGCTTTAAATTTAATTGCAAACACTCACTTACAGCCTATTAATTTCTTGTCTTTTGGACAATCAACAATTTCCCATGTATGATTTTTATTGAGTGCACTCATTTCCTCATTTATGGCAAGTTTCCAATTCTCATCTCTAAGTGCCTTATTGAAGTTATGGGGAATAGGAATTGTATCTGAATTAGTGAGAAAACAATGGTGTTTATGAGAAATTTATTCATAGAAACAAAGTGAGAAATAGGGTACTGAGTGCAATTTCTAACTCCTTTCCTAATAGCTATGGGAACATCTAAATCATCAATGAATTAAGAGGGAAATTCTTACTGTTTACCTGATTCCAGAGTTAAATTTAAAATTGCAATTGAGTGGAATTGGGGGTTTTTTCACTATTCGTTGTATAATTTGGGTTGATTATGATGTGTTAAGAGGCTGTTCATGTGGCTGATCAAGGGGTAGTGTAGGTGGTGAGTTTGAAGTTTGAGTTTGAACAGTTTCAGGTTAGGGAAACATAGCTCATGTTCTTTATCTTCACTCACACTCTCCCCCTATGGATGAGAATTTGAATTGAAAGGTTGTTTCTCAACAAAAGTAACATTCATTGAAATGAAAATTTTACGACTAGTAGGATGATAGCACATATACCCCTTTTTTGTGGAAGAGTAACCAACAAAGATGCATTTTAATGCTCTTGGATCGAGTTTTCCTTAGTTAATGTCATGAATATGAACAAAAACCACACAACCAAAGACTTTTAGGAGTAATTTGGAATCTATTTGTGAATTTGGATGGTACTCATGAAATAGACTTATTGGACTCTTGAAACCAAGAACTTTAGAGGGCATCCTACTTATCAAGTGGGTTGTTGTAAGTGATGAAAGTGTTGAATATAATTTGTATTCACTATATTTTGTGGACATAGGAACAAGGTTTAACAAGGTTTATATACAAAATTCCTAGGACTATTTAGGAAGCAATCTAGCTATTAACTATAGGAAATCTCTCAATTATAGGAGTAATTATAACAATATTAGTACAAGATCAATGCTAATATCTCTAGTCAACGATAAGGATAGATTCCCCCCAATAGGACTTGGGAACATTATTTTGAAATAACTATGTAATTTATAAGAGGTGTCGATTTTTCCTCTCGACTACCCCATTCTGTTGTGTTCTGTTAACATAAGATGAATAATGAACAATTCCTTCTTTTTGAAGGAAAGATGACATATTTTGGTTAAAGTAATCTCTTGCATTATCACTTTGTAAGTTTTTTATTCTTGCTCCAAATTGGTTTATGATCATTTGGAAAAATCTTGGAAAAGTTTCCCCAACTTCATATTTGTTTTTCATTAAGTATACCCATGTTACTCTTGTATAAATGAAAGGTAAGAAACTACCTTTCTCCTGTAAGGTCTAGAATTTTAGAAGGACCCCATATATTAGAGTGGATTAGTGAAAAAGGAACCATGCTTCTAGTATTACTCAATGGATAAGAAACACGATTGTGTTTAGCAAGTTCACACATCATAATGCAAACTGCTCATTTCAACATTTTTGAACAACAATGGGAACATAGTTTTGAGCAAACTAAATGGTGGATAACCAAGACGATAATGGTGGAGCCAAATATGTTCTTTTGTTGACAGAATAGCTAGATGATAAGACTTTGAAAGGGAGCAGTTTTTGTCTTCCTTATTATCAAGGATATAGAGCCCATTCCTTTCCTTAGCAAGCCCAATCGTCTTTCCCGAGACTAGATCCTTTAAAATACAATGCTTGGGATAGGAGATCACTTTGCAATTCAGGTCACGTGTAATTTGTTTTATAGACAAAAGATTGACAGCTAATTTAGGAACCTCTAGGACATCTTTTAACATAATTGTGGAACTAAAGGGAATAGTTCCCTGACCTGCAACAGTACTAAAAGTTTCATTTTCAATTTCGATTTTTTTTGTTGCTTGGACAAGTTTTATATGAGGTAAAAGGCTAATGTGAGAAAATCATATGGTTGGAAGCACCCAAATCTATGATCCAAGCACTATTTTGGACAGTGAAAGAGGCGCTAAGAGCATAAGAATTAGAGGACTTAGCTGAATGAGCCAAAGAGCAAGAGCTTTCAGGTATCTTAGCTAATTTCCACATGGATTTTGATTTTTCTCTCTTCCCTAAAAGTTTGCAAATCATCTTGATTTGGCTGCTTACTAAGAACAACTTCAGCATTTGTCATGTGTGCTTGTCCTCTAGGTTGTCTACCACGATTACCTTCTTTTCCCCTAAGTATCCTTGGTGTGACGCACCTTCTTGCAGTTAGTGCACCAGATCCCTTCTTGGTTGGGTTGCTTCTCCCTTTTATTGGCCTCGGTACTATAACCATCCTTGGTGGAATTCATAGCTGATCCTTCATTTACTGGATTGTCAATCATCACTCCTCAGCAACTCTCCTTAGCCCAAATTATAGAAAGAGATGGGAGAACTTCTTTCCTGAGAACTCGAACTCGAACTCGATCAAAATCTAGGTTGAGGCCTGCAAGAAGTTCAAAGATTCTCTCTTTTTCAACAAACCTCCGAAGCATTGCAACATCTTCTCTACACTTCATTTTAACATCTCAATAGTAATCCAATTCAAGCCACAAGCTTTTCATAGGACTATAGTGCTTAGTGACCGAGAGGTTACCTTGCTTTTGTTGTTGATTTTGGTTTGGATCTCATAAATTACTGCAACATTTTGCATTTTTGAATAGGTTTGACAAAAAGTTTCCCAAATTTCTCATGCAATTGTTAAAAACATATAGGTTCGGCTCACTTCAGGTGTGATAGAGTTCCACAACCATGACATGATTATGGAATCTTCTTCATCCCATTTTGCAAACATGCCATTAGTTCCCATAAGATGGCTTAATTTACCATTTGAGACCATTGAAGATAATTTCAGCCATTGAGCCTATAAGAAGATTGTATGTTCTGCAATTATTCTTTTGAATGAACTAATGCGTTAGCCCCATTATTGGTACTGATAATAGTAGATTGACTCTTAGATGTATATGACATTATGAGAAGCCAAAAATAGAATTAAGTGAAGAAGAATTGAAAGAAGTTTGGCAACTAGTACCCAACATTTAGAGGAGGATTTTTGGATTTAAAATTGCCATAGAGAGGCTCTGATACCATGAACATAAACTGAAATTCTTCACTACATTATTCATATACTGAATACACTAATATATACAAAGTCATTTATCCTATTTTAGGAAACAATCAGCCTAAATAAATGAAAGATTACAATAAACCTAAATTTGTAAGTCAGAATCATAGCTATTAATAAGATATTTACAAGTATATCAAATCTCGTAGAAGATCAAGTATTTTGATTTTCCAACAATATTTTGTCACCATATTCCTAAAAAAGAAAAATGAAAATATTCATGTCTCATTATATGTTGACACACCTCAATAAAATAGGGTAGCTGAGAGGAAAAATAAGCATTTACTTAATGCAGCTTACTCTTACAAGGTAACGTTCCTAAATCTTATTAGGGGGAGGCATCTCTAATTGTCATGCATATGATAAAAGACTTCCCTCATGTGTATTAGACAATCAAAGTCCCAGAAAAATCTTTAATACCTACTTCAAAACCTTAAAGGAGCTTACTTCTAGGGTATTTGGTTGTATTGCCTTTGTAGATATTCATAGCCAACATAGAGGAAAGTTAGTAAGGGTTAAAGGTGCTATAACTCTTCCTTACAGAAGTCCTATACCTCAAATGCTGTCCCTTCACTAAAAACAAACCATATTTTGGCAAGTCCTACCTTTAAGGGGAGTCATCAGTGATGGAAGATAGTACTTTTGAGTCTTTTGAGCCACAATCACTTGACCTTCTATTATCTGTCCTAATCCTATCTTTAGTCTCTTTTCCTATAATTTTCCTTTAAAAAACAAAAACTTCTCCTCCAAAAAGCATGCCATCTCTTGTGTCCATCTGTGCTGCTATAATTTTTTCAAGATAATCACAGGTGTATTTCAGAAGAACAATTGTCCAAACTGAAAACAAGTCTAGGAATCTAACACAAATTCTAGACATAAGCCCACGGTAAGATTTGATCCTTATTTGCATACATTGAAACACCCACAGATGACTTGCATCTTCTTATTGTTGTTAGAAAAGTTACTAAAGAGTGCATCTAGAGACTACTATATGCTTTGGCCCACTAGATATCACTTGAACATATGTCTATAAATGACAAAATGTTCATTGAGAGTCTAAATACCATTTCTACACCCAATACTATTTTTAGGGCATTGTCAAAAAAGGGAATGGAAAAATGCTACAAGAGAAGAAATAGATGTGTTAGAGAAGAATATAAAGTTGATGGATCATTAAAGAGATATAAAGTATGACTAGTTACTAAAGGGTATGCTCAAACTTATGAGATCGATTACTAAGAGACATTTGCTTCAGTGACAAAAATGAATACCATGAGGATTTTGTTATACTTAGCAGCTCACTTTGATTGGCAAATTCTGTTGTATAATACGAAGAATGCCTTCCTCCATAGAGATCTAAATGAAGAGATGTACTTGAACATTCTATAAGGCTTTGAAGAAAACATAGGCAAGAAAGTTTGTAGGTTGCAAAAGGTTCTATATGAATTGAATCAATTTCCTAGAACATGGTTTGGTAGATTTGCTAAAGTTATGAAAGGTTCAAGATATAAACAATGCCAAGGTGTTCACACTCTCTTCATCAAGCACACGGTTGTACCGCACTTCTGGTGTATGTTGATGATATAATTATGATTGGAAATGATGAAAAAGAAAAATTGAAGCAATGGCTAATCAAGGATATCTTCATCTACAAACTACAAAATAACCTTATTCTTAGGGTATTTGAGTGTGTCATTTTTCCATATTCATAGCTAAAATTGCAAAAGTTTTTATCCAGGGATTATGAAATATGTTTTTCTGGATTATTCTTTAACTCAAAAAGGGTATAAGTGTTAACACCCTCTATCAAAAATGTTTTATGTCTCGGAAGATGTTACTTCCAATAAACATGTCTTATTTCATCACTCCTTATCTTCAATGGAAGAATTCAACAATTGACGATAATGGTAGGAGGGATCTTAAGAATTTTATCTTGCTTGACCTACCATCTTTCTCTAAGTTTATGTTTGAATCTATAACTCAAATCACAAGAAAAGTCAGATTTTGCCTTTAATAATGTGAGGTTTGGCAAGATGTATTCAAAGAAGAAGATGGTCATTCTTAATTCTATGCATTTCCAAAACTCCATTCTGGATCCTAAGAATAAGGTACAATCTCTAAACCTTCTTTGCATAGTGAAACTAAATCTTAGTTATGAAATAATGATCAAGATCTTTGCATTGCTATAGGTAAAAGAGTTAGGGAATGTACAAATATCCTCTTGCTTATTTCCTTTCTTTCAAGTATTTTCGCCATATCTAAAGCCTTCCTTGTAGCCTAAACACCATTATTCATCCCTAAAACCTTATTAGAGGCTTTAACCAATGAAAAATAAAAATAAGCTATAAATGTGGAAATGGAGGCATTGGAAAATAGAAAACTTGGGAGTTGGTGAAGCTCTTGGCTAGGAGAAAGTCACTGATAGTAAATGGATTTACATAGTAAAGTATAAGCATATGGATCAATTGAAAGGTATAAGGAAAGATTGGTGGCCAAGCATTATACCCAAACTTATGGAATTAACTACCTAGAGACTTTTGCTCCAATTATGAAGATGAATATTGTTAGAATTCTCTTATCTTTGGTAGCTAATTGTGGTTGAGAATTGCAACAATTTGATGTCAAGCATGCATTTTTGCATGGAAAAGTCGAGGAAGAAATCTACATAGAGATGCAACCAGGTTATAGGAATAATTTGGCTACTCAAACTCTATGTAATTTGAAGGCCTTATATAGATTGAAACATGTCACGGGTATGGTTTGCTAGATTTGCGAGAGTGATAATAGCTATGAGATATAAACAAAGTCAAGGGGGCCATACATCGTTTATTAAACACTCACCTTCAGCACGAGTCATAACACTTTTATTGTATGTCAGTGACTTAATAGCAATAGAGATGACAAGGAAAAACAATCTCTAAGTCAATGTTTGACTTAGGAGTTTGATATCAAGGATTTACGAAGGCCAAGATATTTCCTCAACATTGGAGTAGCTTATTCTAGGCAGGTTATTATTATCTCTCAACAAAAGTAAGTTATTGATCTCCCAAGAGAAACGGGCAAGATAGCTTGCAAATGAGCAACTAATCTGATAGACTTGAACTTTAAACTTGGAAAAATAGATGAGGATGCTGTAGTAGATAGGGAAATGTATCAACACCTTGTAGGGAGGCTCATTTATATGTTTGACGTATTGTCAGATATAGCATATGCAGTGAGTGTGATAAGTCAATTCATACATAGTCCGAAAGAAATTCATTTATAGGAAACTCACCGAGTATAACAATATCTGAAATGGACACCAGGAAAAGATATTTTGTTTAAGAGAAATGGAAGTCTTGTATTTGAGGCATATACTAATGCTAATTATACACAATCGATTGTTGGAAGGAGATCACCTTTCTTCTTGGGAACCTTGTAACACGGAGAAATAAGAAGTAGAATGTGGTAGCACGATCTAGTGCAAAAGTAGAATTTCGAGCAATAGGTCAAGGTTTGTATGAACTACTTTGGTTGAAAATGATCTTGAAGATTTAAGTAGGATGGCCTAATGAGACTCTACTGTGATAATAAATTTGCAATCATTATAGCTCAGAACCTAGTACAATATTGATTGCATGAAGCACATTGAAGTTTACAGAGATTGCATAAAAGAGAAATTGGAGAGTGGTTTGATTTGCCCACCGTATCTGGCTACAAAGGGTCAGTTTGCTAATGTACTTACTAAGGAGTTAAGTAGTTCAAGTTTTGAGAATATCTTGTCTTAGGAGTAGAGAATTCCTATGAACTAGCTTGAGGGGGAGTATGGAACAACATGATTATTTTAGGATTTTATATATTTTTACGATTTCTTACTTAGGATATCATATATTCATGGGAATATAATTGACTCTTTTGTACATTTTTAAACAAGCAATTTCAAAAATATTCTTTGAAATCTTAAATTTTATCAAAAGGCAATCTAGGGAAAATAATATTGTTTAAGGAAAATGATTATCTTAGCCTAGAAACTTATGCTGATGCAGGTTCTTGCAAGATCTATAGTGGACTGAATATCAGCCATAGGCTACTGTACTTTCCTTAAGACGAAATTTGGGTAACTTGGAGAAGAAAGAAACAAAATGTTGTAGCTAGATCATCAGTAGAATCAGAGTTTAAAGCATTTGTTTTAGGCTTGTGCAAGTCGTGGTTGAAAATTAGTTTAGACGACTTGAAAGTGGGAAGTTCTTTTGAAACTCTATTGTGACAATAAATCAGTTATCAATATTGCTCATAATCCTATTTAACATAATAAGATAAAGAATATTGAGATTGAAAGATATTTCATGGAGGAGAAATTAAAGGAAGGTCTCCTATACATGCCATATATTCCATAGGAGAGCCAACTAGCTAATGTTCTAATGAAGGGGTTAAACATCTCGAGATTCATGATATTATTTCCTAGTTGGGAATAAAAAACATTTGTTCCTCAGCTTGAGGAAGGGTGTGAAATTATATATTAGTTGTATACAGATTTTAGGAAAGAAAAATTCTTGACATCCCAAAAATTTTGGGATCCTAAGAGATTGTTTCATATTAGGAGATTGTGGAATCTTAGGAATTTCATTCTTATATTAAGAGATTATTTCCTATTTTTCTCCTATACTAAAATGTATATAACCATATAACTCAGAAATCAATTGTAGGAACGTTGATTATTTTCCTTTTCTATTTTTGTAACTAATTGTTTCTTTTCGGAATTTGATTTTACTACATATTTAGACTCTAAGATATTCAGACCTTTATGTATGGATAGTAAATCTTTCACTGAAGCATAATAAACAACGTTGACGCAGGTGCTAGCTGGAGTAAAACCGGATGAAAAGAAGAAATTCATTAATGAACTTCAGAAAGATCAGAATGTAGTGGCTATGGTCGGTGATGGAATAAATGACGCTGCTGCATTGGCTTTATCAGACATTGGAGTTGCAATGGGTGGAGGTGTTGGAGCTGCTAGTGAGGTGTCTTCCATCGTGCTTATGGGTAACAGGCTGTCACAGGTATTTCAAGCAAGCTACAATACTCCATGTTTTCTATTGTTTTCCCATCTCCAATTGAGGTTGTGGTTGCAACCTTTTTTCTCGGTTCTCATTGTCATAGCAACAGCTCACAAGATTATTCTCTTCCACCCTTTTAGTTGCCAGATTACAACTGTCTATCTGGTTTTGAAAGAGCAGTTATTTCATGTTCCAGATCACCTTATAAAATTTGGTGTATTTTGCATCATCAAAAAGAGTTCAACACATGCTGGCGTCTGTAGGATGTCTCTAGGCTGTGACTTCCTGGTGGCTTTAAGACAATCAACGACAACACTTTGTTTTTCATTTTTCAAGTTGCTTCCCAGTTAGAATCATCCAGCTGAAGTATTATTGTAGTATATGTAAAAGAGAGAGTGAATAACATGTTTTGAATGGCCCAACACTAACTAGGTCTCAGCTCATATATTAATAACGGTGAAGAAATCAAAATTATTAGTAATATTTCAATATAAGCATTTGACACATAATACTAACTATGTCCCATCATCAAATTCAAATGTTCATAATTTTTACTTCATAGTCGATGGAACTTCTTGTGGTCTTGAAATATATTCCATACACATACACATATTTGGCTTCCTGTGATTGTGTGGAAAAACCTCTTTCTTGGTGTCTATGTGCACCGTAATTGTTGGCCTGGCTCTATTTTATAGACTTCAGTTTAATCCTCCACATCTCTTATAATTCCCAAGTTAGCAGATCTCACCAGATCTTTTATGTCCAAGAGGCCTACTAATCTTTCCATAGCCTCAAAGCTGGTTTGAAAAACCTCCTCTCCTCCAAAAGAATAGCCTCAAATATAATATGTAAAGAGAGCCAAAAGATTTCCAACATCCTACTTACTGATCCAACAGCACTGTCTCAAATTGTGCTGTGGTAACGTGGTGGATAATTCCATTCTGAATTAGAGACTGTTCTTCTTGGTGTTCATCTTTTCCTAACTTGGTGAGTATCTAGCAGCGTTCTTCAAAGTCTTGTAGTTTGAGTTAGCAGTTTGAAAAGCAGAGGTATGGAGTTGCTGCTGCTGCATTGGTTTATTTGTTGTGCCTTTGGTGTAGAGTAAAAAGTTAGTTTAATTTTCCTTGTTAGAAGGAAAGTATTTCTACTTTTAATTTGTCCAGGTTTAAATTTATTAGGGAATAATAAGAATCTATATTAAATAGGACTTTGTTCTTGTTTTGAAAATTTAGTTGGATTTCCTATTCTATTAGGATTAGAGTTTCAAGACATTTCCCTTTGTATTTATTTATTCGATGTTCAAATAATAAGATAGCTTGATTTTTCAACTATGACACTTCATATGAGTGATTACACTTAGGAGTCATATCCAAAATTCTAGGAGTGATTTCCAATAGGTTTCTGTTCAATTTCTAAGTGTGATTCCTAGTTCTTGATACAGTCGTTAGGATTGATTCCTAGACCTAGGTTTTACTTCAATTCTTTGTCACTATTTTCTTAATATTCAGCCCTAAATTTGAAGTTCTAGAAACTTTATATTCAGTTTATGCCTGCTGTATCAAATAGTCTGGCATTCTTCTGTTCGACTTGTATAAGCTTTCAATTGACTACGTATCACTATGCACTATAGTCGTATGATGTTCCTGATTATATGTTATACCACTGGAATGAACCTCAATGGCCTTAGCCAACTACTAAAAGCAGAAATATTTATATACATAGGTATTTTTATCTATGGCTGCAATTTCAGCTTTTGGCTTGAAAACTACATATAACTGCATTTTCCATTTCGAAGCATTCCCCTGCTTTGTTTAATTCATTCATTTGCACTACTGTCTGACTTTGTCTGGGTAAATTATAGGAAAGATTTTGATATTTGCAGGTCCCTCCGACTCTAGATTTGTGATCTGCTGATCCTAATTCTGTTGATATTTGAGCAAAGCAATTTATTTATTACACTTTTATGCAGTTGCAGGATGCACTGGAGCTCAGCAAGCTAACCATGAAGACTGTGAGGCAAAATCTCTGGTGGGCTTTTGCATATAACATTGTGAGTTTTCTTGATTCTATAACTATAAATTTGACACTAATAGAACCTCAAACAATCAAGACTGCAAGTTAAATATAAAGTGAACCTCTTGACTTGTAGGAATTATGTTGCATTGAAACCGAGAGATGGCCTTATAGAAATGTGCAATTTATACATATCCACAAAGGATGATTCTAACTTCTCAACAATTATTGACAAAAAAGTTATTTTAGGCCACTTTGTCATGTCTCAATATCGATTGTGGAAAATAACGTAATTCTGAAGAAGCCACGATAACAGTGGCTGCTTTTCTAAAAGGAAAAGAAGTTGTATAAGTGAACCTTTTCCTTGACTTGTTATATTTGGGTAAGGTCTTTTATAGCTCATTCATGTAATGTCAATAATTCGATCAGTTCTTAAGTTGTTCTTAAATAGTGAACGTGGACGCATTGAAAAGCAATCTTTTGCCATAATTTAGGACCATGTATCGATATTTACCTGGCAGGTGAGGTAGGAATTTGATTATATTGTCTAATTTCAAGGAATTAAATTGTAGTTTTAGTTTTGAATTTGTGATTAACAATGATTCACGTATTATCTTAATAACTTAAAATCATTTTTCAAATAAAAAATCTTAATAATCGTTAGTCCAATTACGTTAGAACTGAAATTGGAACACATCAAATTGCTATCTCAGTTGAAAATGAAAATTTATTTTATTAATTTGACTCAACCTCAATTGAATGTGGTTCTTTTCCGGCGACCTCAATACTTATTTACCACCCTTAGTTCTTCTCTAGCAGCTACCGTTCTGCTTCTCTAGTTGTTTTTCTTAAATGGCATCAATATTCTTCTTTTGCATCTCTCTCTCTTGTGCACCGGCTGAAATTATTTCCATCTCTGTCCAACATTGACGTTTTCACTCTTTTTTCTTTCCTGGCGACCAATTTAACTGAATTTTTGGGGAGTAATTGGGCTTACTAAGGTCTTTAATCTCTAATTCTTTGTCCAACTCACCTCCAATCTTGTTTGTTCAACTGCATCATTTTATGTATACCATTAAGGGAGTTTACCATCGTCTGTGTTGTATGAAAAGTATATATGATTTATCTTGCTTCTGCTTGTATCCCATCTTCACTGTGACTGTCAATCTGTATAATGTCTTTCTTCAGATTTGGTAAACACCTCTTCTACGCCTCCCTTCCTCAAATAATAAACTAGTATTGTATTTTCCTGGTATACAGATGTGATGTTATTTTATATGTGCAGCTAGGAATTCCAATTGCGGCTGGCATGCTACTGCCTGTAACAGGGACAATGCTTACTCCTTCCATTGCCGGAGCCCTTATGGGTTTGAGTTCAATTGGTGTCATGACAAATTCATTGCTCCTGAGATTCAAGTTCGCCTCCAAACTAAAACAAATTCATGCAAACACTCATTTGCCTTCCAATACCTTAGTAAACAAGGAAAACAAAATGCAGGAATCATTTGCTAGTGGTCGATGGAGAGGGGCATGATATGGAAAGAATTATAGATATATCTGCATGCTTAATGACACACGCAGAACTATATTTATTTATACCCTTTTGGGTAGAGAAAAGTGTTTGATACTTTATTGTTTTTGCGTTACCAAGGACCAGATGTCGAACATATTCGAAACAGAACTTTTTAGACACACAATTGCTTCATTTTAATATAGTAATTGTTATATGATAATTAATCATGGAAATTAATTATTATGTTTGATATAAATGCTTCTTGGAAATTTATATTCATATATTTCCAAAGATGTATTTCTTAGTCAACATAAATTTGTTACTCTTTCTCAAATTTTTATAATTAATTCCTGTTTCTAAATAATATAATTGATCCATTACTTATCTCAAATAATAAAATTAAAATTTTAAGATATTTTCATTCAGGAGATGTTAACTACAGTTGAAGTGGATAAAGGTTATGTTTTGTTTTCTCTCAAATTCTCTAATTTGGATTTTTTTTAGAAAAATAAAGTTGTATTAAAGTCTTTAAAGAGCAAAACAAAGTAAATCAAGGGAAGCAAAATTCAGATAATGAACTATGGAGAAGATCTCAACAAGTGTAGAAGAAAACTGACATAACTAAAGATCTCCTAGGTTTTAATAGAAGCCATTTTTATGTCCACCATTCTTCTTCTTACCCAAACCAAATACACTAAAGATCTTCTTTAAACTAATTTTGATAATTCTAAACTTGTTCACACTTTAATTACTCCGTCTCTCTTTATATCTAAGAATCATGACAATTGACAAACGACTTTATGATCTCACTGAGTTTAGAAGCACTGTTGGTGCTCATCAGTGTCTCTACCTTATTTGTCCTAACATTTAGTTTGCCATCAATAAAGTCTTACAGTTTTTACATTGCCCTACTAATGTGCATTGGACTACTGTTAAACAGATTCTGTTACCTTCATTCTACATTATCTCATGACATTCATTTTCTTATATCATCCTTACTTACATTACATACTTATTGTGATGATGATTGGATTGGTTGTTTAGATGATCGTCACTCTACATCTGAATATTGTATTTATCTTGGCTCCATTTTGATATCTCTGAGTATCAAAAAATAACTTATTGTTGCTAGATCTAGTATTAAAGTTGAATATCAAAGCATTGTTCTTGCTGCGACGAAACTCTGTTGGATCACTACTCTTTTGGGACAAATTGGTTTATCTCATATTACGCACTCTCTTTGATGCGATAATCTTAGAGCTATATTTCTTGCTTCTAATCTAGTGAATGATGCTCGTACTATGCATATTAAGATTGATATCCATTTGCTCATGACTTGGTGGCTAATGTGATTTTTGTTCTGCACTTTAAATTGCTAATATTATGACCAAGTTTTTATCTTCTTCAACATTTCAATGTCTTTGTGACAAGCTCATGGTTACAAACCATCATGAGCTTGATAGGAGCTAATAACATTAGGTATATGTATCTCGACTATTAAATCTTTACATATAAGATTATTAGTTGTATTATAGATATCAATCACTATAAATTTTCTACTTATTGGATTTTTCACCTATATGTTAAGGCTTACAAGCTTTTTTTCACATAAATATAAGAAAATGGTATACAATTTCACAATTCCTTTAGGTTACATAAATTTTGCAAGTTTGCATTTAGATCATAAACAAAATCTCATTGGAAAATATTATATACTGTATATACATCACAACTCACACAGGAATTAACAAGTTTATTCTTTCCTAATTTAGAAAATTGCTTACTCAATTTTTTTTCATAAGAATAAGATTTTAAATTGAGGATTAAGGCAAATAATTGAATTCATTAAGGCCAAATTGTGTTGATTTAAAAAGCTTGCATAAGAGTAAGTATGCTTTGCTTCTTGTTGTTTTTCAGTTGGTTTGGTCATAAAACATAGTAAATCGTTCAACTATTGTATGCTTAATTAATACTTTTTGGAAACTCCACAGGAGAGTGAAACGGATTGCCTCTTGTCTTGCTCTAGACCATATCAATGCACCGCTAGAATATTAATTATATTTTCTCTTGCAAAATGAAACATGTGGATACGGTCCTTGAACCCAAAAAGTCTTCAGTTAAACAATTTCCTCCCAGACCAAACACGTGTCTTGAATTAATATATGATGCTCAAGTTGCCTAACAAATGACACACTTCTGTTCATTCGACCAACTTTTAACGTATTTTATCATAGGCATGACATGACCCTTCTGTGATTTGATCTCTCAAGGTCTGACTTGACATAGAAAAAGTACAATTTTATTGGATGTAG
>JANITW010000005.1:25358205-25373309 GCA_027564335.1 Erythroxylum williamsii
AAAACAAAGCCCGTAATTATCACACGCCCACGCCACTCAAAATTCAAGAGAGGAGCTTTATGTTGTCAACACTCAAAAGAAAACCTAAATACGTGGTCCTAAGAAGAGGTTTATATAATATAGGAGATAAATACACGCAAATATTTATTTGATTCATTTTTTTAAAAATTACATAATTTAATTGTTATATTTCAACTCACGTTCTTTTATTAATTTGTTATTATTTTTACAAAATTACAAATGATATATTTTAAATTAGATAACATAGATATATATTTCTTACAATTTAAATTTTTTTTTAAAACGTAATTTTTAAAATTTTCCTACTTCTATATCAAGTAAAATTTTATTTTGTTTCAGGTAATCATAACAATACATATTTTGTATTTTTAATACAGAAACCAAAGGAGTCGGAATCGGTAACAACTAACACCACATGGCTACTACATCCAAAATTACACTCATGTATAGTATAGCCCCTCGTTCTTTATAAAATTGCATACTTTTTTTTTTCTCTTTCCTGGCTGGCCTGAACGAGAGATAATAAATATGAAATCTTTATTTATATTTTAGAGAATGAGACATATTTTTAATTCTCACGTTTTGATCGTTAATATATAATACGGTACAGGTTAGGTAGGTTAGTGTCGATGTTCTCTAGCATGCCGACATTGATATGATTCTAAAATGAGCAAGTCAAAGTATTCCGGTAACGTAAGAAGAAGTGATTGCTTTGTATCTCTTTTAGTTAATTAACAGTGTCAGGTTCGTATGTTTGTCTTTTAAATAAATTTTTAAAAAATATGCTCAGTTCACTTTCCTAATTAAAATGATAAGTAATTATTTATTTTTGATTTCTTTATAAATAATGTCTTCATCATTTGCTCTTTATTGTAATATTTGTCTGGAAAAAATATCGATCCAAATGTTCATAATTCCTAGAATAAAAAATATTTTCAAAAGATGACATGCACATTCAGTAACTTATAATTTCTCTCAAGATTTCTTAAAAGAAATCAATCTAATGTTTCACAAGTCAAATATTTGTTTTGGGACTATATTTTAGTAACATTTTTCACTTGGATTCCAAGCTTCTTTTATTGGAATCTCCTTCCCTTTATAAGCAATAACATTACATTTTTCAGTATAACGCATAGGTTTAAGTAAGATTACTTGAAAAATCTCAATAAAATTTGTTCATTGGCACAAATTAATCACTACTGCGTTACTAGATTAAGGTATATACATGAAGAAACTAGTTATTAGAAAGGAAGTTGAGTGTAAAGTCTCAGGTTCAAGTCCCGACAGTGACAGCGTAGGAGTTCATTCAATGTAATAGCCCTTTGTGTGCACCAAGTACTAGGCTACTATTTTAATAAATTAAGTGAAACCAAACCGTGATTTACTGCCTCACTAATCTATCAAGCTGGGGTGTAGGGACAACTGGAGTGGACAATTCCATCCGTTGAGTGCAAGGTATATGCATGGAGAGTTAGTGCCTGAGCCAACTTAAACACTTTGTATGTGATTCATCATATTAAAAACATAGGTTGTGATTTTTTTCCATTGGCCTCAAGAATTCTGCTAAGCATATTTATGTAAAAAAAATTTCCAAACAGAGACACTGTAAATCCAAAGATTAAATCGCATGCATCCCCCGTGAACAAGTCATGTACTACCCACTCTAAATTAAAACGAAAATATTACTTAACCAGCAGCAAACAAGTAAGCATCAAATCTTTTAAATCATAATGTACAAGTTTAAAATATCATTTGCATACATCATAAATCATAAGTAGGATTAATTGTTGAAAAAAGTTGAAATTTACTCAATTTTTAATTTTAAATTTAAAAAAGTTAAAATATTCTAATTTTTAATTTTTTATAAAAATAATCCCTTGTTAAATCTCTTATTATAATATTGATGTAAATAGTCACATAAGCTTCGTCTTTCTTTGCCGTGTTAAAACAGCACGTGTCAAATTAAGAATTAAAATTAAAGTAAATTATTAATACCAAAAATCATAAAACATATACGACTCTCTTGTCTGAATTAAATTTCCCAAAACAAATTTTCACCGCTTGCACTCAATGTTTTCAAACTCAGATCGGTCATTGAACCGAAGGTTTTACTGATTACCGGTTTGATCGGTTCAACCGATTCAATCACCAGTTGAACCGATGTGACGTTATAATTATGCAATAATTATATTTAATTATATATAATATTAATAATATTTAAAAATTACAAAACGAAAAACAAAAAATAACAATTTTATTAAACCAGTGGTCAGATCGGTCCAGTTTGATCGGTTTTAACCGATTCTCACTGATTTAATTAAGAATTGATTTTAAAAAGTAAACCGGACCGAATAGTCGATCGGTCACGGGTCACCGATGAAGTTATAAAAATATAGTATTACTTAAAACATAAAGACAGAGCATTTTATTGGTGGTGTGGTGAAAATGTTGTGTCATTCGGTTTCAAGTCAAACCCTAAAAAAAACAATTACAACCAAAATAAAAACTGCCCAAGGAAAACCACCGAAGTCCATCACCTTCACGATAAGACAGCAGCATCTGCAAGTTAACCCCAGAGCTGAAAGCCCACCATTAATTTAGTTTTATTATTAAAAATTAAATTTAAAAAAAGAAAATAGATTCAACGAAACCATCAAATTTTGCCACCAACAGATTGAAAAACATGTTGCGGAGAGGAATGTCCAATACAAACATTGAAACGCCTTGTGCAGCCTTGCCGCAACTTGTTCAATATCAAAACAAGGAGCACAGACACTCTCTCTCTTTACATGGACCGCCACCACCAGTGCTTTCACTGCTCCCCCTGTCGCCGCCATTGCCATTGCTATTGGAAAGACCCACTGATGACCTCACTGGAATATTTTTACTTAGTGAAGTAAATTTTTGGTACAAATATGAGATTCAAAATTACCAACAACATTATAACTCTTAAAAAAGTCTATTGTTATGAATCAAAGAAAATATGCCGAAATTGTAGGAATTGTATAAAAACCAGGGTTAATTTAGCGGAAATTCAAAGAAAGTAGGGATCTTTACACCAAAAGAACTCTCCCTCCGTAAAAAAGAAAAAATTATTTTAAAATTTAAAATATACAAAAATAGTAAAAAGTAAATATATTAATTTACAAATAAAAATTTTACAAAACTATTATTAATAAAACTTAAACAAAATACAAACCAATATAATTATACTCTAATTATTTTATACAATTAGATTGTAAATATAAGCTTCAAATAACTAGAGAGTTAATGAGATATGTTAAGATATTGATTTTTTTTAGTTGTCCAAAAGGTATTTTAGAAGGATCTTAATTATAAAAAGATATATTTAAATTATTCATTCTCAGACTAATTTTTGCTCAAATTGGTTAGCTCCTTTATAAAAGACAAAGCTATAATCCCAAGTTTTAAAAGAATAATGGAATACAATAAGAAAGTGATATATCTGAAAATTAAAGAGTAATGGTAGGGACAAATAAAGTAGAAAAACAGGAAAAGTATCTTGTTTAAACTAAAACTTGAAAGGATTTAGTTATCCCTAAAATGAGCCATTGCTTGCCCAACCCAACCCACAACGTACGGGAAGGGAAGCGTCTCCCGTCCCAAGTCCCAACGTGACTTTGTCCAAGTCTCATCAACCAAGCAACAAAATAACAATATTATATACACGCACACTCTCAGAAAATAAATATAAATTACCCATTCTTCCCGGGAAATCAACCAAACTCTCGTCTTTCCCCCCCACACACACACACACACACATTCATCCTTATTTAAGTTAACCACTACACCCCAACGAAATCTCTCTCTATAACTGTCACACACACAAACACACACACGCTGGTCTAAAATGGAGTTGTCCTTGGAGGAGTTCTTGAAGCAGTGCCAGCAGTCAGGCGACGCCGCCTACAGTGCCTTCAGATCAGTGCTGGAGAGGCTTCAGGATCCCAGTACCCGACCTCATGCCAGGATCTTCCTCTCCAATCTCCATAAACTCGTCGCCCAATCCGACCATTGCCTCCAAATGTACCATTTCCAGATCCAGGACATCTTCCTCGACCAATACGAAGGTACCTTTTAGCTGTCTGCCTTTTTTTTTTGTCTGTATATGGTTGCTCCGGTAATGGAGGAACCGGAAGAGAGGTTACGAAGGAAGAGTTGGAGTTGAGTGTGTTTTTAAGTGTTAACGTATGAATGAAGTCAAGTTCACTGTTGGTCGATCATCTGTTACGCTATTGTTCGTTTCTTGTGAAAATAGTGTAATCAGAACGATTTAGAAGGGAAAGTAAACGCTTGTCTTATTTAACTAATAATTCTTTCAAGTTTTAAAATAAATCTAGTCTCTGCTGTGATAGTTTTGGCATTTTCCTCAAGTTTCATTGACAGCCAATCGGGTTTGTCCCTCTAAAGTTCCGTTTTCGAAGAAAACAGATAGCAAGGTCAATCCACTTAAATTAGTTGAAAATGACTCTAAATCGTGGGATGGATTAAAAAAGGAACCAAATGTTTAAGTCTTTGGTTATTCGATTTTGTCTTTATTTAAATACTTCAGAAGCCTTACAGTGATACGTGAATCGTTAATCTGTCACCGTCTAACTTACTCTATATGTTTCTGTGGTTCTTTAGATTCAGTAATCAAAACACGGCTGAAAATTGGAAATGCAATCATAAACCACGGGCTTCCAAGTGATGGAAATGAATTAAGCTGAACATTGTTTTCAGCTCAATAGTAGCAGAACTGTGTAGATGGACATGTCTAAATAAATATTGGAATATTCTTTATATAACATTGATAATCAGTATTTGCCGTTTGATTAAAATTTTACAATATTCTGGGATTTCTATAATTTTTTTTATCAATCCGTTACCATTCTGGATTCAGCGCTATAACGCTTCTAATAATATCTTCATGTTGCAGAACTTTTTTTTTTTTTTTCATGGACAGGAGTTTCCTTCTTTTTTGGGTTGATGGTGAAAATTAGCTGACAGATTAAATGCCAAATACACGATCAACAAATACCTTGAGATTGCTCTTTTTTTTCCTAATATATATATTTTTAATTTTGCTTTGAGGATGTTCAATCCTCTTTGGTTTCTTTCCTGCATAAATGAACTACTTTGAGCTCTTTCTGGATCTTCTAGAATATCCATTATCCAAATTTTATTCTTTGTCACCTACTTAATATGGTACTTCTTTAGGTCACATGGATGTAGAAAATGTATGTTGTGCTGTTGTTTGTATGATTATTCTTTTTCTGTTTGTTATATGATTAACTCATTCTGATGATTCCTCTTTGTTATGGAACTGTCAAAGATTATTTATTTATTCTGTGTACAATTTGAAAACCTATTTTCCCTGTGCAGGTTACCAGGGAAGAAAGAAACTGACAATGATGGTCATCCCAAGCATTTTCATCCCTGAAGACTGGTCTTTCACCTTTTATGAAGGTCTAAATAGACATCCGGACTCTATCTTCAAGGACAAGACTGTAGCTGAACTTGGTTGTGGAAATGGATGGATATCCATTGCCATTGCTGAGAAATGGTTACCTTCAAAGGTCATTGTTTGCTTTGAAATATAATTTTAACCGTCCTATGTGATGAAATATATAGAGTGCACAATTCAACATGTTGACAGAGCTTGTTTGCTGCACTTTGGTTGATTACTGGATAGCCTTTTGCAGGTTTATGGCCTTGATATCAATCCTAGAGCTATAAGAATTTCCAATATAAACCTTTACTTAAATGCTTTGGATGAAAAAGGCCAACCTATTTATGATGCAGAAAAGAAAACCTTACTGGACCGGGTTGAGTTTCATGAATCTGATCTTCTAGCTTATTGTCGAGATCATGAGATTCGGCTTGAAAGAATTGTTGGATGTATACCTCAGGTATTGCTACAATTTACTGAAAAAGGATTTTTAATAAAGATAGTACACGTAAGTAGTCTATCAAGTGACCGGTAAAAATATCGGCTTTTCCGTTATTATCTGGGCTTCAGACTTGATCTTGTTTGTTTGCTTTATGCAGATTCTTAACCCAAACCCAGAAGCAATGTCAAAGATAATCTCGGAGAATGCAAGTGAAGAGTTTCTATATTCATTGAGTAACTACTGTGCTCTTCAGGTTGAGTAACATAGTCAGTCAATATATGAACAATTATTTCGTCGATGGAAAAGCACAAAAGTTTGGTATATGCAACTTAATTAAGCTTGGTAAATTAAAAACTAGGATAGCATGGGGGAAATATGGTTCTTAGATTTGTTTTACAAAGTCAAAACTCTGAAAAGATGTATCTAATTAAACCATGTTGTGTATTATAGTTCTTTTCTGTCATATTTGGATGGTCAAGCTTTGCAGCCCATCAACTATGTAAATTTTTCTCTAACTGATTCTGGATTAGATTTATTTTATTATATTTTACTTTTATTTGTGTGGATGATGGCAGTTATTTGTTTTACTTATTTTATTTGAGTTTTAGTCTTGTAGGTGAAGATGGTTAAATGGACAGTGATAAGGAAATTTGACTTAATTGTAAACCCTGATAACCTACGTTCCATATCGCAAATTTATTTCTGACTTCCATTTTATGTAGGGGTTTGTTGAGGATCAATTTGGATTGGGTCTGATTGCTAGGGCTGTTGAGGAAGGAATATCTGTCATCAATCCTATGGGCATTATGATCTTTAATATGGGTGGCCGTCCGGGACAAGCAGTATGTAAGCGCTTGTTTGAACGTCGTGGTTTTCGTGTGAACAAGCTTTGGCAAACAAAAATTCTTCAGGCAAGAGAACTATTCACAAGTGAATCATTTTTCCTTCCAAAATGCACTCTCTCTGAGATTTTGTTCTTCCAGGCTGCAGACACAGATATATCAGCTTTAGTTGAAATTGAGAAGAACAGTCCACACCGCTTTGAATTTTTTATGGGTCTGACTGGAGACCAACCAATTTGTGCTCGAACTGCATGGGCCTATGGGAAGGCTGGTGGCCACATTGCTCATGCCTTATCAGTTTATAGTTGTCAACTTCGTCAACCAAATCAGGTTTACAGTTAATTAACAGTGGTTTTGTTCTACTAAATGTTTAGCTCTCCAGGGATTAGTCATTTATGAATATAAATTTACAGGTTAAAAAAATATTTGAGTTTCTTAAGAATGGCTACCAAGAGATTAGCAGTTCTTTGGATTTGTCTTTTGAAGACGATTTGGTTGCTGATGAGAAGATTCCGTTCCTAGCTTATTTTGCCAATGAGTTGAAAGAGCATTCATGTTTCCCATTTGAGCCACCAGCTGGAAACACACGTTTTCGTAGTCTTGTTGCGGGATTCATGAAAACTTACTACCATATTCCGCTCAATTCCGATGTAAGAATATCTTCTCTGCTTAATTAGCAACTACTCACAGTGTTGCCCAGAAAATTCTGCTTCTCTTGATATTTTCATGTTGCTACCATCAATTTTCATACTTCCATAGATAATGCAAGCGCACTATTCTGTATCAAAAGAACAATGCAAGCGCACTATTCTGTATCAAAAGAACAGATGTTACTAAAAAAAAGTTAGGAAACTTGCACAATATTTACTCAATAGTGGTGAATCTATAAGAATAATGTTTGTCACCACATATAAATTGAACTAAATATGGCATGAATAACTCCAAGGCAGCATAAAGTGAAAACTTCTGCACATAAATGATGTAGGACAAGTGGAAGAATTATGAACTAGTAATTAAAAGCACAAAATTAGGAAATATGGATGATATTAGGCTGCTGGAATATTGGGTTTCAAGGTTGAATTTTGGCTAGGAATGTAGAAATTTCAGATTTTGTAAAGCTGGGAATTTAAGGTTTGATTGTTGGAATTTTAGGCTAAAGATTTTAGGGTTTAATATGGCTGGAATATAGGCTTGAGAGTGCTGGAATTTAGGTTGGGATTGTTGGAATTTTTAGGGAAGAACACAAAGAATAGATAGTAGGAAACTAGGAATCACTCCTAGGATCTAAGAATCACTCTTAGAAGAAAGCATCACACCTTCCAATTGAAAACTCTCAAGTTGTAGAAAAATTCTAGATTGCTTCTGATTGATGAAAGACTAAGTACATTATATGTTCTTAGAATCCTTATTCTAGTAGGAAAAGGATTTCTAATTTAAATCCTAATAAATGTCATAACAATTTCAGGAAGATATAATTCTTAAACTATGAAGGTGTTGAGTGGAAAGCTATATGCTAGCGTTTTATATTTGTCTGTATAATGTTTCTTTCAAATTAAAGTTTCACATTCCTTGTGTTTTTATCAGCAGATGTGTTTTGGATGATGTAATTCAAATTAATTATTCCAGTATCTATAATTAAGCAAATTTCTATGATGAAAATTTAGTTATTTGGGATATCGATTCTTTGTCGTTGCCCTAAGAATTGAAATCTTGAAAAGAATAACTAAAATTCAAATTCTTGGAAATGGAAACATTCCAAATTTTATTCTATCAAATGAAATGTGATAGAGGAGCTGCCTCGTGGTACATTTTATGTCAGTAGAACATAGCATCTCTGTGTTTTTCTCAAATGAACCAAATGTGTTTCTCCTGCTAATTGCACTACTGATAATTGGCTTAGTCTCATGCATGCTGCATACGGAAAAGATAGTAGTTGATTTTACATTTCTCCCAAAATTTTCCTCTATATGCATCATAACTGTACAATTTTTTGGATTTTGGTGGAGAAACATTTTTTTTTTTTTGAAAAGTATGGAGAAACATATTTGCCATTATAAATAGTTAAAGAGTTAATAAAATGAAGTAGCTGCTACAATGTTGGAGTGCTAATGATGTTTTCCAGAATTCTATAGCATCCTTACCTGCATGGTATTTTTTGCAGCCCAATGTAAGACTTTTATAGAAACCTTTTCACGGCTAATAAGTCCAAATTGCTTTGCGTTTTCCATACCATATCTAATTGACAATGCTGGCAATGCATTTTATGTACTACCTGTTTCTAGAATGATGAGCCATTAAAATAGATGACTATTATACATTATCTGAGAAGTATTACTGACTTGTTTGTTTCAATTCACTCAAGAATGTTATCATCTTTCCCTCAAGAACTGTAGCAATCGAGCATTCTTTGCGATTATTATCACCTCATCTTGCAATTGTTGATGAACATTTGACTCGACAACTGCCCCGTCAATGGTTGACATCCTTGGAAATTATGGTAAGCTGTTCATGTATTGCATCTTTTTTTATCTCTTTAACTGATTCTATAAATTGGAGTCTTCAAAATTCCATTGACCCATTGCTTTGCTTGGATAAATGTATACTTTTCAGTTGGATGTAAAGTACTTGGGAACTTAATGGGAGTGCATAATTTCAGTCCCTGCTTTTCAGGTTGCTTAAGTGTCACAAACATTGTTAGAACTTTGGTTTCTGGCAGTGTTGTGTTAGTTTGAACGTGAAGCACTATAAGTTCATGCAGATGCACACTTCTATTTGGCTCAAATCATATTATTGTTGTTTATGTCTTCCAACCATCCACGATGGGCATGAAATCCTCTGTTTCCATTAGCCTATTCCAACCTTGTTTCCGCCCCAATACGATGCCATTTTATGTCATATGTACATTTAGACATACAACGACGTCGTATTGGGCGGAAATAGGTTTGGAACAGGCTAATGGGAACAGAGGATCTGAACATATCATTATGTCTATATATGCACTGACCCGTACCCAGGGCATCCCTAGCCTGAACTTCTGTTATGTTTTTCTTATAAACTCAAATTCTGCCGTCTTTGGAGACCAACGCAGGTTGGAGTTCGTTTTCATGACTGGGCTCCATAGCCAACAAAATACCATCTAAGTTTCTGCCAACAAAACACCAAATAAGTTTCTGCTGAAATTCTCTAATAGCAGTGTCCAGATGAAAATTATTCTGTGTTTAATTACATAAAGGTTCCTTCACGTGATAGTAGTTAATTCTTATCAAAACTGTCCTGCTTTGGAAATTTAAGCCTGGATAGAAATTCATACTGGTTGTTGGATATGTAGTAACTAAAAACTATACTTGCAGGGTGCGGAAACTGGAAAGGATGTCATCACAGTCATTGAAGCACCTAGACAATCAGATTTAATGGTAGAGCTTATCAAAAAGTTGAAGCCACAGGTAGTTGTTACGGGTTTGGCTCAATTTGAGGCAGTCACTAGTTCAGCTTTTGTGCAGCTCTTAGATGTCACTAAAGAAATTGGATCCCGCCTTTTCTTAGACATATCTGACCAATTTGAGCTATCCAGCCTTCCTAGTTCCAATGGCGTCCTAAAATATCTTGCAGGACATCCTTTGCCTTCACATGCTGCAATTATTTGTGGCCTTGTGAAGAACCAGGTATATGCAGAGGTTTACTATTCTGGTTAATCACAATTACCATTGCCTCAATTCAGTTTGTTGTCAAGTCAGAAGATCTATATCGTAATGGAAGTGACATACTTTCCAGGTTTACTCAGACTTAGAGGTAGCTTTTGTCATTTCAGAGGAAGAGGCTGTATTGAAAGCCTTGTCCAAAACAGTGGAAGTACTGGAAGGGAATACAGCACCTATTAGGCAGTATTACTATGGCTGTCTTTTCCATGAGCTTCTAGCTTTTCAGCTTACAGACAGGCATCTTCCTGCAGAGGTTTGTCAGTTTTTCATTTCTCTTTTCCTTCCTCTTTTGAAGTAGGGATCCTTTTCTTTTCTTCCTTTTCATGTTATTTCATGTGCATGTGGATTTTGCATCTCACAGATTGACTTGTAGGTTGTGTAAGTTGACTGGTTATCTAGTCTTGATTCTTGCACCATTACATTTTATTTTTCAAAATTGGTTAAAGTATGTCATGTGCTCTAGAGGGAATGTGGAAAAGCCAAATCAAGTGGAGTAGACATTGGAAGCCCAGCTATGTTGGTTCTGAATGATTCAGAACTGTCAATAGGCGAAGTAGAGAATTCTTCATTGATTCACATGGATGTAGATCAAAGTTTTTTGCCCAGCCCTTCTCCTGTCAAGGCAGCAATTTTTGAAAGTTTTGCCAGGCAGAACATGACTGAATCAGAAATTGATGTTACTCCTAGCATCAAACAATATATAAAAGACAGTTATGGATTTCCGACTGATAGCAGCACAGAAGTTGTGTATACAGACAGCTCACAAGCTTTGTTCAATAGATTGGTTCTCTGCTGCATCCAAGAAGGGGGAACTTTTTGCTTCCCATCTGGCTGGAACGGAAACTTTGTTTCTGCTGCTAGGTTTCTGAAGGCAAATATTGTGAGCATTACTACTGACCCTAAAGTAGGATTCAAGCTGACAGACAATGTACTTACAACAGTACTCAAGGCTGCAAATAGGCCATGGGTGTATATATGTGGTCCAACTGTCAATCCCACAGGCTTGATTTACAGCAAAGATGAGATGGATACCATACTGACTACATGTGCAAAATTTGGGGCCAGAGTTGTAATTGATACTTCATTCTCAGGATTGGAATTTGAGGGCTGGGGTGGCTGGAATCTGGAGCCCATATTATCAAAGCTTAACTCTAGCAACCCATCCTTTTGTGTGACTCTGCTTGGAGGTCTGGACTTGAAGCTCCTCAGTGGAGCACTCAAATTCGGGTTTGTGGTTTACAACCATCCGCTTTTGGTTGATGCATTCTTTAGCTTTCCAGGATTAAGCAAGCCCCATAGCACAGTGAGATATGCAGTGAAAAAATTGCTGAGTTGGAGGGCCGTTTTGGACACTCTCACAGAGAAAACAAAAGAGTTGAAATCTAGATCTCAACGCCTGAAGGAGGTAAGAGATCGTGATGCTCGAGGCCATGCGTTTTTCAGCTTTTGTCTTTATAATATTATAAATGACTGTTACATCCTAAATTTCAGTTCATTCTCTTAGTTCCTACCTAACGTTGAATTTAATATTTCAGCTTTGCTTTTCTCTTTAAAGTTCATTCTGGATTGATAGATGCGCTATTTCCAACTTCTTTGTCATTTACTTTTTCTTTTTCAAACAGACATTGCAGAAATGTGGCTGGGATGTGCTACAACCCTGTGGTGGCATCTCCTTGGTCGCGAAGCCCTCGGGTTACCTTAACAAAGTTATTAAGATCAGAAATTCAGCTGACGATCTTTATGAAGTGAAGCTGGACGATAGGAATATAAGGGAAGCCATTGCAAGGTCTACAGGTTTATGCATCAACACTGGTGCCTGGACCGGAATTCCTGGCTACTGCCGCCTCACATTTGCCTTAGAAGCGAGTGAATTTGAACGAGCGTTGACTTGCATTGTCAACTTTAAAGATATCGTCGGCAACTAGAGAAATTAAATACATGTGCTTCATAGAGTTTGTCTTCGCGATGAAATAAAGCAAATGTGCGGTTTCTTTCGCAGGACACAATTAACCATCCTTTTCTCATTAGAATTCTACACCAGTTGGTCACAGGATTTGAGAACCAAAATTGCTTTTGGATTGCCGCCTTTGCCAAGTTCCTAAAAGCAGGTGGAACTTAAATTATACTTTACCCTTGAGTTTCTTCTGCCGTTTTCCCAGTATTTTCCATCTTTGCTCGGCACCATATTCTGACGAGAATGGGTGAACCTGTTTGTTGCACATGGTTATGAATTATTGTGATTGACCATCAACGTGAGATACCACAAAATCATGACGAAAAATTTTGAGCACTGCATGTCTTGCATCAAAAGTTTGAAATTGTTTCCCAGCATTGCATTCGTAATAGCAAAACAGGTACATGAAAATCAATCTTTATCACCATGACCAACTCACTCTTCGCAAGTTGATAGTGTGTATTAAATATAAATTGTGAATCATTTAATTATTGTTTTAGTATTCATTTAGCTGTTAAAGGGTAATTTTGGCGACTCATAACGTATTTAGTTATAGCCTTAAATTATTATAATAGCTTTTATTCTCCAAGCTTATATGTAAGTATGATTCTTTCTTACTTTAGAACCTTGTTAGCTTTTATTCCGTCAAGTTTATATGAAGTAAAATCATTTTGGGAATAATATCCACAAAATAAAAGATTCATAATTAATTGTAAAGAATTCTAATGAGGTAAGGAATGGGCAAAATTTATATACAAAAAATAAAAACTCATCTCACTAATGATGCCCATTCTGGACATATTAGGGCTACTTATTCTTTAGTTCTACTAAGAAGGATCTTATGAATGTGATAAGATGCATAAATTAGACATGATGTTGTTATTTACAAAAACATTTTAAAATACACCTTGAGTTGACAAAAAATTGAGTGAAATTAATCATATTATGTGTCATAACACTAATATTGTATAGATTTTATACTATGATATGTGGGCCCTAATGTATCACATGGCATCCACATTTCGTAGTAGAGCCCATGTGCTAGGTTTAAGTTATTTTTATAATTTTTATTTTAAATTCATAATTAAAACTAATTAAACTATTAATTAAGTATAATTACCCTAGTTAACTAATTAATTTAATTACAATATAATTAAATAAAATTCCTAAAATCTTCATATAACCAGAAGAATCTTAATTCTCAATTTCTCTACTTAAGAATTTGACTCATTAGATAAAATAAGCAAGGATATGAAGTCCACGGTTATTATTGACAAGATTACTCATGAAGCTTTCCTTTAAAAAGTAGAGGGATGTTCTCTTGATCCTAAGGAGTGTTATACCGGCGAGTGCTGTGGTAGAATGGCTGGGGCTCCTCCATCGGTCCATCCTTAATCAAGGTCTCGGTTTCGAATCTTATGAATGGAATTGCACTAGAGCTTTGTCACCCACAGGGGTTCAATATGGCTCGAATTCAGATTAGTCGATTGCTCGTATAGCGTTGGATGCTAGATGGTTTAACAAAAAAAAAAAGTCTTATGATAGTAATGCAGATAGCAGATTTGGTGAAGAGCCATGAGCAAATGCTAGAAGGTGAATTGCTTTGAAATTTGAAATTTTTTGTTCATCAACTTTAAATGGTGTAGCAAAGCCTCTTTGTCAGAAGAGAAAGTTTACTATAATGGAATTTACCCGTATGAAAATCTTCATAAGAGGAGGAAGTTCTAAACATGGTTTAATTATTGCTTTGGATGAGGGCTTAGTAGTGAGAGTCTGTGTAATTTACCTGCAAAAGGGCACGAACGGAGACAAGAATGGCTCTTCTGCAATGTTTCTTATAAGCATTTTCTTACTTCTCTTCGCATCTAGTAAAGTTCATGCTAGTTTATACTTCATGGTTTATGTAAAATGCTGAATGTGAAATATGCAGCAAATGGCGTATCATCTCCAGTTGTAGATTATCAATTATCTAATCATATATAGAACTTAGAAGAGTAGTATGAATTAGGAGACGAGAAAAGCCAGCTAGGAGAAACGCAAAAAGGAGAATGAATACATAAGAGAGGAAAGCAGCAAAAAAGATAAAAGGGTCCTAAAAGAGCACATAAAGCATGAAAAGAACACTGAGAAAACAATAAGGAGGGCAATAGTAAGGAATTTCAATTGTTTCTCCATTTAGATTCACCTGCGTAAAGACTACATTGCTGGTATCATCCTTCACTCTTCGGTGCCTCATTCTATTCGTAAACCACTTGAACAAGTTGGTGATGTATAAGCCGATTTTCAAATAGAAATTTTGATGGAAAAATTCTTCATGATATTTAGGAATTTTGGAAATTTAGTTTAATCAGATAGTAATTAAGTTAATTAGTTAATTAGGGTTTGGTTCTGCCGGGCTTTGCAGAACAGGTAGTCTAGACAAATATTGTTTCAAGTGTTGGAAGGCTTTTTCGCACTCATCCGGCCATTGAAACTGGGTTACATTCGCTTTCCTCAGGACCTTGAAAAATGGGAGGCACTTGTCTCCCAATCTAGAAATGAATCTGCTCAGCGAAACTATCCGCCCGGTCAAGATCTGAACGTCTTTCAAGCATTGTGGCGAAGGCATCTGTATGATGGCCTCAATCTTCTCGGGATTAGCTTCGATTCCCCGCTGAGTGATCATAAACCCCAGGAATTTTCCGGATGCTACCCC
>JANITW010000005.1:25390951-25405984 GCA_027564335.1 Erythroxylum williamsii
TATCTAATCCTTGAAACAAATGAGGAAACATGACCTTTAAAACTTTAAAAGATGGATGACCTAGGCGTAGATGATACGACCAAATGGTGTCTTTATTTGAGGACCTGAGAAATTCAAGTAGGTAGAGGCCACCCCTTTCCTTAGCAAGTCTAATCCTCCTCCCCAAGACCTAATCTTGAAAAACACAATAAGAAGGAAAGAAAGTAGCATAACATTTAAGATCATAGGTAAGCTTTTGAATAGAAAGTAGGCTAGCCGACAGTTTTGGAATATGGAGAACCCTTTTAGAATAAGGGTAGGTGTGACGTGCATATCTCCGAAACCTGCAATAGTAACTAGAGAGCCATTAGCCACTACAATCTTTTTTCTACTTGGGCGTGGGGTATAAGTGTGAAAGAGTTGAGATGTGGGTGTCATATAGTCTATGACACCCGAGTCTATTATCCAAGAATTGGTATGAAGATAATATGAGGCATTCATGCAAATAAGGACTAAAGGTTTACCTGAAAGAGCCAAAGAACAAGTCTTATAAGGTTTTTCAATAGTCCCCGACAAGCTTCTCAGCTTCTCAATTTCTTCATTGTTTAATTCTCTTGTTCCAGAATTTTCCTCAACTTTGGGCTGATCAACCATATGTGCTTGGGACCTCTGCTCTCCCCCACGGTTTCCTCATTCTCGACTTGGTGGTTTATCGTGTATTTTCCAACATGTTTCTTTTGTGTGCCTCAGTTTCTTGCAGTAGGTGCATCAAAGGTTGTCTTTATTCTCCTTCACCTGGTTTTCTCCACCAAAATGCTTAGATAGATCACTATTTCTTTTATCCTGATGATCAGTTTTTACTAATAAGGCTGACCCGTACATGGTTTGGGAGGTTGACATGATTAAGAAGAAGACACTGCAGTGAAAAAGAAAATATTGTAGCAATTAAGGCTACCTAATGAGAATCATACAAGAGAGGTAAGGAGGAATGTAGCGATAAAGGTTGGAACACACAAGAGAAAAACCAAGAAAATAGGGTTTCGGTTATGCAACAATGAAGGCTGCTCAAAGGACAAATCCTAGAAAAAGAAGCCCTATGGCTCTGATACCATGTGGGAAAGAATTTTCATATATTCTCATATATTGAATAGGAAGTATACAACCATATATAGGACATTACAAGTAGGAATTTAAATCTGGAAAGTTATCTAAAGCTATCTAATGTAATCCCTTAATTTAAGAGATTTCAAACTTATCTTATCTATTTACAATCTATCTATATCTAAGTATAATCTATTTACAGTTTTTAGTATCTCAACAGATTACAATGAATGTGCCAAAATACCTTTGAGGTGAGGCTGTTTTGATTGCATCATACTTAATTAATCGAATGCTCAGCCGTGTTTTGCATTATACTACACCCTATTTACAATCTATCTATATCTAAGTATAATCTATTTATAGTTTTTAGTATCTCAACAGTTTACAATGAATGTGCCAAAATACCTTTGAGGTGAGGCTGTTTTGATTGCATCATACTTAATTAATCGAATGCTCTCAATCGTGTTTTGCATTATACTACACCCTTAGATGTGTTTAAACAATGCTTTCTTGAAAATCGGCTTTACTCTACTCTTCCTCTTTGGGTCTTTGGGTGTACAGTGTATGTTCACAACCTGACTAGGGGGAACTCAAAACTAGATCCAAGAGCTGAAAATTGTCTTTATTGGGTATGCTCCTAGTCAACTAGGTTATAAGTGCTACAACCCTAACACACAAAATTGTTGTCCCCATGGATGTCACTTTTTTAGAACATAAAAAAAATTTTCCTTTAGGGGGAGAACTCTAATGAAGCAGAAATTTTTTGGGATGCTACTATTACTCCTAACCCCCTACCTGCTGTCATTATTGATCATAATATAATTCTTGATAATGAAGCCAAAGATACTACTCCTAATTTGCCCATGCCAGGAAATCCTGGTTCAACCACAAGGGGAGAAATACTACTATCCGTTCCTAAGGAACGGAATACTGGCTTTGTGTTTATACTAAGAGGAAGACTTAATTGAGAAGTAGAGAACAACCTACCTCAACAATGCACGACCTCTTTCAACCCTTGAACAGTGAACCTGGGAACAATTAAGGTAACCCATCTGCTACTTTACCCCTTATTGTGCCTAGTAATGATCAATTACCTACTGACCCACATATTACCACTGATATTTCTACTGATCTCTTTGCTGATAATTACCTGCCCATAGCATTTAGAAAGGGGAAACAGGCTTGCACCAACCATCCCATATCAAAGTACCTATCTTATGGGAAGCTATCAAACATATATAAATCCTTTATCTCTAAAATCACTAATCTGTTTGTACCAAGAAACATTCAAGAAGCACTTCAAAATCTGGATTGAAGATCAGTTGTTATGGAAGAAGTAAATGCACTTGAGAAGAATAGAACTTGGGAACTTATGAATTCCCCTAGAGATAAAAAGCTGGTAGGTTGCAAATGGCTATTCACTGTTAAGTTTAAGGTTAATAGCAGTGTGGAAAGGTTGAAGGCAAGATTAGTTGCTAAGGGGTTCACTCAGACCTATGGTATTGACTACTAAGAGACGTTTGCTCCTATTGCAAAGGTAAATGCTATTCAAGTATTGTTATCCTTGATTGTAAATTTTGAGTGGACTTTACATCAACTAGATGTAAAAAATGCATTCCTTAATGGAGATTTAGAATAATAAGTCTTTATGAGCCTACTGTCAGATTTGAGGATACCTATGGGAGAAATAAGTTTTGTAAGCTAAAGAAGTCATTATATGGCGTAAAATAGTCCCCTAGAGCATGGTTTGATAGATTTGGAAGGGCTGTAAAGAGCTACGACTGTTGTCAAAGTCAAGCTGATCATTCATTGTTCTACAAGCGGTCCAAGACAGGTATGATATCTATTCTTATTATTTACGTAGATGAAATCATCATAGCAGGAGATGATGTATCCGAAATAGTAGAGTTGAAGAAGAGATTAGCCAAAGAATTTGAAATTAAAGACCTTGGACCCCTCAAATACTTTCTTGGAATGGAGTTTGCTAGATCAAAGGATGGAATATTTGTGAATCAAAGGAAATATATTCTAGACCTATTGAATGAGACCTTATTACTATGATGCAAGGTAGCTGATACTCCTGTTGAAGCTGGTGTAAATCTTATACCAGTTCAACCTGAAAATATTATTAATAAGGAGAGATACCAGCAATTGATTGGGAGATTAATACATTTGTCATGCACTAGACCCGATATAGCTTTTGCCGTGAGCTTAGTGAGTCAATTTATGCATTCTCTAGGCCAAGAACATTTGGATGCGGTATACAGGATACTACGATATCTGAAAGGAACTCTCGGGCAAAGTTTAATGTTTCGAAAGCAGAACAATCTTTAGGTCGAAGTCTATATTGATGCTGATTGGGCAGGGAGTTCAACTGATAGAAGATCAATTTCGGGCTATTGCACATTTGTTGGTGGTAACTTGGCAGAGTATAAGTGTTGTTGTAAGAAGCAATCCCGAAGCTGAGTTTTGTTCAATGACACATGGAATTTGGGAAGTTTTATGGATTAAAAGGGTACTGGAGGAACTGCAAATTCCTATTTCAGTTCTTATGAAAGTGTATTGTGACATCACAACTGCAATTTCAATTGCTCACAACCTTGTTCTTCATGATAGAACAAACCATGTTGAGGTTGACAAGCATTTTGTTAAGGAGAAGATTGAAAAAGGATTAATTTGTGTTCCCTATATTCCAACATCACAACAGGTAGCTGATATTCTCACAAAGGGATTATGCAAGAGGCAGTTTAATGTTCTGGTTACCAAGATGGCTATGGATGACATATACAAGCCAGCTTGAGCGGGAGTGTTTGAAATATCCCGCTGGATATCTCCTAGATATTGTTGACTCCTAAAAGTTAGCAAATCAGATTAGTTAGGATATTATGTACAGATATTAGTTTCCAGAATAGCCCTCTTATACTTGTACCTGTGTGTTGACCTACAATATATTGAGAATAATATACACCTGTTCAGAATTTCTGCATGTTTAAACTAACTCATGACACTCACTACATGTCTAATCTAGTGTGCAAGACGTATATCAAACTGCCCCTCTTATCAACTGCTTCATCCCCTTTAACTTACCAATCTTTTGATTGGTGTAGTTGCGGGCTTGCTTCCTAAATTACTGGTTTCTTTAAAAAGATTGAGGATGTAATTCCTTTATGATAGAAAAATAACCTCTTTGAAATATTCCTGTTCAATTACCAAAAGAACACTTCAGCCTTTCTAAGTCCTTCATTCCAAGTTTCAAACACTTCAGCCTTTTTAAGTCCTTCATTCCAAGTTTCAACCTCTACCTTCCAGCAAGATCACTGCTAATTATAATTATCATTTACATATATGAACCATGCTATGACTTCCTCATTAGTTGAATTAATGAAGAGTATATGGTGTTCCTCTGCTTATAGTCCATCTTTTCCATTTACTGAGGAGAGTATTTCAAACCATTGAGTGCACTTTTCAGTGTAGGAAAAAATGCTTTGAGAGATTATTTATAATAGAAACTTTTGGAAGGTGAATGCTGATCTTGAGATGTCGAATTTTGTAAATTTCTTGCCCTTAAATAGATAATAAGCATCATAAGCTCTCTGTTTATCTGTAATAATTGTGTGTATGCACGGGTGAAGATAAATTGTTTGCTTGGTACTGACATGCATTTACTTGATGTTTGATATGGTGTTAGAAATGGTCATATTAATTTGCTTTCCGATTTCCTCTAGGAGTCTTGAGTCAGTGAGGTGCTGTTGGGCATTTATTCACTGCACTGTGGATTAGATATCTTGCTTTCCTAATTAACAGAATCCTTCAGGAAATATGCCATTCCTGGTTGCGCTTTGAAAAGGAGTATGGAACACTGGAAGATTTCGATCATGCTGTACAGAAGGTATAATGTCCTGCTGCTTCCCTACACTGGCACCATGCACGTTTTCTTTTCCATTGAAGTTATAATGATGCATTTTAGAGGCCAGTTGATCCCACCATCTGCATTGTTAATTTTTTTTTTGTTAGTCTGCGCAGAAAATGTGAAGCATGCTGATTCCTGTGAGTTCTTAAACCATGTCTCGGAAATAAATGACATTAATAAAGCAGGGTTATGACCAGAGATTTTTGTTAGCCTTTTTAGGTGTTCTATAAGTATTAAGGTGTCTACAATCAAACTATTGGAATCAAACCTACGTGTGCGTTGTAAAAGTATTGAACATCTTTCTATTTGAAAGATATTTTAATCGAAGGAATTAGGTAATCAGTCCTGGCACTGCTTTTCTATAAATATTAGCAACTACTTTTCATTTGACCCTCTTTTGTTGGTGTTTTTTCTGTGTGCTCAAAAACCTTGGGTGGTTAATAATACCAAATCTATGTTTGAACCAACCTTCTAAACCGATCAAAGAACCAGTGACTGTTTGCTTGTGGTTTTCAGGTTAAGGCATTATTAACAAACATGTACCAGTTAGATAGTTTTTTTTTTGTTGAAAAATAGTTAGATAGTTTTCTTGAAAAGCTGTATTTTGTAGCAAAATGGCCTGGGGGGTAAGACTTCCTTTCAAGTGGCCCACAGTTTGAGCAACATTTTCTTTTGCTAGTTGAAATATCACATAATAAACAGCAAAAAGAAAACAACTGAGTTTGAACTTATCACTTGTGGGATAGAAATGTATCAATCAGCCTCTTGAACGGCAACAGGATTATTTTACATGTTACCCAGTTTTCTGTACTTTATCTACATATTAGAAAACTCAAACTGTTTAACATATTTATTTGTTTTTAACGAAGCAGGACCTTTTTTCATATTCTAAATAATTTATATTTGATCCTGCTTTAAGTTTCTTCAACCCCAGGTTACTTTAACTCCCTCAACTTATAAAGCTGAAGCTTGGCCCTGCTTCTAGCACACTGAAACAAATGCTTGGGGCTGGATATAAGTTCTGTTTGTATATTTCACGTGCATGATAATCTTAGTAATGTTAAGCTGATATCAGGGCCAAACCTTTTTCTTTCCTAGAATAGGCTAGTTTGAGGAGTCGTTTGAGACTTTACCATTTCTCTTGTATCTGATAATTAAACAGGGATTCAGGTTACAGGAGTTTCCCATTATTGTGTTTCAATTTAATGCATATGTAAGCAGGTGTAGACTCTCTCTCTTTATAATAAGGTTGGTTGATTGAAGTATTTCTTCCGCATTCAGCCTTGGCTATTGGAATATCTTTTTTTATTAAAATAAGAAGTTAATGGCAAGATTGTGCTTGCGGAAAGATTGACATTTTATTATGTATCTATACCTTGAAGCACGATGTAGCTGTAAATGGGCTGAAGTATTGGAGTCTTTTGACTTTTCAGGTTACACCTCGACTAGAAGAGTTGCAATTGTATAGGAGACAACAAGAATCTGTAGCATCTACCAGTATTACGGACCAAAGAGAAAAACCCATTAAGAAAAGTGTTCGTGAAAAGAGAAAGGGTGATTTGAACACAGCTGACGAGCAGTCTCCAGCAAAAAGGCAGAAGAAAATAGCTCAAACCCAAAACATGGGATATGAGAAGGAAAAAGATCAGGTACAGAATCCAGCTTTCATGAAAGAAGCTGAAAAGGTAAAATCCAATGCTGAAGAGGCAGATGATACCCATGGAAAACAGATGGACTCACAGACAGGAAAAATGAAAGTATATACAGATCAATGCACTGCATTTATATCGAACCTGAACTTTAAGGCAAGTAAATAACCACCACCAATGTTAAAGCAAGAGTTCTACTTGTGCATTTCTCATTGTTTGATAAGTTGGCGTAGACCTTACTACTGATACTGTTGACAACTGCAGACAAATGATGGAGATTTACGTAGGTTCTTCAGTGATGTTGGTGGCCTTGTCTCAATCAGAATACTGCGTGATAAGTTTACAGGAAAATCAAGGGTCTCTCTCTGTCTCTAACATTTGCTCATGCAAGTGTTTTTATCTCTGCATTTTTCTTTACCCTATTAGGCAACGTGCTTACCCAATTAATGAAGTGAGAGTCGGGAAGTTTGATTGCTTTCTCCAGGTTACATTTGATTGTGCAGGAAACATTTGGTGGTATTTGATATCTTTCTTGACAGAATATACAGCTAATAGAATGTCTTATCAGATTGTTGTAAATAAATGTTATTTTATAGTATAATGTTTGCAGGTACAAGAGGCTAGAAAGATTTAAGCATGCTTTCTGATTTGTTAACGTGGCTTGCTTTTACTGTTTCTTGCTGACGTGTCCCATCCTTCTATTTTCTCTGTGAAGGGGCTAGCATATGTGGATTTCTCGAATGATGAATATCTTAATGAAGCTATTGCAAAGAATAAGCAGACGTTGCTTGGAAAGAAGCTAAGTATTGCACGATCAGATCCAAAACGAAGTAAAAAGAACAATCAAGTTGTCTCAAAAGATCATGGTAGGTTAATGATTTATCTTTTGTATTTCTTTGTGCTTACAGATATACTCAAATTAAGGAATCTATGCATCGTGTGTAGATATCAATAATCTTAACAATTCAGCATTTGGTCACTATATCTGAGTTGAACAAGAAGTTTGGAAAAATTACGGATAACTTGTAGCCTTAAATAAAAAATCAGTGACAGTAAACATGCAAATGTACATACAAGCCACATACTTGTAGTAGAAAGGCAGGAATTAAACTTATAATCACCTCACTCTATGGATCTTCATTAACAATGAATTTGGAAATATAGGCAACTTACTAAGGTGATAAAATTGAACCAGAAAGTTAGGAAAGCTGATGGGAAAGCTTGTGTGATAAGGTAGTTTTGTTATCAAGTCGTCCATTTATTTTATTGTTGTGCTGGGGAATGTTTTGAACACCTTAGCTAATAAGTGAAATGAAATTAACTTGCAGCTCAAACTGGGAACCAGAGTGGAAGCAACGGAGGATCTAAAACTGGGCAGTCTGTTGAAACTTCCAAGGAGTCCCAGGCACCTCGCAATCCGCCCTCTACTGCACATAAAAGAGCTGAGAGCATCGAGCTGAAAGGGAAGAACACATTTGCGGTGCCAAGAAATGTTAGGCCACTTGGTCAGCCTGCAGACCTATCTAAGCCTTTGGAAGAAGATGGGAAGTCGAAGACTAATGATGAGTTCAGAAAAATGTTTATTAAAGGTTGAAGATGGACCATCCCAAGCGTCATGGATAGAAGCACTTGTTGAACGGAAGGTCCTCAATTGCTAGTGAATTACTTGTTTAATGTGAAATCATAGCCACCCAGCTTTAGCCTGAAATCTCTAGTGAGCTGTGCAATTTTCCTGTTTCATATAGAAATGAAACTTGTAACGCTCCATAGATTTGGTAAACCATCCTTTCTAATGAAATACGACTGTTGAGCAGGATTCAGACTGGGAAGCAACAAAATATGAATAATAATGATAATGATAATGTGATCGCAAGAGCAATTAGAATGAAACGTGCGGTGCGGGGGTTCAAATCTCAGGTCTCGGGATGCTTCTACATTTGCATCCTACTTGGATCCATGGAATGGGGATATCAAGAAATGAAATGGGTGATTAATAAGGCCTAGGTGGCACTGGACCACTGAAACATTACTTAATGTGGAACTGGCATGGCATTAGGTTGCTGTGGTCCGCCTGCATATACTGTTAAAGATGATAAAAGAGATTGTTCTAGTAATGTTCCAAAACTTGTAATGAGAAGAGTACCATTGACTTGGTGTTCTCTCTTAACTTGTTACCACAAATTCCCTAGCTAGTGAATATCTTTTATCCAGAAATCTTTTGGATTTTGATTTTGTTATGTTAATTCTTAAAAAGTTAAAATAGTTGGCCCGTGCTCGACTGAACCAAATCGTATCAGAATCAAATTGTACAAAATCACGAAACAAGAAACCTGTCACTGAAAAGGAGAAAACTGAACTATTGCCTGCTCAATTAGGCAAGGGCTGGGCAAGAAAATGATCATAATAAAACATTTTCTAATCAATTTCCAAAACCAAAACAAAAAAAAGAGTGTCATGAGTAATACTGTTGGTTGGTTGTGACTTTGATGAAATGCAGACTGCAGGTGCCAAGATAACTTTTCATTTTCAAAGCCATTAACCAAAACCAACAAAGAATGCATGGTCTTGTTGGTGTTGCAGACTCTGAATGATGATATCAGAAATTTTAAGTATTGATCAGACTGTGTCAGAGACTCGAAATCCCCCCAACCCAATGCAAATTATCAAATGCTTCTGCCTTTTGCACTTGCTGCTTACACAACATATAATGAACTGTCCCGAGTCCCAAATAAATATATAGATATAGATATAAATAAAGATTAAGGAGTAAACAACTGATTTCTTATTTTTAGTCTTCTTTTTGGTATCTTATCCTAGGTTCCTCACAATTAATTTGAACAAATACCTCTTGCCAAGTAACTCAACAAAATGGCAGGAGAAAAAGAAGGTGAAAAATGAAACCCATGATCATTCACTGACTCTGCAACTTTTTACAGCATGTCAAAATGACTTAATTGCAGTGGATCTGTTGTAGAGATTAGGCACATGGGTGGGGTTTCATCATCAGTTCAGCTGCATAGACATACATGTGCTGAAGTACCACCTGTCAGCTGCAACAATGGCTGTCCTTTGATTTGATGCAACAAAATCATTAAAAAACAATTGTACAAAATCTCAAGGGAAACGCAACCCTTGCGAGTGACCCGCAGAATCCGGCTTCTACACACAGAGAGCAAATCTTTTGTTTAATATTATAGTATTTTATTGTATCTAATGAATCTCAGCCATTTATTTATGTAGATCCTATATAAATTTCGTGTGGATCTCACGTAAGTCCTATAAAATAAATGATTGAAATTTTATAAGACAGAATAAGACAAGATAATATTAGACTGAAGATCTTGGTTCCTACTTACAGGGACACTTTGGATGAATCAATTAATTTATGATCTACTCTTAGTTATTAGATAGATAAGGAAAGGTTATTATTAAGGTTCTTACCCTTATTTTATGAGCATTTATTTATCTATTTCAATAAAAGCTCGTAAAAAAAGATAAGAACAAGTGACTTGTCCCTAAAAATTAAAGTTTCTGGAGTACCAAAATTAAACTACAGGTTGAAAGGGAGGAAGGAAAAATGGGGTGGGCCTAACGATGTACAGAACAGGTAAAGAGACACAAAGCTTGACGCTACTTGTTCGTATCATATTCTGTCTTCAGCATGCGTTTCTCTTTTTTTCTTATCACAGACTTTACGGGATCAAGCAAATAGACATTGAGTCAGTCTCACATTCCCAAGTTTTGCCAATTCAACGTTAAGAAAAAAATCTCATCATTCACTCTTCTTGCATTGCATTATACAAAGGTACGGGCACCAAGCACACACTTTTGCATCACATACAAATATTTTTAATTAGCTCGTTCCGATTTCTTGTTTAAGAAGTGTGCTTTTTATGGATGAAAAATGTAAATACAAAAGAACATTACCTTTTCTTCATATTTTACTTTTCTTTGGAATCTCTTCCTGAAATGTGTCGAGTACAATTATAGAAAATAAATAGTACCACGTATGCGTGCATAAATGTATATATATATAGTTTATTATTTCATTTATATATAACTTTACCTTATATAATAATTAATACTTGATTTTACGTTCTTCAACTCACCAACATATATACTAGTTGCTATATATTCAAGCTGCTGTTCAAACTTCAGAGGATCGCATGTTGGTTTGAAAGAAACTTACATTAGCAGGCATTATATTAGTTAGATTAGCTATATAACAGCCTTTTGCTTCTTTGTTTATCAATTATTCTTTTCCTTGAAGAAAAAACAAAGAAGAGTTTATTGTTTTGGGTTATGTGTTTAGGAGCTTTATGTCTGTGGTCCCAATTCTCAAGCCCCAAGGAATTGTCTGCTGCTGCTTTCTCCATCGCTCTCATGCTTATCAGCTTATCTTGATAAGATAATTCTCATCCTTTTGCATGGATACTGGTTTTTAGGTTAAACAAGTGGTTGACTTCCATTTGATGTTACTATACGTTACCTTCTCAATGCAAAATATTACGAATCTAAACAATTGTTCTGTTGACAGTGATGATGCGAAAAGGCATATTCAATTGATTATTTAATATTCGGTGTAATACATAGCCGTTAGCAATGAATATTCAGAAAGCAAAATTAATAAAGTCAACAGAAAACCAAAGAAGATCCAACATGACAAGTAGAAGTGAAGAATATGCACACAAGCACATCAACTCAAAACAAAGAAAGTAGAAGAATTAATTAAAGGTGGAAGGGAATAAATCAAGGCAATTCCCTTTTGCCCTTTTTATCTTTCTTTCTTTTTTGTTTTTGGGTTAATATTGCACATTAGGCAGCAGGAAGGAAGGAAGGTGGTGGCCAGTGGGGGCCTGGGTGATACCATGGAATTGTGTGAAAGAAAAGAAAAGGTATATTTGTTATAATTCTCTATGTACGTGTATATAAGCTTTTAATGAGTTTGTTGCGTTGTTGTTGCTTGCTTGCTTTGAATCTCATGCCATTTCTTGGAAGAATGTTTGTTTGGTGCTCTCATCTCATCTCATCTCTCTAATGTTAGAAAAGCCCTAGCTTCAAGTCTAAGTCCAGAGTCCAGACAAAAATCTAAAAGCTTGCGGGAATGTTCCCAACGCCTAGACTTTTGCTTTTCTTGGCTTTTAGTTTTGGGGGGATGATTTAAAAGCAAAGAAGAAAAGAATCAAGGTCACAATAATTAGGTAGCCGAGGGGGACCAAAGACACAAACCACTTCCTACAAATTAATCACTGCATTTAGGGCTCCATACACATGCATATAGCTATAGGGTGATTCTATGTCTCGTTTTGTCTTCATTTACGTCGCGTTGTGTGAATTCTTGTTTCAAAAGGTTGATCCCCAATTTCAAGAGCTCCCAGTCGCAGGCCCGATCATCGCTGGAGGATTGAATCACGGTATAATCTTGATCAGCTTCCTAACAGAGCTGTTCACTGCCTCCCGTTATCAAGAGTCAAACCTAAGACCTTGTTCCAATTGACCTTGTTAGTTGGCCAACCAAACTATCCATGCGGGCATGTTGTGTGAATTCTTGATTGAACTTCACCACTTGTATGATTATGATTCTATTGTTATTGATCTTACTGGAGTTCAAATCTGTTGAAAAGACAACCAAACGTTATATATAAACCATAAAATCATATCTATAACAAAACTTATACATATGAAAACTTAAAAACCACCGCAGGGCTAGATAAGTATATAAGATCAGGGTTCGAATCCCGACAATAGAAGGAGTGGGCCGTCATGCTGAGAAGTTAACTGAGATCAGACCGTGATTTACCCTTTTACTAATCTATGAGGCTAGAGTGTGAGGGCGCCTAGAATGGACGATCCACCTTTTGAGACAAGTATATGGATTAATAATTTATTTGGACCACAAGGGCATGTGTAATGTATTATGATGCGGAAGTCCAACTCATCTAGGACGCATAAGTACTCGTGTTTCAACAAATATCCTCAGTTCAAACATGGAAGAGGTTACGAATCACATGCCGTTTACGGAAAAGCGAAAGGAAAACATGAGAGGGCAGGGAAGTCCAAAAATATAACACAATTGTAATGCATGGTACCCACAAAAATACAAAAAACAAATAACAAAAGAAGGATACGTAGCTAGCATAATCATTTGAACAAACAAGAGTGCAGAACCAGCTAGAATGATAGCTTGATGGCAGCTTTGTCTTGCCCTAACATTATATTAGTGTGTGAATTGAAATTGCCAAGTTTTGAACATTTCAAAATCACGAAACCCATGTAAGAATCATTGTTCTTTTAATTAGAAAATGGAAATGATCCCACTTCAAATGCTTACAGAGAGATAAAGTAAGAGTGGGCAATCTTAATTATGAGTATGAAGTTAGCAAGAATCATAACAGTTGGTCGGTGGTGGTGGTGATGACTTTTGGGTTTCATTTCTGGCACAAAGGATACATTGTTGAAGATGGTAAGCAAATAACACTCAAAACACACAAACCCAAGATGATAAATGGAAAATAATTATTATGCATGTTGTGTTCTTGAGTGACATTTTGTGTGTGAAAACCATAGCAGTAGACAAGGTTTCTTGATTGTTAACAAAAATGAGGAATGATTGGAATCTTTAAGGAAGCTTTGTTTCCTAAGATAAGGCAAAGAAGTTCTAAGCATGCCTGAAAGCCAAACACTTGATAAGATGCATGCGTACGGCATGCATGTTTTCATATACAAAAGTCACGATTTAATATCAACAATGGACATTTATGACTCACTTTTGTGGAAACCTTTTCTTATAATTAATGAAACACGTTCATGTTAATAAGCAATTCTTGTAAATTTTATTATTAAAGAATAGTAAAAATTTTGGTCCGGCATTGATTGTGACCGATGATTATAATGTATGTGTACGTCCTGTCTCTCTCTCTCAAGGCACAAATATTTATTCTGGTGGACCCTTTACTCACAGAGTCATAATTCACTTCACCATCCCTTTCTCCCTCTCTATATCTTCATTTGGTAATAAATGCAGATACATACGCTTAAAAAAGAAATAGGAAGTCCATCCATCTAATGGAATTTACGTCGAGTCTAGATCCTCTATTTAATATTATGGTATCTTATAATATCCAATTAATATTAGTCATTTATTTATATAGATCCTGCATGGATCTTGTGTGGGTTCCGTAAAATAAATGATTGAGATTCTATAAGACAGAATAAGACAAAATAATATTAGACAGAAGATCTTTTCTCCTTACATCTTAGGCACGAACTCTCCTCCATTTTTTTACCAAAGAAAACACCCTCGATTTACACTTACGATCTGCTTCTTAATTAAAAGAATTGTTAGATATAGCTTTTGTATTTTACGCCTTATGAAGTAAAAAGATGACAAACTAATGAATTTCAAAATCAGCAATTGTTGTACTTTCTGCCTTTGTAGAAGTTGTGGAGGATGTAAAAAAAGAAAAGCAAGAACTAAAAAAAGGGGATTGGAGGGAGAGAATGTTAAAAAAAGAAGAAGGATAAAGATCACTAAATGTGGTATGGAATGTGGAATAAAGGCGTGGATAATGAAAGAATAAAGTCATTTTGGATGATCATATTCAATAAGGCCATCAAAGAGCACATTTATTTCCATGCAACACATCAAGTTTTACGACAGAAGAGTTCAATCCCCCCATCCATTCCTTTAATTTTCTCACTTTCATTCTTCTCTTAACATGATTATGACTACTTAATTCAGTTAGCTTTGAGTAAAAAATCGTAATTTCATCACAAATTAAAATGGAGTAGTGGATCATATATAGCTAGGTTTGCATGAAGCTAGTTCATTGATGGCCGTGCAATCACTACTTCTCTTGACAACTACACCAAATGTACATCATCTCAGTCAAGTTTATAGAGTTTAGATTAGAAAGTTGACCTATTCTCAATACTGTCCATCTGTCTGGCCCTTTACCTCTCCTTAACGAGTCCAAATCTTCTGTCCAATTTTATGGTATCTTATTGTATCCAGTGAATCTCAGTCATTTATTTATGTGGATCTCATGTGGGCTTCATATAAATAAATGTGAAGCTCGTATAAATGAATGACTGAGATTTACTGGACACAATAAGACATCATAAAATCAGACAAAAGATCTAATTTCTTCCTTAATTTCAATCCATCTTGCTTTGCCTTCCAAGATCATAATTGTGGTACTAGGTAACATTAACGATGATACTGTGAAATTTGAAAAGATATCACATAGTGATGCTAAAATATAGCTTATAGCTAGGACCTCTTTCTAGTCAAAACTCGATTACTATATATTAATTACTCTCAACAGAATGACTGGTCTGGCAAGCGAAAGTCCACTAACAAAGATTTCCATTCTCAGCCAAGCTCTAAGTATA
>JANITW010000005.1:25408761-25419056 GCA_027564335.1 Erythroxylum williamsii
GGCTGTTTTTTGCGTTATTGTTTGAGATAATATTGTTCGTGTGTTCGTAGCATTAGTAGTCTTATTGGATTTGGCACTGTTTCATTCAAGGAAGATGCATGCTTTCCAATAAGCTAGTGTAACGATATATATTAATTTTTAGACGCAAACGTTGGTGGATGGACCATCGATCTTATGTTTATTTAGTGGTCAGTTACATGCCTATCGTCATGTGATTAATCATACATGCTGTGTTCTAATCGATGCACACAATTTGTCCCCTTTTTTTTTTGTTTGTTGTTTGAGAAACACAATTTGTCTTGCTTTCGAAGATCAACTTGTTGCATTTTTCAGGTATATACTACTCTTCTCAAAAGAAAATTGTACGTATGTTTTGATTTGATAGACATTCCAGACATAGGATTTTGTCCTTTACTCCCAAAATGTAGTTTGGTGCAACAATATAGTGTAGTTATGATCTGCACATGTGTGTTTTCTGATACGTTTAGGTTGAATTAAAAGGGATCTATCAATTCTCAACCGGATATTGTCCAATTCAATTTATTTAAATACACGAATGACTCACTATCAAACTCAGCTGCTCCGTATGCTTAGATCACGTCTTTTCTTTTAATCAAACACACCAAAAGAATGTTTCATCATTAGCTCTAAAAAGAAACTAATCCCAAACCACTTTCCAAATTTCAATTTAACAAGTAGCAGAGAGTTGACACTTTTTCCTTTGACATCCTTAGCAATCAAGTTGGATTTCCTTGTAATTAACAACACAGAATCTTGACGTTGGTGAGAGAGGAAGTTTGATGGACTTAATGATTAGTCAAAAACTCATCAAGGTGAGAGAAGAAGTTAGATGGACTAATGATTGGTCAAAAACTCATCAAAGATTCTAACTTTCTATAATTTGAAATAGTCTAAATTTTCTGTCCAATTTTATTATGTCTTATTGTGTCCAATGAATCTCAGCTATTTATTTATGTAAGTCTCGCATGGATCCCACATAAATAAATGTGGGTCCTGTATAAATGAATAGCTGAAATTCTATGGGACATAATAAGATACCATAAAATTAGACAGAAAATCTTGTCTCAATTTGTAGGTGGTCCTTAGATGGGAATTCAAAGGTGTCATGTTCCCAATCACAAGTCTCATTAATTATTAGTCACCTACGTCATTCTCAGTCTTACCCCTTTTATTAGTTAGCTCTTACATATTAGCATGTTTCCATTTGCTTCTTTATCGAGCGAAATTTAAGTAACTCCAAAGTAAAGGATAAACATGCAATGATTTAAGATAAGAAGAAAAAATGAAAAGAAAATAGGTACTGCTACACTCCCTCCTTTTATTGGCTAAATATATATATATCTCTTTACATGTTACACTTAACTCCAATAAAACTTTACATGGAAAGGGTCATGCGATGAAGCAGTCATCTATACTTACCTTTCTTATAAGGACCTAATGAGATATGAAGGCTCTAACGAGTGGTTTGATACACGCTTGAAATTGGTACAACTTAGAAGACAGAAAACAATAAAGAGGGATTTTTAGAAAAAAGTGATTTAAACTAAGACCAGTGAGTTATCGAGAATTTGTATTGAGTTATTGTTAAATTTTTATATAATTGGGCCTAAATAAACTTAGTACATACAAGCTTAAATGATGTTCCATTCTAAAATCAATTGGTATTAGGAGGAATAACTCATTAAGCTTATATGCATGCTCAAGATCATATATTCTTTCGATGTGGGACAAAGTTTCACTTATATTTCAACACGCCCCCCTTACATGTGGGCTAATTTACGGCCCAACACGTGCCACAGTTTATCGTGACGAGGTGGTGACGAGTAATTCAAGAGCAACCCGCTCTGATACCATGTTAAAATTTTATATAATTGAGCCTAAATAAATTGAGTACATACAAGCTCAAATGAGGTTCCATCCTAAAATCAATTGGTATTAGGAAGAGTAACTCATTAAGCTTGTATGCATGCTCAAGACTATATATTCTTTCGATGTGGAACAAAGTCCCACTTATATTTCAACAATTATTATTCATAGAAGTGAGTAACATTGTATTGGGAGTGTTTGTGGCTACTTTGTTGCTTTCTGTTGAGGTTCTTGTTCAATCCAATTGTAAAGCTAATATTAACCAAATTTCGTAACAACATTTGATCAGTTGATTCACTTTTGTTTGGGGTTTTTGTAAAGATTTATGTAAAACAGAAAATCGTAACGGGGTAATTGGATGACATCTTTAGGGCGACCATTCTAATGTTTAAGTTGGTACTAGAGTTTAAAAATATATTTATTAGCATGAAACTTAATATTTAAGGGGTCATTTACTTTCACTTTTATTTTTAAGCAGTATATTTTAATTTTTGTTTCCTAATTTTGATAACATAGTTAGTTGTTAATGTCACCTCAGATAAACTTTTATCATTGATAATAATTAAATACTAAATAAATTTTATAAATTAGTTAAGTAAATAATTTATTTTTATTCTCTTCTACAATATTTATTAATGAATATTAGTAAATACTGATTATATTTTATTAAAATAAATATTTAAATGATTATAAATTTGTAAGATTTATTATAAACTAATATTTAACTGTTAATTATATATATTTTCACTATTAATTCCAATTTTATTTAAAATTATGTATTTAGAGATATTTTAAATTAAAAATGTATACATTGAATAATTATCAAATTTGACAATAATTTTATTTGAAAATTTTAAATATTTAAATTAATTATGAAATAAAATAATTAAATTATATGACTCATAATTCTCATTAGTAATCATTAATTAATTAATTAATATATATGTTGGACTAAATGATGTTATAATCCATAATTTTGCTAATAACAAAATATGTTAGTGGTAATATTTTTATCCTTAGTGATATTATTAAGTTAATATTTAAAAGATCAAGTTCAATTGGAAAAGTAAAGTGACCAAAGGTTCTAATTAAATCTATTAAATAACCAAAGGATGAAAAAAATGGGTAAAGTGAAGCACATATGCAATTAAGTGAATTATTCTAAACCTTTTAGTAACCATATCTTGGTCATTTCAATGAATTATGAGCCCAATTATTGTGTAATGCATATGATGTCCTTTTATAATCAAGGGAAAAATTATTTTGATTTTTAAAGGAACCGTTTGAAATCTAAACAAACTTTTAGTGAAGGTTTAAAGTGGTTTTGAATTAAGTTTTTGTAAACAAAAAGGAGATGTTTTGATCTTCAGAAGAACCTCTTTCGGGAAGTTTGATCATCCAATCTGGTGACTTAGAACTATCAATGTTAGGATTTTGGACATATTTGTTGACTAGTGTGGTAGTACATTTGACCAGTGTATTTTTAACATATGTACCATGAGTTTGTGACTATATTGGTTGACTCATATACCAGAATTGTCAACTATTATTATTGTTAGTAGCAATTGTGAGTATTAATTTTTATTTTTAACAATTATTTAGGTTTTTTAAAATATATATAGACTACATAGGAGTTTTAGGAGGTAGATTGGGCATACTAAAGACTTGTTGGGAAATTTAAAAGGTTAGAAAGTTCACATATGCATTATATAACATATATCGAGCTATTGTTCATTTGTATGACTAAGATAAGGAATTTTTGAGTTACATATTTGTTGTAATTGAGGAAATTTCACAGGATACACTTTGTGAATATTCCTCTTGAATTTAAATAACATTTATAAAGGTTTACTCTTCACCCATAACAAAGAAAAATGGTTATAAGGGTCCTCTTCATAAGGATGACAATGACCTGGTTTGTGCCCTGGCTTGACCTCATATTTCTTGAAAAAAATTTTGACAAAACAATGTCATTTTGTGTCTTCTTTGTTGGGCCACAGGGTGGCTTGACCATATTTGTCGTCCCTACCTTTTCAACTATAGGAAAGAAAATATTGTATGGAGAGTTACTCTACATCCATTGAAAGAAAAAGATAGTGAATTCCTAAGTGAATTTTAGGGAGTAGATATAAGCTAAGAGAGTAGACGTAAGCTAAGGCTTGTTTATTTGAACCACTATAAATTAGTTGTCTCTTTTTTCCTATTCTCTTTTGTTATTGTTATGTTTATTTTATAATATGTAACATAAAGTTGGGATAATCATTTATTAGAGTAAGCAATTCATTTATTAGCTTCATATAGGAAAAAAAAAAGTGAACACACATAATTCATCCCTCCTCTTCGGTGTCAATTTGGAGACCAAAAGTTGTTATTAGATTAGGTCTCATTCATTACATATAAATTTCTAGTAATATTTAAGAAAAGATCATTATGGCACAAATTTTGTAACTTCTTTTATTAAGAGGACCAATATATTAATATGGCTCCATTCTTCGTTAGAAATGATTACTTGTTTTGGATAACTGGATAACTAGGAAGAAAATTTTGTCATGAATAAAGATTTTGAATTAAGGGAGATTATAGTGAATAATGAATAGAATAGGAATGAAAATAGACTCATGTTATTAAATAGTCAGGAAATGATCATTTTATTTTTTACATTAGATAAAATGTGTCATCTAAAGTTTTAATATGTCAAAATGATCATGATATTTGGCATATACTTGATCTTACCTATGTTAATGGCTATTATAATGATATTAGTGTCAATGATAGTAACATTTCTCATTATAAGCCTGATATGAAACTAGATGGAATCAAGAATGAAGTAAAAATAGGGAAAAAGACCAAAAAAAGAAGAGCTCACTAAAGATCATATAGAATTTAAGAAAATTTTAAAGTAGATAATTGCATGATTAGATGCCTCACATGCGCTTTGTGGCGAATAATGATGAGGTATAGATGTGTGTATTTTTCAATTGTACTAAAGATCTCATGTACAAATGTACATGTTGTTATTATAACATAGTCTAGTAAATACAAATGTTGATTCCATGAGGACTATAAGTGTTAGTACTAATTGTCTTTTTATTATCTAATCTTAAAAAAATGCTCGATTTACTTAAAAAGAATGATTAACAAACTAAAATTAGTAATCTAAATGACAAAATAAAGTAATGAATAAGGGTGAAACAATCAATTGATAAACAAGATCCATATATATAACCCCCTTATAAACTTTCTATGCTTGAATTTATCCTAATTCAATTATTAACCTTAGTTTTATAGATTGGTGGAAGTTTCAAAGTTACAACTATACTATTTCTTAAGACATACAGTCTATATCCTCATGTTTATTAATTGAAATCTCTTTCTTATCAAAACCCCTTAGAAACTATTAACACATTTTATGACTTCTCTTGATAGATTTGACCATAACTTAGAAGATTTATATGGTCCTATCTTTAGAATTCTATGTAACTCCTTTTTATTTATACCTTAATATGTTCATACAAATGGTTTCCCGATATTTATATATAAATTTGAAATTGAATAAAGACACTAATATATTTCAACTTAATCACAATAATTAGTCATGCATAATTTGTAAGATAACTTGGGTCTCTCGTTAAATCAAACAATCAATATAAACAAATAGTTATATAGGTTATCCCATTTAGAACTATCCTTATTGAGATCATGTTAAAGATAAGGAATCTAATAACAATAAAGGAAGGAAACAAGATAAAAGAAATCATGTTAATAGATCTTTAAATCTTGATGTTCTTCACTTGAATCTTGATAAAATCCCCTTTATTCCAGTAAAGTTAATTTATTCTTGTCTCAAGAGACTCTAATTTGTCTATATCATATTCACCCAAAAATTTACCATTTTTTTCTCACAAAACCCTAAAAATTTGAAGTGTCTTGACCCGTGTTGGTATCATAGTCCTAATAGCTCTTTAAAAAAAATCCTATTTTATGTAAAAATCACCACTAATATAAGTCTCCAGTAGAGATTCGTATAGGACTCATAATCTTTAGCATCCAACACAACTTAATAAGTTTCTGGGTTGGTAACTTATATTGGATCTATATTCCTATAAAAATCATGTTAAAACTTCTCCAATTTAGCTATAACTTTCTCGAATTCATTCATTCTTTGTTAAAGAGCTAAAACAAAGCTTGTAAACAAAATATAAGCCACATTGAGTCCCAATTCCTATAAAAATTATCCAAACACAAGAAAAATGATCTCAAAATCATGCCAAAAACTTAACCTAATTATCACCTATTAAATTCCTCCATACTTAAGCATTTGGTTGCTTTAAAGCAAATCAATTCTATCACTCTTAACTTAAATAGGTAGTAACTTCGAGAAATAATTTAAAAAATAATTAGATCAATCAAGACTCACCGCTATTTATTCAATTGTAAATTTCATTAAATTGTTAGGTATTTAGTTAATTGCATGAAGTCATAAATCAATTTAAGTTAACTACATAATCCTTTAATATTTAATTGAATCCTTAAAATTTAACCTAATGCATAAAATAAACATACATGAGAAAGATGCTTTAATTTTATATATTTTTATGAACGTTATTTAAAAAAACACTAAATTTAAATTAACAATAAAACATTTTTAAGCTTGTTTACTCACCTGACATTTTGAAATGATAGTAGATACCTTGTCATGAATACTCCCTATTACTCTATTAGGTCTTCATTTTAAATGGATACTAGTACTACTTTTTAAATTCAACCTTTTTACTTGGTTTGAAGCTAATAGAGTGAATTTATTTTATGCTCACTTATTCACACATTTTTCTATGGAAACTAAAAATGCTGAAAAATAATTTACTTCTAACTCAATTATATGTCTAAAATATATGCAAAGTATTATAATACAATTAAGTATCTATTTTCAAAATTGATGAAGCAAATTAAAATTAACTTAATCATTAATGATCATGACTATTTGCCTAAACAAATCAAATAAAATAACAAAAAAACTTATAATGAATTATCTTAATCAACAGTCTTTCAAGGTTAAGAATTTTCTTGAAAATTTTACCTATTAAAATAATTATTAAAAAATTGATTAATAGAAAAAATTGATTTCTTCCACTACATTTGAGTTGTATATTATCCTTAATATATATGATATATAAGAATAATGAAAAAAAATAGAAGGAAAAAGAAGGAAATTAGGATGGCCGTACTCACCTAATAATAAAAGGCTCTTTAGGTGTAGCCTAAGAAGTATGAACTAGCGGTGGGTAGCATGATCCAATAGTGAAAGACCTTTAAAAAAACTTAAGTCTTGAATTTAAACTTTTCTTAACTCGAAACTCATGTAATAAATATTAAAATGTGAATGAAATAAACTAAAAATTAACATTAAATATTCCTAAGGCTACTAAACTGAAATAAAAACACGTAAGTCATTGGATACCTCCTAGCAAGTATTGATTTACAATTCATTTAGCTGGACTCCTTCTCAACCACTTAATCATTTAGGATCCTCAATTAAAGCTTTATTGCACTCTCTTTTGGTCTTTCAATCTTCTCAACGTTCTTCTTCCTAGTTATAGGCTCATTAGCTTCTAAAAATGCCATATGCTCTATTAGAACAAAGTTGTCAGTATCTTATTCTGCTCTTTGCTTGATAAATCTCCAATAGATCCTTTATGATTATTTCTTGCATCATAAGAAAAATTTTAGCATCAATAACATCTACAAAGGAAAAATTATAATCTTTTTTGAAGGAATGTCTTATTGGTTCAAATATTTTAAAACCTACTTCCCCATCTCTTTGCTTTAAGATTGATTTCTCATCATAAGCATCATAAGCTATAATATATTACAACTTAGCAATAGCTAGGAAAGGTAATCATAAGATCAAGGGTACCTGTATATCATCCATCATATTCATAATCATAAAATCGACAAGAATATAAATTTATCAACCTTAACCAAAACATCTTTTATAATGCCTCTATGATACTTAACTGACTTATTTGCTAATTGAATACTTATTCTAGTTGGTTTAGGTTCATCCAAGCTTAATTTCTTAAACATGTCATATTACATCATGTTAATACCAACTCCTACATCCTCTAACACCCTTTCAGTTGAAAAAAAATTCTAATATTACAAGGGATACTAAAACTCCCCAGATCCTTTATTTTTTGGGCTAACTTGTTTTGTAAGATGGCAAAGCATTCCTTACTTACAATAACTGTTGACAATTCCTTAAATCATTTTTTGTTTAAAAGGAAATATTTTAAGAACTTGGTATATTTTGGAATCTATAAAGGAGTTTCATCAAAAGGAATGTTAAGATGTAATTACTTAAAAAGTTTTAAAAACTTACTAAATTTATTTTCCTTTTTATTTATCTCAAGTCTGCTTGGATATGGAATTTTCCTTTTGTACTCTTTGATCATTTTATTCCCTAAATCCTAATAAGGCCATATTTTACATGTTATCTATTTTTGAATAACTTGGTATTCAACACTTTTATGATGACAATCTTAAAGACAAAATACATAATTGAGTGCAAAATACTTTGTAGACTATTAGGTTCTTGCAGATCTAGCCTCCTTCAGGTATTCCCCACAATTGGTATTTTCGTTTATTTTATGTTTTTAATGAATTTTTTATGTAACCTACATCATTTTTACATTGTCTTATTTGCAAGTGGGTCCACCAAAAACAGCCTCTCTACTATATAGGGGTAAGGCTGCATACTATTGGACCTCCCCAGACCTCGCTTCATTGCAGGATTTCAGACTGGGTGACGATGATGAGTGCAACTTTCTACATAGTTATCTAATTAAAGATATATTAGATTCATTTGTAAGGAAAGAAGATAGAAAACAACATTATAAAAGACTTTGTAAGTTAATTCTAGCTCAAAGATGTTAAGAAGAGGAGAAGTTTCTAAAAAAGGTACAATAAGCATTGGACTTGTTAAAAAGATAGGTGCCTATCTTTTACAAAGTTCAAAGAGGTTGAGAAGACTAGCATATATAAATGGCATCAAACTCATCATGCTTCTAAAAAAAGTTAAATAATGTATTAGCAATTACAACTTATTATTAAATGGCATACTAATTTATGGTACATAAAAGTTCTAAAACAAAACTGTTGCCAATATTGATGCTATTCTAGTGATAGTTTTCATGTAAACTTTACGAGGAAATGATATTTCTCAAGTACAAGTAGCCTAGAACTCTATTTTTGTAACCTTAACTATAATAAGTTTAACTTAGGGACTTTTTTGAATTCCCGACGTCGGTTCAGAGGTGACATTAATGCTAACAAACCGCTTAAGCATTCCTTCCTTGTATTTGTTGTTTCTTTCTCTTCTTATAGATTGATTGTGTTATCCTATGCATATGGATTTGGTTTTTGTGTATGACTGATTGTATTATCGTATAGTTTGATTGTTTGTATATGAACCCAGAGCTAGAATTTTAATATAATTTATAATTGTTATATTTAAGATTCATTTGTAGCGACTGATGGTTCGTAATCATTAGGGATAACATAGCCTAGGTTGAAATGACCCGTGCGTATATGATTGTTTCTTAGATTAATCACTTTTCTTAATTCGTACCACAACTACTTAATTGAATCTAAAGATCGTATCCTAGGTTATTCAATAGTTAGGTTTAATTAATGATCATATCTTAATTAAATACGACCTAAGGGAAAACTCATATTAATAAAGCTTATCATTAATCTACGATTAATAGTTCAAGGAGAGGTAAAAAAGCAACAATTCAATAAAATATGTTTAATTAGGGTATAAGCTGAGATTGAATCAAAGACTCCTAAAGAATTCAGCACTTTCATCATTTTTGCATGTTTTCTTTAATTTACTTTTGTTAGTTTGCTTTTGTTAGTTTGTTTTGTTTTATTTTCTTATTTTAAACCAAATCAAACCCCATACGCCAAAACCTAAACACCAATTAATTTCATTTCAAAGGCTAACCAAACACTCTCTGTGCAATCAACCTAGATTCATCACTACTATAGTAGTAGGTCCAGTTTATTTTGTATTAGTATTACGATGCGCTAATGTCAATTTTGGTGCCGTTAAGGGGAACTGTGATGCTTTAGTTTTTGTTTTTGATTTTAATTGGTTTTTTACACATATTTGTTTGTAATTAGTTTCTTTTCAGTTATTCCTTGATCTTTTTACTTTTTATTTTGAATTTTTGAAAAAAATTCATGGATAGAAGTAATTTTTTCTATAATTCATATTCCCAATTTTATAACCATGTTTGGAGTGATCTTACAAACTTTAGTTATGAATGGGATAATCAACATAATTACTTCCTTGATAGTATGCAAGACACACAGTAATTCCCATATAGACAAGTAGCTTCTTATCA
>JANITW010000005.1:25420288-25430504 GCA_027564335.1 Erythroxylum williamsii
TTATTGTGATGCCATGTGGATTTTAGTGGGTTTGTTCGGTAGTGCACCTTCATCGTGGGTTACGTGTCGGAGCGACCAGCGGGCGTCCCGATGTGTACCCTACGGTGAGGGGGTGCTACACACTAACTACACTCTCTAAAGCATCTCCACCTATAATGATCATATATCTTAACTATGATGTCCAAATATTTCATACTTCATATCATTGGAAAGCTAGAAAGATAAGTTACAACTTTATAGAAGACATCTTTGTCTAATTCAGACTAGATATCTCCTTGAAGTCAGAACACACATTTTTTCCCCTATGAACAACTTGAAAATGCGATATCACTTCTTAACCATTCAACTACCAAATTGACTTTTTAAACTCTCAAATCTCAACTCATTTAACTCATCACATTCAACTACATCTCATCATTTATAATTCCTATCTTTCTTTTCTATAATATCTCACTTATGTATAGATATATAACAACAATTTATGTTCAAAAACATCAACTCAAGTTGATAACTTCTTCAAGTATACCTAATTTCAACTCACATCTTCGATACACAATTCATATTTCATTAACACCAAGGATAAGAGTTTACAAAGCTTTAATGGCATTCCAAGTCACATTACATCATTGGCATCAAAATCTAAAATATAAAAGATATAAAACCCAATAGTTCTTAAAATGCATCTAAAGCCTTGCTTTTACAAAATATAACTTAAATTACAAAAGCATTGCAAAAGTATAATAATGCCTCGACTTTTGATTACTCGATCTCATTCTCTTCACCTGAAGATGGGAAAAAAAGAGGAGTAAGCTTGAAAGCTCATGGATAACAGTTTATAATGGAAAAATAAGCAAAACCTTTGAAAACATTCACTTGTCATAGAAAATTCTCATTTAGTTTATAAAACACATAGTTCTTAAGTTTTCAACCAAATTCACAATAAAAACAAATCATGCTTGCATCAATCTTACCAACATATCATGAGCACAAAAGTACATCAAAATGATTTGGGAGGTCCATAAACAGAACAAACTAAGATTTGGGAGGTCCATAAACAGAACAAACTAACACATTCTCATATAATGGTCCTGTGTAATCATGAACAGAACGAACTAACACAATCCCACATAGTGGTTTTTTGTAGTCGTAAATATGAGGGAGTTCTTAAAGGAGCTCCACGTCACTAGTATGTAGGTGGGAGAAGTCTTTGGTCGAAGTGCACTTGACATACAGAATGGACCAAACCAAACCTACATAACATGTATTTCATAAGTTGTAAACTTGTTGCCCAAAATGACACATTCTTGAAAACATGATTTTTCATAAACATAATATCTTTCAAAATTTATTTTCATATTCTTTCTAAACTCATTTCCATTGTTTTCAAAGTCTTTTCATAAATAATCAATACAATTCATATATCAAACATATAACAATTTATCAATTCATTTAAGAAGCAATAAATGCAACATTTATGATGCAATTGAAACCATTAAATTTCCCTGATTTAAAGAAAACATTAGTGGCTTATTTACGTTATTATAAACAAGTACCTACTTTGATTTCTTTGTTTAAAGACTTACTCAAAATGCCTCTTCTCTTGCTCCTCTTGCCTTTCTTGATTTCCTTCATCAATGGCAAAAGCTCATTCAATAGGAATCCAATTGTAAATCCCACAATGCAAAATTACTAAAATTGATTCTAGAATACTTAAACCCATGCATTTTCTAAACTCCATGAACTAAAACCCTTCAAAAAATCCAAAAGATTCAAAATTATCTTACCTTGATTCTTTACCAAATGAAGAATTTTTTGTCTCTAATGAAAGCTTTTCTCTACTTCTAACTTTTTCTCTTTTTTAACCACCTTAAAATCTCTCTTGAAGGCTAAGAAAAATAGAAACCTAGCTTATTTTCTCTCTTTTCCATCGAAACTCTCTTTTCTCTTTGTTTTCGTATTTCTCTTCTTTCTCTCCCTCAAAGCACATTTTTCCCTGCTTAAAAGAACAACACAATAGTTCTTCTTACATTTCTACCCTTAATGAATGTGCAAAGTCCATTTTGCCCTTTCTTATAAGCCTTATGTCTTTTAAGCTTAAGTGATCTCCCAAGTATGACCTTGAACATTCTTATTACATTAACACTTTAATTCTATTTACCCATTCAATAAATCCTACTAACTTTGACATAATTAAATAACTACAAAATAATTAATCTATCAAAACCTCAAAAATTATTTCAATTATGCTTAACTTAAAGAAAAAAATTTCAGGGGCCAACATAAATATAGGCTTCAAAAGCCTCCATCCATCTTTTATAACTCCAAAACAAATGTATAAAGTCTTGTACTGCAACAATGAGGTTGATAGTTGTAGTTGACATCATATTTTAGTAGGTGTTTTAGTGTGTTTTTAGGTGTTGATTAGATGAATTATGCATGTTTAGGTTTAGAATTGTGTAATGTGATCATGTGTTTATGTTTTAAAGTGTTATATGGTTTAAAGCATGTTATTGGACTTTAATTTTGTGCACTTGAGGCATTTTGATGCGTTTGTTAGTGTTTAAAATTAGATGAAGAAGATTAAAAGAAGTTGAAGAAAGTTTAGAGAAAAAGCCAGCTTATGACTATGACATCCTTGTCACGACTGTGACATCCCTATCACGGTTGTGACGGAAGTGATTTAGCTAGGGTCACGGGACCTCCTTATCATGATCATGACAAAAGCTAACTTTCAAGGGTTATGATCGTGTTAGGCAGGAGATAGATGTGGGATTTGCTTTTGTTTTCATTTTTAGAGGGTTGTTTTGGACTTTTTAACTGAGGTAAAAATTAGTTTTTTAACCTTAAAGACAAAAGAACTATAAAAGGACATACCATGACCATAATCAAGGGAGCCTCCATCTTACTATTTAGAGAAAGTGATAAGGAAGAGAGAAGAAGGAGGGGAACTGTTGCCAGCCACTCCAACCATTCCTTTCAAGTTAATTTCTTTATTCCTCTTGTTATTCACTGCATCTAATGTATGTTTTAGATTTGAGGATGATGAAAATTTCATTAAAGATGTTCTAACTTCATTTGGGATTGATTCTTGAATAAATTGTGACTTATTTGCTTTTGATGTTAATGAATGTTTGGGCATTGTGATTGTTTATGGTTATTGTATACTTCGGTAATAAATCGAGAGAGTAAACCGATAGTAACATGATTGGGTTGGGTAATGAGAATTAACAACCTAATAGATCACATAAACATCAAATCGGTAATTATATGAAGAGAGATCGTGTATGAGGTCTTAATTGTCTATTAGATCGCTTAAAAACTAGTTGGAACGTGGGCTTTTTTGTTAATTGAGAAATTGCAAAAATTAGAAATTTTGATTCAATTAGGGATTATGATTTAGGGTTTAATGATTAGCTTTTAAGAGAGAATAATAAACATTTCAAAATTTTAGGACTAATTCCAATTAAATCAAAAGTAACTAAGGTAGTAATTGATGATAGAATGAATCCCCTCTTCCTATAATTGTTCGATCTTATCTTGTGTGATTTCTCGATTGTTAAGTGGTTGTGCTCTATTTTGATCTACATTTGTTAATTTCATAATTTCATTTTTAATCAAATCATATTCAATTGTTTAATTTGATGTTTTATCTTTTGTTTTCATTTTTACCACATTTGTTATAACCATAAATAACAATAGGATTCAATTAAGTTTACTAATTCCTCGAGCGATCGACACCTCAAAACTACTAGTTACGATTTCGTATGCTTGTGAATTATTGAGGGTTTTATATAAGTAAAACTTGTTCAACAGAGGTTTCTTGAATCCTAAACAATTGCAATTCTATTATTAATATGGGATTGCTATATTTTAACTTCTAGATATAACCTTGTAGCTTGTAATTTTCTCAAGCATATTGTAACCCACTCCTTCCTTGAGTTCCTCTTAGCTGCCCCACATATAATAGAATTCACAAATATATTCAACTTTTTTTTGTATTCTTCAATCATCTTCTCAATGGTAATGCTAGGCTTCTTTAAAATTTTGTGTTAAAAGTGTCTAATCAAAAACTTTGTGCACTTTCAGCTTTATTATCACAAGTGCCCACATTATCATCATTACTACTCTCTTCTTCATTGATATCTGTATTAACTTCATTATGCACAACATCCTCATCATTGTGTGTATGATACACCTCAATTGTCTTGTGCATTTTTTAAAGGTTAATTAATCTAGTGAAACTTTTATTAGATTCAATGAGCTTTAAAGACTCTTTGAGTTTACAACTTGAAACTTTATAATAAGCTCTATCAACCTATAAGTATCCAAGTTCCTTCACTATCTCACAAATTTATCTATAGCTGACAAAATCAAGCTCCACTTTATCAAAACAACTTGACAACCCACCCTCATAACTTAACCTGGGATCTTTCTTAAAGTATCTACCATAATATAATTTCAAGGTTTTGTATAGAGTCATCATAACCTTAAAATTGGCAAGTAAATAACATTGCAAATCACAAGTAAATAACATGTAAAAAACACATAAATAAGCTACTTCAACTAATCTTAATTGAACAAAAAATAACAGAGTAAAAAATAATGTTAATTGAGGTATTTCATATGCATTTCAACTAATATGGAAGCTTAAAAGTTTAAAAGAAAATGAATGTGAAAGTCTATAATACAATTTATATACTATTCATAAGTATAGGACACAAGGAATTCAGACATTTTACAGATGAAATTTATGTTGCTTTTTTTCTCTTTTAAATCTTGGTATAAGATATCTATCAAAGATAATTCGGGATAGTATATACTTACTTAAGTTCAATATTATTAATTGATTTTGTTTTATTCTAAACGGTATTGGCAAGAGTTATCTTTTTTGTAATGAACTCATTTGTTAGTGCTTATTATAAAGTCTTCCATCTTCAAAATGCCACTTCAAATCAATGATCCTACTTTACTCTAGTTAGTTAGCTTACGTTAGTCTATATGGTTCAATAAATCTTTCTATACATGCTGCTTCTTTTAGGTAAACACGTATACATGTCATGCAATATCATGTAATATAGAAGGCATATAATATTGAAAATATTGATAACTTGTTAGGACCATATCTTACCTCTAATCCATTGTAACAGACAAAATAGTTTTATGGTTAACTGCACTTGTCTACTACGCTACCCTATATAAACATATATCTTAATTATAATTAAAAAATGTAATATTCTTTAACATAAACAAACCATATAAATTGAGTGATGGAACCACACCGCACTAGGAAATACGGATAGGACACACCATATTGTGAAATAGGGAGATGCCCACCACGAGAAATGACCACACCAACTGCTGATAAATGCCCACACCAAGAAACAAAGAAAGGCCACACAACCAAAAACAAAGAAACACAAACAATTAGGGATTTCAATACCCACAAATAATGAAATGCGAGTAATTAGGGATGTTCTGAATTATCTTCTCATCTAATTTTAAACGATAATATTTAGGTTTATGCCAAAATATTGTCATCTACAATTTAAAATTATAGCTTTTGGGTTTATGTCAGACATTGTCATCTACAATTTTTTTCTTTTTGTACGCCTTCATCCCGCATTTAACTAAATATTGTTATCTAGAATTGGACTTGGAGAAATTCAATTTTTGATTCTCCTACCATAGAGGATGTATATGTGAAATATGACCAATATAACATGTGACATATTTTTTGTATCAGGAGGTTGACAAATCTATTAAACTAAAATTTTATTTAATGTTTCTAAGATAATAAAATTATTTTTGAATGTTTAAAATTTTTTGAAAATAAATTGAAATGTTAACATTTAATTTAAATTTAATTTTTTAAAAATAAAAAATTAAATGTGCACAATAATGATATGTGTTTGTATTAAATGTTTTAGAGGAACCTATTGAGCGACCAATTCCAGATATTGTCGAGATATCGAGGCAATAAGCAATCAGGGAGATTTAGTAAGTAATTTTATATGGTAATTTTTGTAAGTAACTTAGATAGTCAAACTTGATAGTTTTGCTTTGACTGTATTGTTTGCTACTGCTTTTGGTCCATTGAATGATTTGCAAAGTTGTTGGATTAACATGTGAATTGAATTTCAGACATTTTTATTTTGATTATATTAAGTCCTAGTTGTGGGTAAATAGGCATGCCTAAAAGGGTCTACAACTACTTCTGTGATACTTAGGTGTCTTTTGTTATCAACACTTCGGTGTCTTATATTATTGACACTTTGATGTCTTCTAATATTGACACTTAGGTGTTGAGACTTTAATCTCTTCTTTGACACTTCGGTATCGAGACTTCGGTATCTTCTGTGTAAATGGATTTAGTAGTCTTATGATTTTGTATTTTGATATCAGTTTGATTTTGACATAAGCTAAATTGTGTTATGTTTCTGAAGGGTTTATACCCTCTTGTATTGAGTAGTTCTATCATTTATAAAACATTGTTTTGTTCTGAATTTCTATATCTGTTGTTAAATTATAGTTTAATTATTACTCACTAAGCTATATGTTTAACACGGAGGATTTGCCCCGTGTAGGTTCAGAAAGAGGGGTGTAGAGACTGAGACAAGACAACCTTGGCCAAAGGAGTCTGAGTTTTGTGTTACTTAAAAATGTATTTTTGAGTTGTTTTGGGCTTGTATATAACTTTGGATTTTTGTTTGAAAGTTTGTAATAACCTTAATTCAGGCTGGTTTCCGAAATTATGGTATGTATTATATGTTTGTTGAGATTCTAAAAATGCATGTGTGAAATGTTTCATATGTTTTGGAAATGTTTATTTTTGAGTGCTATGCTTCCGCGTAATGTTTTGGTTTGTTTGTACTGTCTTGTGTGACATCCACATATCCTTCCAGGGGATATTAGGGTGTCACAATTTATGGTTTTTGCATACTTCGATAATAAATTGAGAGAGTGAATCTATAGTAACATGATTGGGTTGGGAAATGAGAATTAACAACCTAATAGATCACATAGACATCAAATTGGTAATTATATAAAGAGAGATCTTGGATGAGGTCTTAATTGTCTATTAGATTGCTTAATAACTAGTTGGAACATGGTCTTTTTTGTTAATTGAGAAATTGCAAAAATAAAAAAATTCTTATTCAATTGGGGGTTATGATTTAGGGTTTAATGATTAAGTTTCGAGAGAGAATAATCAACCTTTCAAAATTTTAGGACTAATACTAATTAAATAAAAAGTAATTAAGGTAGCAATTGATGATAGAATGAATCCCCTCTTCCTATAATTGTTTGATCTTATCTTGTGTGATTTCTCGATTGTTAAGTGGTTGCGCTCTATGTTGATCTACATCTGTTAATTTCATAATTTCATTTTTAATCAAATCATATTCAATTATTTAATTTGATGTTTTATCTTTTGTTTTCATTTTTACCACATTTATTATAACCTTAGATAACAATAGGATTCAATTAAGTTTACTAATTCCTCGAGCGATCGACACCTCAAAACTACTAGTTACGATTTCGTATGCTTGTGAATTATTAAGGATTTTATAGAAGTAAAACTTATTCAACAGAGGTTTCTTGAATCCTTAACAATTGCAATTCTATTATTGAAATGGGATTGCTATATTTCAACTTCTGGATATAATCTTGTAGCTTGGAATATATTTCAACTTCTGGATATAATCTTGTAGCTTGGAATATTCTCAAGCATAATGTAACCCACTCCTTCCTTGAGTTCCTCTTATTTGGCCCACATATAATAGAATTCATAAGTATATTCAACTTTTTTTTTGCATTCTTCAATCATCTTCTCAATGTTAATGTTAGGCTTCTCTAAAATTTTGTCTTAAAAGTGTCTAATCAAAAACTTTGACGATACCATTTTAGGCTTGTTTGATATGAAACATATGTGCTCAGACCTATATGTTTTTATTTTGAAACATATATTGTTACTATCATAAGGTGCATCTATCTAACTCTAATTCACTTAAAGTCAATTTTTTTGCACTATACATTAGTTGGTGGCCATCTGGAATTGAAACATTAAATTTATTTTGTGCACTTTCAGCTTTATTATCACAAGTGCCCACATTATCATCATTACTACTCTCTTCTTCATTGATATCTATATTAACTTCATCATCCACAACATCCTCATCATTGTGTGTATGATGCACCTCAATTGTCCTGTGCATTTTTAAAAAAGTTAATTATTCTAATGAAATTTTTATTAGTTTCAATGAGCCTTAAAGACTCTTTGAGTTTACAACTTGAAACTTTATAATAAGCTCTATCAACCTATAAGTATCCAAGTTCCTTCCATATCTCACAAATTTATCTATAGATGACAAAATCAAGCTCCACTTTATCAAAATAACTTGGCAACCCACCCTCATAACTCAACTTGGGATCTTTCTTAAAGTATCCACCATAATATAATTTCAAGGTTTTGTATTGAGTCATCATAACCTTAAATTTGGCAAGTAAATAACATTGCAAATGACAGGTAAATAACATGTAAAAAAAACACATATATAAGCTACTTCGAGTAATCTTAATTGAACAAAAATGACTAAGTAAAAAATAATGTTAATTGAGGTATTTCATATGCATTTCAACTAATACGGAAGTTACAAGTTTAAAAGAAAATGAATGTTAAAGTCTATAATAGAAGTTTATAGATTATTTCTATACTATTCATAAGTATAGGACACAAGGAATTTAGACATTTTACAGATGAAATTCATGTTGTTTTTTTTCTCTGTTTTAAATTTTGGTATAAGATCGCTATCAAAGATAATTCAGGATAGTATATACCTACTTAAGTGCAATATTATGTAATTGATTTTGTTTTATTCTAAACAATATTGGCATGAGTTATCTATTTTGTGACCACTTCCTACATGATTCATTTCTTAGTTCTCATTATAATGTCTTCCATCTTCAAAATGCCACTTCAACTCAATGATCCTACTTTATTCTAGTTAGTTAGCTTATGTTAGTTTATATGGTTCAATAAATCTTTCTATACATGTCGCTTCTTTTAGGTAAACACATATACATGTCATGCAATATCATGTAATAGAGAAAGCATATAATATTGAAAATATTGATAATTTGTTAGGACCATATCTTACCTTTAATCCACTGCAATAAACAAAATGGTTCTATGGTTAACTGCACTTGTCTCCTACATTGACCTATATAAACATATATCTTAATTAAAGTTAAAATGATGTAACATTCTTTAATATAAACAAACCATATAAATTGAGTGATGGAACCATATCGCACTAGGAAACAGGGAAAGGACACACCTTATTGTGAAATAGGGAGAAGCCCATTATGAGAAGTGACCACCACCAACCGCTGATAAATGCCCACACCGAGAAACAAAGAAAGGCCACACAACCAAAAGAGTCAGGATTCTCTGTCCAAGATTCCTCTGTCTTATCTTGTTCATTAAATCTCAACCATCTATTTATGTGAATCCCATGTTTATTTATGTGGATCCCGTGTAAGTCCTGTATAAATGAATGGTTAAGATTCAAATGGACAAAATAGGACAGAGTAATCTTGGATAGAAGATCTGGATTCAACCAAAAACAAAAAAACACACACTATAAGAAATCAGTGTTTTATCGACGGAAATTACCGTCGGTAAATAACAGATTTCCGTCGGTGACATTAATCACCGACAGAATTTGGTGGCGCTGTAATCGGTCGGTGAACTGCCCGCAGCTGAAAATACCGACCAAAATAGTCCGTCGCAATTTTACGACGGAATTAACGACGGAACATTTGTTGTCGGTATTTATTTAACGACGGAATGGCAAGTAAGATTCCTTCGGAGAAAGTTTGCTACGGTCATTTGGTCCGTCGGTGACGCAAAGGTATCTTCAACAACTTTTTCTGACAGAATATTTTACCGTCGGTAAATACCTTATTTTTGACAGACAATTGACCGTCGGTAATAACTGATAATATTTTTTTTGGTTGTTTTGTTGTTATAATAATTATTATATTATATATAAACTTTATTTATTTGTGTTGCGTTATATTAATGAATAATGAGAAAATTAATAAATAATAAAACATATAAAAAATTTAATTTAATAATAAAAAATTAAGAAAGAACAAATCTCTTATGTTTTTTACTTGAAAACAAATGACAATGTTATGCTAATGTCGTGGTGAT
>JANITW010000005.1:25431830-25446640 GCA_027564335.1 Erythroxylum williamsii
AATTAATAGTCTTTAAAATCCAATCAAGTGAAGCACAAGAGAATGAGAAGTGGAGAAGTCCAAAGAATGAAAGAGCAAAAGAGCAAGACACTACCTTAAACTTCAATGTAATTGAATTGCTATACTTAGAGGAGTGAATTCAATTTATAAATAAGATAGATTTTAATTACATGCATGAATTGAATTCATTCCATTTTTATATTTTCAAACAGTTGAATTGAATTTCATTATAGAATTGAATTCAATTAAGCCCTTTCCAAACGGGCTGTAAATGTTTCTAAGATTTTTTTTTTTGAAATCAAAATGTTTCTAAGATGATAAAATTATTTTTGAATGTTTAAAATTTTTTGAAAATAAATTGAAACGTTAACATTTAATTTAAATTTAATTTTTAAAAATAAATTCAAACCATAAGATTTAATTTAAAATTTAATAAAAATATTTGGATCAATTTTCACCGGCCTTACTGTTCAAACGTTTTCCCCCTGTTGAGTCGATTAGCCTCGCTTCACAAAGTTTGGACTTTTATCAGATGTTTAGATAGGGTCTGGTCGCGGTGGAGTTTACCGCCGGTATCTCCATTATCCAGTTTTGACCAAGACAATCTTAATAAAGGAGCGCCCATAGCCATAGCCATAGCCATAGCCACAGCCATTCCAATTTCATGATCATCAACTTAGAAAAAGAAAAAACTGAACAGAAAAGAGAAAAAAGAAATGCTTTCCCTTCTCAAACGCACCACGGCGCTAAAACACCTAACCAGCAGGCTTCTTACCAACAGTACCACCACAAAATCCTACATTTCGCTTCACAGCCCCTCAAAACCTCCATTTCTATGGTTTATTCGCCACGCAAGCGACAGGAGAACACCCACCGACTACGACCATGTTAGGGCTGACGTCAACTGTCCCCGGTGCGCCTTCCAAATGCCCGTGCTTTTCTCCAACCGCCCTTTGTCTATCACCGGCAGAGAAACCGGTATATACCAGTCGGTGAACTTTTGCCCTAATTGCAAAACGGCGTTTTATTTCCGTCCATTTAAGTTGGAGCCCTTGCAAGGGAGTTTCATTGAGCTTGGGAAGGTTAAGGGCTTCGACAGTGAAAATTGTAACAGCTGTTGGAAGGAGGATAAAGAGGGAATTGCTGAGAAAGATAGTGGTACAATTAGAAATGTTGGGGCTGGTGGTGATCTGGGTCTAGAAAGAGACTTGCCAACTCCTAAGGAGATTTCTAAAGGGCTTGATGAGTTTGTTGTTGGGCAGCATAAAGCGAAAAAGGTTGCACTTTTTTCTTTCTTTTGCTATGAAATGGCGTTTCGTTTTTTGCTTCAATTTAAATGCTTATTGAAAGTATCTATCCTTCACTTTTATTGATTTGAAAATGAGTTTCAGTATAATCGACATTGGTTTTTTAGTAATTTGACTTCTGGGCAGTTTAGATGGATTAATAACCTTTTGCATGTTGGGTGTAACAGCTTTCAAAACAGAATTAAGGGAAGATATTTGTAGCATTTAAATTGCTATGCCAAGTAAGAAAGGAAATTGGTTTTGTGAAAGAAAGTTTTTGAGTATTGGGTTTTTTGTTTTCATGCTTTTAGTTTTGGAGTATCATACAAAAAGATTATGTTTGATGATGTCAGATATACTAATTATGGTTTTATCACATTAGTAGCTTGATTATTGTGTCTTTATTGGCTTTTGTACTTTCTTATAACAGGTTCTTGCAGTGGCAGTTTACAACCATTACAAGAGGATATGTCATGTATCCCATCAAAAGGAGTATGTAATCCAATGTCATCTGTTAGATTGAATTCATTTTTTTTTAGCTCCCTATTTGAGCCAATATTGAAATTTTACATTTTCTTACTCTACAATTCATTAAGAAATAATTGGATTTATAGCAAGGTGATACTAAAGTTTAACTTGTAAATTTGAATTGGTTTGTTTAACTTTAATCTTTGTATGGATACTAGGTCAGGTTTACACTTCAATCATAATGAAGTTGAAACCATTGAGAGCGAATTTGTTGAGTTAGACAAGAGCAATGTACTCTTGATGGGCCCTACAGGCTCAGGTATGAGAAACACTTATCTTGCGTATTTGATTTATGATACTTAATTTGTGAGTCGTTGTCGTCCTTGTTTTCAGTTTGAACCTATTACTAACTATGTTTCTATTTGATTCATATGGTCTTACCTTGACCATAAGGATAGGGAAGACGTTGCTTGCAAAAACATTGGCTCGCATTGTGGATGTGCCCTTTGTCATTGCTGATGCAACAACTCTTACCCAGGCAAGTTTGTTTATCATATGCTCTCATGAACTTATTATGTTCAAGGTTATTTCCAAATGTCTTGTTCTGATAACATTGTCTACAAGGCCTTTTATTTTGCTTGCAATGTCATCACTTGCTCACCTAGCATTGTTATATTCAAGGCTTGCCTCAAGCATTTTTGTCTATTGAATACGAACCTGTGAATCGTGCACAATCTTAAGTTCATGAGCTAATACTTAATTTACCTGCTAATGGGTGGCTTTGTGTACATGCACGAACATATTCCTCATTTCTATTCTTGTTATGTTTGATAAACTAAGTTTGATTTCATGGTGATTGGCCTTCTTGAAACATTTGTCTGTTAAAAATTGATTTTGGACTAACATAGCACCTTGCTAGTAATGCCACTTATGGACAACATTATATTTTCAAATTGCAGATAGTTTAAGAAACTTATTCCTAGTAAAATTTTGATGTTCAAGAAAAGACCCTCCTATTTATTGTTGCTTATGATGTTAAATCTTAAGTTGCATTTTGTTTCTTTTAATTTCTCTTCATTTTCCACAGTATATATACATCTTTTTCTTTCTCTCACTCTCTCTAGGCTGGTTATATATTTATTTATTCTCTCTCTCTCTCTCTCTCTCTAGGCTGGTTACGTGGGAGAAGATGTGGAATCAATATTGTACAAGTTGTTAGTGGTATGTCTTATTTCCTTTTTTTTAATTATATAAAATTAATATTTCAATCTTAATGAAGAAATATGTGAGGGTGAACTTTCAAGATTTTTTAGTAGTTTCATGATGTTTTGTAATTCTTGTTGTAATCCCCTGGTACTATTACCATTGAAAGCTTGAACTTTTGAACTTTCCTCTCTTAAATCATTCATGTTGTGCAATTTATGATTTGATGCCCTCTCTTTAAAGTTGTGAATCCTCCAAGGGGTAATTGGAACCAATGACCAATATGTTAAATTAAAGTACATAACTTATCAATGACAAGAAATTTTTAGAAGACTATTATGCTAAAATGACCTATTTGTTGCCTTTTCAAGTCTGTGGTTAAATTGATAGACTTGTCCAATGAGTTATTGATGTGGTTTTTAATTGTGTTCTCTTTAACATAAGTGAATCATTACATTTTGTTTTTCTCCTACTAACCACTTACTTTGTCTCATAATTGCACAATCAAGTAGACTTATTTCACCATAGCCATGTTCTAGTTTCAAAACCCAGCATAACCTAAAAGAAAATTTTAATGTTGAAATAGCTAAATGCTTTACACAATGTAAAGAATAGATGATGTAGAATGAATAGAAGATATATCAAACTAGTGGCTAGAACTTGCATAAGTTATGAAATTTGCTGAAATTTAGGGTTGGTTGCTAGAAATCTAGTTCTTTGATTTTTGGAAATTTAAGTTAAAATTATTGGAATTTTAGTGAGATAAACAACTAATGGAGGGTAGGAGATTAGGAATTACTCCTAGAGTCTAAGAATCACTATTAAAAGAGGGCATCAAAGCTTCTAATTGGAAACTCAAGTTTATAGAAATTCACAACCTCGTTATTGAATGGTTGAGTACAACAACTAGGATAACATATTAAACTTATTATTACTTCTTATCTAATATGGAAACCTGACATAAAGTAAATTTCAACCCAAATTGTCTTTGTCGTAACTTCAACTCCCATTTTTCATCTTACCATATTAAAGCTTGTGGTTAATTGATTTTCCCTCTTTTAATTTCTTTTATACACTCTAATCTCTTTTGTCAATCTTCCCTAGTTTGTTTGAAGTCATCCTTGATATAGAATGTGACAAATATCATTCATATACGTCTAGATTCAACTTTCAAGATTCACAATCTAAAATCCAAGTGCTATTAGAAATTGATCTTCCTTTCTATTTGATAAGAAATTGCCGATATTCACCAGCTCATCTAGCTACAATTTGTTCATCAAGAATCCTCTATCTCCTCTTTAAGATGAGGAATGGATGGAATTATCATAGTTGCAGTTACAGATTTGCACCATCATGTCCATGATAAATAGTTAAGTCCACAATGTTAAAGATAGGAGTAATTCCCATATTACTTGGTAATTCCAAAACTTGCATTAGTTCTTATCTTCTTAACAATATTAGAAGGTCTTAACTCCCCTTATATGAACTTACTTATATTTTTCCTTTGGAGAACTCTCTATATGAATTCTTATCATGACAATATCCTTGTTATTGAATTCCACCAAATAATGATGTTGATCAACATGTTCTTTATAAATCAAGTTGTTAGTTGTTATCTTTTGTTGTACATCATCAATATATCTGTGATGTATTGTGCAAAATGTTTAGCTTCAGCACTAACTTGTGTTGTTTATGGTAAAGGAACCAAATCAATAGGCTTAGTTGAATTCTTGAAACTATCTCAAAAGGACTCTTACTGGCTAACCTATTTATAGAACTGTTATATGCAAATTCTACCATAGGAAGAATTAGGTCCCAATTCTTCATATTTTCCCTTATCAAGCATCTTGATAGGTCCTCTAAGCTTTTATGCACCACCTTTGTTTGTCCTTTAGTTTGGGGATGGAAAGAACTTGAAGTTTGAAGCTCATTGTTCTTTGTGTTCCATAAAGTTCTCCAAAAGTAACTCATAAATTTCACGTCATGATTAGAGACAATAGTTTAGTAATCTGTGAAGATGTCCAACTTCTTTGAAGAAGTGCTTAGCAATGTGGACAATGCCTTAAGTCTTGACCATTGTATTTGCAGATGTTTTCGTAACAAAACCACATGGCTTCTTGATCACACAAGCATCAAGAACATATGTACCGTTTCTTCTTGTAGTCAAATGCATTAACTTGCCACCAATGCTGAATATTTTGCAAGCATATTCACAACTTATTTGTATTCATATGTTGTGTTAATTTTGCATCTTCATTCAAATCTACTTCTCTTTCATCACCCACTACTACATAATCTTTATCAACGCAATTGTTGTTTTCTGAACACCAAGGATATCATCAAGTTTTGATCCAACAGGCTCTGAACCCTTAGAACTTGTGAGTTAATCTTTTCAGCTCCCTGGTATGTTATTTTGGCTTGTTGTCCTACTATTTCAGCCTTTTGTCTTGTTGTTTTAGCCAAATTTTCTTGTGTTTTGATTTGTTATTTAAGTGTTTAAACTTGTTGTTAAGTTTTAAAGGTTTTTTAGGACTGGCAAAAGAATCCACTTCTTCATGCTTTTCTTCTAATTTAATACTTTGATTAGATTCCATTCTCAAACTCTCTTATGTCATCAAATACCTGAGCACCTTCTACATGTAAACCTAAAGATTCTGATTGATCTGTTGATGAAGACGTGACAATGATGTCACCACTTAGAACAAACGTTTTCTCTGAGGCAATTCCTGTTAGATTTGAGGAATCAAAATCAATATATGATTTTTCAACAAAAATTTTCCTTAGATTGCATGTTGTTGATTAATAATAGTCCGTTCATCTTGCTTGTTGGCATCTTCCCTATGTTTAGCACCAAATATAGGTTTTTGATTGGCAAAATTATTTCTTATTGGATTTTTGACTTTTAGGGAATGAGTTTCAACTCTATCTAGCCTCTCCAAAAGTTGTCGAATATGCTTTCTTGTGAGAGTTGATACATGCAAGTATTTCATCTCACTCTTGTTTGCAGAGTATTCTTCTATACACCCTTCCACTATGTGCTACCGTTCTAAACCAAAACTTTGATACCAAATTGATTTTAAAAAATAGAAGATATATCAAACTAGTGGATAGAACCCAAAAAACTTATAAAATAAAATTGGTTGTTGGTTGGGTTCAACTTAGGTTGCTGGAATTCCAAGTTTGGAATAAATAAAACTTTAGGCTAGAATTTTCGGGTTTTGGTTGTTGGAAATTCACGTTAAGACTGTTGGAACTTTAGTGAGGTAAACAAGCAATTAAGGGTAGGGAATTAGGAATCATTTAGAATCTAAGATTCACTCTTAGAGGAAAGTATTACACCTTTTAATTAAAAACGGAAGATTATAGAAAAAAAATTCAGGATTTTATTATTGAAGAGTTGAGTACACACATATATAGAAAAATTCTTGACTGTATTCCCAACTAAAATATTAAGGAACCATTTAGAATCTAAGAATCATTCTTAGAAGAAAGTATCACATGTTTTAATTGAAAACTCAAGATTGTAGAAAAAAATTCAAGAGCTTATTGTTGAAGAGCTGAGCACACACATATATAGAAAAATTCTTTGCTATATTTCTAACTAAAATATCTAATATAAAATTGAATCCTAGTTTAGTTAAAATTCATTATTGTTAAATAAGTTTATGTCCTAAACAAAAGATAATATATCTAATTTATTGCTACTTTCTATCCAATAAGGAAACCTTATATAAAGTAAATTTCAGTCCTTTGTTGTCACCTCAACTCCCACTTTTCATCCCACCAAATTAAGATTGTGGTTGACAATTTGCGCTCTTTTTTATTTCTTTTATAAACTCAAACCCTTTTGCATCAAAAAAACTACAAGTATACTCTAATTCATAGATGGTGAGTGATTGGTCTATCTTAATTATTGCGCTGGAAGTGCTTGGTTTGTCTTGTCATTGCTCAATGGTATTCAAACTAACATTATAAGGTGGCATAAGGAGGTGGTTTATAAATTTATGTCTTGCATCAGAGAAATACGTTTGAGGAAGTTGACTAAACATGCTTCACTAATATTTGTACTAGATGTTGGATTATATCTTAGCCAATAAGAGTTATCATCTGTGCCAATACACTTAAGCACCAACCTTTTATTAAATTGTTATAGGCTTAGACACCCCTGTTTGTCAAACACTAAACTTATTCATCTTTGCGACTTGCAATAGTTTGATTTTTATGCTTTGATTCTAGTCTCCATGTATTTGTATCTTCATTGTTCTGGCACGTGACATAATTTATGTGGTTCCTTTTTTTTTTGTCCTCTTTTGTTATTTAGGCAGCTGACTTTGATGTGGAAGCAGCTCAACGAGGTATAGTCTACATTGATGAAGTTGATAAAATAACTAAGAAGGTATTCTAGCTCATTATCATATAGGTTAAGGTATTCTAACTTGTTATCATATACGTTGAGTCATTCAGTGCTACACTGTACACTTGATGAAAATGGTTTTTGAGTTTTGTTGCAGGCTGATAGCTCTAACATTGGAAGAGATGTTTCTGGGGAGGGCGTTCAACAGGCATTATTGAAGATGTTGGAAGGAACTGTGAGTAAACCAATTTGAAAGTGTTTACTTAACGATGCACCCTTTATAGTACTGGGTTATGTTATGGACCATTAATGATGGTGTTTCAGTGCATCAACTTTATGATCCCTTCAATTGATTTTGTGAATTTCAATTCTTCGATTGGGAAAACTTAGCAGAATTTGTGTGGTTACATTTTTTCTGATTCTTTTCAATGTGCTCACCTTCCTATCTTAAGACGTGGAACTGAAGATCAGCTTTAATGTGCTTGGAAAAAGTAATACTTTCTTTTCTTGTGCATATTGACTAGAATGAAAAAGGAACTTTTGTTAAAAATTTTCAGAGTTGTTCTTTCCAAGATTTTCCATATGGATGTTATTGTCTTTCTGCGTTATTGTTGCATTGGACAAAGTTTTAGTTTTGAGTATTGAATTTGCACCGGAAAAATATTGTTATGCAAATTGGATCTAGTTAAGAAATAATTGCATCTTATGGGGATTACAGAAAATGTTAAGTTATAAAAGATCTTTTGCCTATCATACAGGTAGTTAATGTTCCCCTTCCTGATAAAGGACCTCGGAAGCATGCTCGTGGTGACATGATTCAGGTTTACTATTAAATGGTGATTTTAATGTACATATTTTCAGTATACCCTCACACTCGATTCAATGGAGTCCTAACGTTGTTTTATATATCCTTTAATAGTTGGGACTGTATACTCTTGTACTCTTCATGATGGTAAATAAAGTTTTGCAAAGTCAATTAGAACTTTAACTTCCCATGTTTATGTCATTAGGATAAATGAAAGTTTTGAAACTCTCCATGTTCTTCATTATGGGATGTGTTGACATCCTCCCAAAAGGACTGGTCATTTTTCTTTGCATCTTCTTGATGTTTAGCTTGCATATGTCTTTTAATTGTTTTCTAAAGTATGTGGCAGCAGCATAATGTGGTGTGGACATGTTTGTTTCTACTATTCACAAATAACTAGAATGATGAAGCCTTTTCATTTTTGGCCTTTCTAATGTACACAAATGTTGTTTAAATGAAGATGTGATTTCTTCTACAAAACGATTCTGGCGAGACTGTTGTTTTTGTTGAGAGGGGTTATTTAATGGCAAAAATTTGCTGATACTTTCCCTAGCTTTAGATAAAAGGGTGTGAACAGGTTCAGATGATTTTTGATTGGTAGGCTATTTTCTAGTTTTCCATTTGAAGAAGAAGATGCTTAATCTTACTTTACCAAGCTAAAGGAAGGATGAATATGTAAAAGTAAAGCAAGGAGATTTAGCAATGGTATTAGTTGGAGTTATTGGCTTTTATGTTGCTATCACGATTTCAAAGCGTTTAAAGGCCTCCTTTCTCCCCAATTTGTGAATGGTGCTATTTAGCTTATCATGACCTATTTTTTTCTTCTTTATACAACAATAACAACCCAATGAAAGTCCCATTGATCTTGAAGCCGAGAGAGGTCCAGAAGTATGTAACCTTATTCTTAATTGGTAGAGAGGTTGTTTCCAATAGACTCACATAAAATATGTATATATATATATACATATTAAAATAATAAAGTAGTAATTATTAAAAATTAAAATAAAAAGTAGATATAAAAGATGATGATGATAATAATAATAAATACATATAAATAAATAAACAAATAAATAAAAATTTTAAAAAATATATAATGTAATAATCAATATTAAAATAGATATAGAGCAAGGTTAAAAAGAAAAATAAAAGATAAAATTGGTAAATAAATATACAAAAAAAGGAGACAAGTAAATAAATAAATTAAACAAGTTATTACAAGAATATATTTAGGCTAAATAGGAAAATATTTAAGCTAAATACATGACATAAGCCTTTAAACTTTGAAGAAAAATGTTTAAAAGATCCATAAGAAAGAAAATGACATTTTTGTAGGAGATCCTTTATTCTTATTCTAGTACGTCAAAGTTTTCTATTAAGTGTCATATCTTCGGTAAGTTCCAGCAAAGTGATATCATTTTTTATTACCACCCAATTCTTGTTTGGCATTTTTTCTCTCTTACAGTCTTTAAATACAATTATCTCACAACTTTTTTACTGGAGCATCAGGTGTCTCTTGTTAATATGTTAGAACCATCTAAGCTTTCCCTTTCCTAATTTTTCATTAATATTAACCACCTTTAATTTGTCTCGTACTATTATATATATGACCTTATCTCTTCTAGTAAGGTTGCTCATCAAATATATCTTTGCTAACATTAACTTATGACTATGCACCTGTTTGATAGGCTAATATTTTGTCCTATAGAGTATGGTCGGCCTAATCACTAAACGATAGAATTTATCTTTGAGCATGAGTGGTATGTTTTCCTCATATAGAATTTCTAAAGCACGTATTCCTTTAGGCTACCCTGATTTGATACGGTAAATTATGTCGTCATCGATCTCTCCATTTCTTTAGATGATAGATTTTAGATACTTAAAACGCTCTTTCTGTGGTATAACTTCTAAACTAATCTTTATCTCTACATTGTAAGTCACCCTATGGTCTGAAAAGTTGCACTTTAAATATTCAATTTTATTCCTGCTCAATTTAAAGCTTTTTCTTATCGCATCCACAAAAACAATGTCATTAGTAAAAAACACAAACTAAGGCACAACGCTTTAGTTATTCTTGATGAGCTCATCCATTATTACTGCAAATAAAAAGCTCAGTGAGGGGCCCCTTTGTCAATAGAAAAATTCTTTATATCTATTATTGTCGTTCATGTTCTAGTCTTTATACCTTTATACATATCTTTAATAATCCGTATATAGGTCATAAGAACTTTCTTAGCTTCTAAACACCTCCTCATGATTTCCTTAGAGACCTTATCATATGCATTCTCTAAATAAATAAAAATTATATGTAGCTTATGCTGTTTTTGCTTGTAATATTCCATTAATCTTCTAAGGAGATGTAAAGTTTTTGTCGTGGACCTTCGTGATATGAACTGAAATTGGTTCTCCGAGATATATGCATCTTTTTTAACTCTCTTTTGTAAACTTGACGGCCATAAATTATGTTTAAATGGCCTAAAATATGAAAAATCCATCTCCGTATCTCTTCGTTATGCCTCGTAACTTTTTCTTATGGTTGTAGATTGATACAAAAGATATACTTTTCATTTGTGGTGGTGCATTTGTCAATTTGGAAAAGATCATTTCAGAAAGGTAAAAAGCCTTTCTTTCCCTTAGTAATTATTAGTAGTATCACCTGTCGGATTTTGTTATTTCCTGTTCTCATTCCATCTTTTACAAGGCAACAAGATGCTTCCATTGGCTTTGGAGCTCCAGTTCGTGTAAACATGAGGACTGAAAGAGTGACAGATGCTGTGGTGACATCATCATTATTGGAATCTGTAAGCACAAAACTTGTATGCATGAAGAAACGAAAAGGGCAAAATGAACGTAGCCTTATGCTATTGGTGTTTTTAATGGATATCCTTATTTTGTGTCCTGATTTTTCTGTGGCTTTGTGATTAGTAAGACAATATATTTTTGTTTGTTCATTCGATTATACTAAAAAGTAAGTATGACCCATAGCACAAAGTAATTTTCACAGCTAGGCAGTCATGTTGATGAGAATTTATTGGAGTACTTTTTAATTGCTAACAAAATATTAGAAAATAGATTTGCTTTTTAATTTCATAATGGAACTGTGTTATGAGAAAAGTAGACCTAGTCCTGAGTAATATTTACAGCTAGGCAATAATGCTTTTGAGAAATAATGTTTATGAAGAGCAATAATCTCACAATGGGTGTTGATGTATTTAACTTGAGTTAGAACTTTATTTCTTTGTTGTATTCTTCATTAGTTATGCAAGTACTAATTTGTAAATGTTTGCGCATAAAACAGAAAATTTACATTAACTGATGAAGAATTTTGTATTAATTAATGAATAAAATATGTTAAAAGTAAGATTGAAAATTTAATTGAAAATAATAAAAAAGCATATAATGCTCGTGAATAAGTTAGAAGCATTTGGATAACCTTTCAAAAATTAAAATTGTTATTAAGGATACTATTGTGAACTTTAGTGGGATATAATATGATCTTGCTAAAAACTGGGATTGAGTTAAAATTTGAAAAATAGAGTTTTCACTGTTAAATTGGTCTGGTGTACATGGTTCCTAATTCAACGGTATGGTCAACCTGTTGGTTTTCTGCTGGTTGGCTTTGAATGGTTACTGGACCTTTTGGTTGACCAGTTACCAGTTACCAGTTTTGTCAGTCAGATCAGTCCAATCTGGTCTTTACAGTGTTGATGATTGTTTTTGATGCAAGCACCTGATCTGTAAATAATAGTTTATTGTGTATATATATATATAGGTGGAGAGTGGTGACTTAGTTGCATATGGCCTTATTCCTGAATTTGTTGGACGAGTCCCTGTCTTGGTCAGTTTATCAGCTTTAAATGAGGATCAACTTGTTCAGGTTTGGGACATGTTCCTTTATTTTTCTTTTCTGGATTGTTCAAAACAGGATAGAAGAAGGGGTATTTTCTTTATTTTCATACGACATTCCTCGTCTTTTGGATCATTGCTGCTATAATTTCTTGAGCAATGACATGCTCATCCAGATGTTGAACTAATATAACCAGCAGGTGTAAGCACCTGAAGTTTTTTCAGAACTTGTAGAAGTAGTGTTAATGACTACACGTTTGGATGATGCTTATTGGTTTATACTTGCTTTACAGTCGGAAAAACTTGAAATTTCATTATTAGCTTTCAAACTTCTGTCATTAAGCCATTCCTGATGACAGCAAGGCAGATGCATTATGATGATTGTTGTACAACAGGTTCTAATGGAGCCAAAAAATGCTCTTGGTAAACAGTACAAGAAAATGTTCAACATGAATAATGTAAGAATTTCCCTCTTTTTTTCAAGAGTAGCTTTATGTTTTCTTCTTCCTTTTGTTTCCACCTGTCAATGCTTGTGTTGCACTCCTTTATGTGGTATTGAGACCTCTGTGATACTTCAGGTCAAATTACATTTTACAGAGAATGCACTAAGACTGATTGCAAGAAAAGCAATCGCAAAGAACACGGGTGCCAGAGGTTTAAGATCCATATTAGAAAGCATTCTTACAGAGGCAATGTTTGAGGTATATATTGTGAAACATTATGTTTGTCTGTTTGTGAAAGGAATTAAGAGCATATAAATTTCACTTTGCTCCTTTACTGCCTTTTTGTTGATCCTAGATGTCTTGCTAATTTATTTAAGGCTTAAATGCATGCATGGGGACACTGGTTTTTTAATTGTGATATAGTTCATATTTAATGGACTAATAGAACAAGTTATTAGCCTCTCCTAATAAATAATCTTGAGATACTATTGTTATTCATGCAAGTTTCCTACTGAAATCGTCATGGTCCCTAGGAAACCAATATGCATACATTATAAGTGATGGCATTGAACTTGCAACTGGAGGATTTTCCTGCTTACTTTCCTTCTTTATCTTTCCTCTGGTGGAAAGATTCCAGAGAACATGTCAGAGTCCAAGAATATTAGCGCAGTTTTGGTTGATGATGAGGCCGTTGGGTTTGTGGATGCACCGGGATGTGGAGCAAAAATAATTTACAGAGATGGTTCAATGCAATGTGATCTCAATGAAACAGGGTCAAAAGAATCCATTGTAAGTATTGATCCCACATCATTTTAGATTTATTTGTTATGCATCTTAATGACCATTTAACAGAAAAAATGTTTTGAGCAAATTTGAAATTGCAAGCTTCTAGGATTTATAAGAATCCAATTATAGTTGAGGTGTGTTTTTTGAATTATGGAAGACAGATTTGTGGATTGCTGGATCTCCTTTTGATGAATATCAATGGCATCAAGATGGTCCTGCTTCTAACATTTGGAATCAAAAGATTCTAAAAAGCTACGCAATTTAAAGGATTCATAGTACATGGATATTACCCTTTAGTTCACATGTCAGGATGTTATGTGCTGAAATATTAGCAACGACATTTCTTTACCCAATTTGCGAGTTCTGATAGTTTGATGGTTTTAATGTCAGGACATAATTTAGAATAAACGAATAACCTTTGGTGAACATGTCACACTTGTATAGCACTGTGCCTGATAGTAAACTTTTTGCATTAGAATTATGTTTAATATTCTTTCCTGATTAAATTATATTTGTACTTAAATGACTGATTATATTAAAACAACATGAAGTCTTCAGGTAAAAGGAGTTGCAGTGGGTAAATTGTTGGAGCCGTGATCTTGTAGTAAACTTCTTTATAGCATCAAATCGTCAAACCTGCTTGACGAGTAAAAGCATGGCAGAGCATCATGGGAAATCATTGGTACGGAAGCAGAGGCTATACATGTTCAGAGCCGACTTTAACAGAGTAGACCCTTGATTGTGATGTGAAATATGGAAAATGTGCTTTCATACACCTTCAAAATGAATGTATGAAATTGAGCAAGGATCATCAAGCTTTTTGCGATTGCCATGTACATTATTGATGAAATTGAGGATATGAAGTTTCTGAAGTAGATTATTTTTTTGGTAATAGCATAAAATGATTCCAGATGTCGCAAGCTTAAATAGTATATTGCTTGAGCTTCTAAAATGATTGTTTTCATCAGATGTGTGATGAATGTATCGCAAGCTTAAAATGATTGTTTTGGCATTGTTTATGGGACTCGTTAATAATGTTGATTTTTATGCAAGTAAATATTTTGAATTGCAAGTTTTGCCACCCTTTATCGGAAGAACACAAATTTTAACAGGTTTCCCAAATTTTACTATATAAAATAATAACACAAGCTTCTTTTCCTTCCGCGCTTTTTAATAACTTATAACTAAAATTTGAAAGTAATAAATGTAATTGTCAACTTAATAGTAATAAGACACAATCTCAACCTAATATTTTTACTTTCGTAACAAAAAAAAGAGTAATATAATTATACATAAAAATTGTGATCTTAGATACACGTGGGGTAATGTTAAAAATATAATTCATGCAACTAATATTTTTTAAAATGATATTTGTATAATAATCATAGAGACTAATAAATATGTGCATAATTAGATTGTAACAAGTCCCAAGCTAATACATAATTAGCTACTTTATTTGTAACGAAATGCAAAACATTCTTTGGTCCAACCTACTTAATATTTTTAGAAAATAATTCAAATAAAGCATGAGGTTTTTTTTTCCCTATATTAGAATCATCAATAAACTTGATAAAAGTTGTTCTAATATTACAATAAACTAAGAAATTAATTAAGGTTTTTTT
>JANITW010000005.1:25453700-25463858 GCA_027564335.1 Erythroxylum williamsii
AGTAAAACAAGAAACAAAAAATATAAAATTATATATATATATATATATATATTAAAAGAAGAGGAGAAATAAAAACTAAGAACTTTGTTCAGTCGAATACCTACTCAAATGACATTGACCATAATTCTCATTTATTACAAAATCTTCATCATTAAAAGGAGCCTCATCGTTACTATCATTCAATTACATTACACCAAATGATATATCAATACTTTCTCATCCAAGATTATCTTGCAAGTCAATCTCATCTATCAAACTCAGTTCTTTAAAAACCCAATCCACCAAAAGATCGATATGACTTAGGCAACTTAGATATGTAAAATTACTTGTTTTATTAAGTTTCCTAGAAAATAATATTAAGAAATTACAAGAAATTATATCCAACTTAATAATGATATTAACAAACCTTTTCCGAAGTCTTAAATTATATCAAACAAAGACCAAGTCGTTCAATCTTTTGTACTCCAATCTATTTCTTTTCTTGAGGTGAACGAATTCAAGTGTGTTCCAATTCCTTTCACACCTTATTGCAATCACACATTTACTTAGGATTCAAATTGCAAACCTTTGTAATTCTAAAACATCACTTCTGATTTAGTCCTACCAAACAACAACAAAACAAAATTATCATTATAAACAAAACAAAGAGATGATTAATTTTCAACAAGTAATAAAAGTGAAAAATATATACCTAGATTAAGTTTGTCTTTTTGACGAATAAAAATTGGCATACCAAAATTACCATAAACATCTTTACAAATCTCCAATTTTGAGTATTGGAGATCTTACATCATCTAATAGGCAACAATTATTATAACAGATAATAGAATTCTCCCATTAACTTTAGATTTCCTTGCAAAACTTGTTTTGAAATAGACACTAAATTTAAAAACACACCAATTGCAAGCAATAAAGAGTAAAATTGTCTTTCTTATCTCTCATTGATGATTGTAAGATAAGGCATTTACAAATATTTTTCAGATTGGCTTTGACTACTTCTTTCTCCCTCTCTATGTCATCATAAAAATATCCCATGATTGATTTTTCATCACTATCAGTTAGATGAAGTACCCTTACCAAAGACTCACAAACTCGGATGAAAAATTAACATTGAGACCAAAATTCATTATAATTCTAAAAATCTCCATTCCAGAATTAGACATAACATGTTGAGATGTAAGCTACTGGTCACTTGCAATTCACTCTTCTTTCATCAAAAAAACTTTTTATTTTATAAACAAAGCTACTTAGAAGTTAACCTCTATAGTCATCAATTGAAGGAGCTTTGTATCCTAAACCGTAAGAGATAATAGCATTCATCATAGGATGATGATAATAAGATTAGGCATCATTAAGTGCTATACTTGAATCATAACACCATCTAGCCATTACCTTGTCCACATTATGAGTTACTACTCTAGATTGTAAGGCACTACAGATTGAAGGGTGAGCTCTAAGAGTTGTTCATGGTGCAAAAAAGTTAGACACCTATCTTCTTCTTTTCCTAACATTAGGTGCAATACTTCCTTCTTATGGGGTAGTAATACTACCTCCTTCAACATCCCCACTATCATCCTAAACACTAATAAAAGAAGTTCCACTACTAATTTTGTAGTTCAATCTTTGCCTTTTATCTTTCTCATGTTGATGCTTTTGAAGTGAAGCTCCATTTGTCATTTGAGATCATGACTAAATTTCTTACAAGACTCCACATCACCTTTGATCCTAACTAAATACTTCTTTAATTCGGTGATTCACCCACCTTTCAAGTGAGTTTTATGCATGTTCTAATAGACCCAAAATATTTATGCATGATCTGATTTCATACTATTGAGATTGATAAATCCTGAGTATGAATACATCTACCATAATTGAAATGAGTTGATTGCAAACCTAGAAATAGGTCGACATAAATCCTTTATATTAGGGTTAAATCCAATAGTGAAATTTATAAATCGATAATGCAATCCTAGGATCTTTAGCTAGATAGATTTCAGTTAATCCACCTATGGATTAGTTTTTAGTAGTCTCAGGAGATTTATTAATATAAGATAGGAATTTCAATGGTAGAATAGTCAATAAATAATTGCATGGTAAAAGGTTAATTATTTAATAATTTTTAGGGGGATTCATCACCTAGATACTAATCTTTGATATTAAGCTTTCTAAATAATTTCCTCTGTTCTTCATTCATTATTATTTCCTATTTTATTTTATTTGATAAAGATTATTTTTAATTAAAAACTAAAATCAAATTCTGATGCTAGATAATAGGAAAAAGGTAATCATTAATAATTACTATTTTTGTAGGATCGACCCGTACTTGCCTATATTAGTTATGGCTACACTTTGCATACAATTAATTTAAATATTGATATCTAAAATATATTAATCAAGATTTTGACTCCATTGTCTGGGTCAGTAATATTAGGAACACTTGAATGTTATTACTCTAGTCACTATTTTTTACATTTATTTTATTTTATTTTTATATAACTCTATTGTATTTTTGGTTAATTTATTTAATTATCTTTTGAACTTCTCTACTTTGACTGTGAGTTTGTGACTTATTGTTAGGATATTGAGATTTAACTTTATAGTCACAGCTCATAGTGGATGGATGGGGTGGACAATACTTTAATGGGAGCCATGATATGTCATCCTAATATGTAACATCACTATATAGGAGAGAGAGGTTTCCTTACATGTTTTCAAAGGCTCAACTGATATCATGCCTTTTTGTAACATTTGTGGGAGTAACCATTACAATCTTGAATGTTAGGCATCGACCTACAAATGGGAGTGGCCGAGCATGTATAACCAATATTAAGGTGCATCGTACGAGAATACATATAGTCCATAGTGGAGCAAACCTTAAGCATATGAATGGAATGATTACGCTCAAACTAACTATACACAACAAGAGTAGCAATATGAAAGTATTATAGATAAGCTAATAGTCTGCCTTACCAACCATGTATCTAGCCAAAGTGCATTCAGGGAGAGATTTTTTTTGAACTAAATATGATACATTTTAAGAAGGCGAGGAGTAATGGCTACTTTGAAAGTTATGATGGACAAATTTATTCAAGAATCAAATATGAGGCATCAAGAAATAGAGGCTTGAATATAAAATATGGTTAATCGTCTCAATCAACTGGCGAAGATATTATCTAATGAACCGTAGGGAGTTTGCCTCATACTATTGAAACAGATCCTAAAGAGCATGGAATGGCAATCACCCTTAGGAGTGGAAATGAGCTTCCATAAGAAGAAGAAAAAGAAGAAGAGGCAACCTCTGCTCAATAAGAGGAAGTAGAGAGTTGCAAGAGATATTTAAAGAAGAAGATGAGCTAGAAACTTTGTCTAGGAAAAAGAAGAAGAAGAAGAGTCGACATAGGTGGTTGAGGAAGAACTAGTGCAGGAACCAAATAAGGAAACTACTAGTAGTCACTATAAGTATGGAGGGTTTCCACTTCCTCCAAGGTAAAATACTTGCATCAACAGACTATTCAAAGAGTTATGTTGTTCTTTATTTAACATTTTGCCAATAGAAAGAGCATTAATAGATTCCATTGGTGTTATTAATCTAATCAATTATGCCTTTATTGTTATCTTTCCACAGCTAGCTTACTTACAGATTACAAAACTCCCATGTGGAGAAACGACCATGTAGCAAATCGTTTAAGTCCGTAATCTCATGTAACAGATCGTGTAAGTCCACGATCCTTCTTAAAAATCCCTAACCCTTTCATTTTCTCTCTTCTCACCCACTCCCATCATCACCTTGTCATTCTCCTGTCCCAATCTTTATGTTTTTTGACTGAATTAATGATATCCAAGTAAGTTTTCTTGTTATTTTCACTTGTTTATGCATGATTTGTTGGGTGGTTTGCATTATTTGTAGATTTTTCAATCAAAATGTTAGTTTTTTTATTTACGGGTCTTGGGAGAATTTGTGTGATTTTATGGTTAATTATGGTTTAATAGTTGAATTTAATCCATACCCAATTGATTTAATGATTCAATTTGATTAGTTGTATGTGAATTGGGTGAAAATTCAACTTGAATTGTGAAATTATGCAATTTTGCTCACTAATTGTCAAATTGTGATATTTTGTGAGACTAGGATTAATTAGTTGCTTTATTAGTTAATTGAAGTTGTGTTTTTGTTTAACTGTATGTCAATTTTGATTTTTCATAAGTTTATGTTTAATTTCATCAATTTTACGTAATTGTTAGGTTAGGGTTTTTAATTTCAATTTTGGGGTTGAATTTGTAATTTGAAAATTATGATTGTTTTAATTGTTGATTAAAAATTTTTTAATTTTGATTTTGTGATTAATTAATTTGTTAGTTTAATTTCTAATTATTTTATTTTATTTAATTATTTATGTAAACCTCGCATCTTAGTGGGATTTATATTAGGTGTTGTTGTTGTTAACTATTTATGTATTTATATATTTGTGTTAATTTATTTATTATTTTTATGTGTTTTTAATTTTTTTTGTTTTTTGTTTTTTAACATTTAATAATTTAATGAGCATAGTAATTTTAAATGTGGGGAAAAGGGTAGTCACATAATTTACTTGTAATTTCTCACACTTATTTTAAGTTTCTAGTAAAATGATGAGATCATAACGAGAAAAGGAGATTCCAAGGAAGTGACAACAAAGAGAAGATTCCTCAACCACAATCTAGCCCCTAAGAAGGTTGTGAAGATTATTGTTCAATGTCAAGGCCCCGGAGGGAGAATGCCAACAACTTAAGGATAAAAAGTTTGGTACTGGTCGATTCACATACTGGAAGGCTACTACAAGTTGATTTAGCCCGACAAGTTTGGGACCTCTTTAACATTGGCGTATGGTTCTAACTCTCTTATTGGGAGCTATTGCTTAAAGTACTCTCTACGTTCTTTGTCGAGGAAGGAGGATACATTTGGGATCGTCCTAACATGATCCAATTTCAAATGATGGGAGATATGTTCCAGATTTGGTATTCAAAATTTTCCATGACAATGGGTCTTTACAACCAAGAGTTCATGGTGATGTCAAAGTGCGTCGAACTACGAACATAATTTTTATATAGGTTGTCTCCTTAATAGATCTGGCATATGATTAGCACAGAGGAAGACTTCGACCCAAGAAAATCCAAGGCATCCACATTATGACATCCCACACTCAGATACATTCATGGCATTCTAAATCACACATTGAATGGTTAGGGTGATAGGCCCCAATCATTGAAATTTGAACGTGTTTTACTTATGGAGTATGAGTGGGAGGATACCAATCCACCTGGGGTATGCAGTTGCCCAATTCATAAGGTGTCAGAGTGAGAAAGGGATGGTTGGCACAATCTAAGTCGTGAGTTATGTGACTAGAATTTTACGAAAGATGGGGGTATTTGATAAATTACCATTGATGCACCAAGTGGCTACTATGGTATCACTCAACCTCGATGTCATGAAGCATATGCACATAGTAAGTCGACGACGGGCACCCATGGTGACATTCATGGACTTATTAGAGTTCTCAATGAGCCAGCAACAAGGGAGGACTAAGAGAGGAGCTACCACAACCACATAATTATCATCCCAAACAGGAGGGATTGCACCAGAGGAGTTTAATTTGGACCAATTGATAATATCTTGGCTGAAGAGACATCTGTCGAAACTTGTAGAGCCGATGAGCAAGCTTGAGACCTCTGTTGGATGGGTGGGGAATTTACTATTGTTAATGGCGAACCGTTAGGGCATTACTTTCTAACCTCCATTTTATAACACGGGTTCATCAATAACTACTCCACCTGGTCAGGATCATCGACATGAGGACCCTCCATCATCGAGCAAGCCTTAGTCACAACACGATTGAGGGAGACGCTTAACTTAAGCATATTTTCTTTTTTATCTTTAATTGTGGAAATTTCTTATTTTATTTATTTATATCTAACATTAGTGTTAATGTCATTTCATATTTCTTAGTTATTTTTGTTTGTGTTATTTTTCTTAATCTTTCTATCCCATTTTTGTTTCTATTTTGCAAGGACATTAGTCTAATATTGGATGGACAAAATTAAAATTTTGTCTTACTCAAGAAAGTACAAACTCCACCTTCTCAATTTATTATAAATGTTTATGTTGTATACATTGAGGATAATGTATAACTTTAAGTGTGGTGAGGGGCCTAATGATTTTAATAATTTTCTTAAGCTTGTTATAATCTTAATTATTAAATTTATGAACTGATATCTTGACTTAATTGAAATATGTCCACAAAGACTTTATTTCATTATTGAATATTGATTTGAATTAGTATGCAAAAGATGATAGTTAAAATAAAATACTTTTTATAAGTAATATCTTTTAATATCCATTGAGATAGTCAAATTGAATGAAATTGCATATTATTTATACACATGAAACCATCTTTTTTGTTAGTATGCAAAGTTAAATGATTCTAGAATATGTTTTTATTATACATATTGAGATCATATTTTGATAAATTAGCAGCATTGAAATGATGAAGGCACTTAGATTCAACAACTTATTTAGCCTATTTCCTTTAGTTATTACTTTAGTTATAATTTATCTTTAGAAATATCCAAGTTGAGCTTTAGCCTTTTTCATTGATTATAACCTAAATTATTAACATTTATCCTATTTTTCTTTGAAGCCTTTTTATTGTTTTGAACCTCGAAGGTTATTTACATTATTTGATTATTTGAACTTGTAATTTTAAAAGGTCCAATATTCTTTTAATTGTGGAACATGATTAAAAAAAAGCATGGAAAAATTGTAAATAAGTATATAGTACCGTTGGAGATATAATGAAATGACCTCTGTATTTTGTGAACAAGTTTCTTATAATGTTTCCTTTGTAAATTTCCTTCAAATCAACCTTTTTATTATTCCAATCATACCATGCTTATGCCTCATAACAACCTTATAAAGACTTTTGATTTCTGCTTCTGGTTTATACATAAGTGCTGGAGATGTGATAATATTGCAAGCCTAAGGTAAGAATTCTACTATGCATTAATATCATTGAGATTGAGAAATGATATCTATGAATAGATCTACCATAATTAAACGAAGATGATCGCAAACCTAGAGATAGGTCAATATAAATCATTTAGATTAGGGTCAAATCTAATAGCAAACTTCATAAATCAATAATGCAATCATAGGATCTTTAACCAAAAAGATTTTGATTAATCCACCAATGGATTAGTTGTTAGCAGTCTCGAGAGGATTATTAATATAAGATAGAAATTTTCATAGTCTAATAGTCAAATAAAATAATTTCATAGTAAAGTGTTAATTATTTAATGATTTTTACGGGGATTCATCACCTATATACTAATATTTGGTATTGAGTTTTCTAAGTAATTTCCTCTGTTTTTCATTCATTATTGTTTTCTATTTTATTTTATTTATTTAAGTATATTTTTAATTAAAAACTAAAAATCAAATTCTTAGGCTAGATAATAGGAGAAAGGTAATCACTAGTAATTATTGTCTTCATGGTATTGACTCATACTTGCCTATGCTAGCTATAGCTACATCGTGCACTTATGGTTAATTTAAATATTGATATATAAAATCTGTTAATAACCTTCATACTATATAAATGATTCCTTAAGAAACCTTGCTGATTAAGAACATTCTATCCAACAAATTATCATGTTTCTTAACCCAATCTTCAAATATATACATTAATTGCTACACTTTCACAACTATAATTCATTTTGTATAATTAAATAATTTAAACATAAAGTCACAATTCACAATTATAACTCATTTTGTATAATTACACAATTCTACCATAAAGTCACTATTATAACCATTTTGTATGATTACATAATTAAACCATAACTCACAACTATAACTCATTTTTTATGATTACATAATCTAAACATAAACTCATAAGTCATATCTATAACTCAATTTGTGTAATCACATAATTCAACCATAAAGTCATAAATATAACTCATTTTATGTGATTATATGATTCAAACATAAAATCACATCTATAATTTAATTCTTGTAATCACATAATTAAACCTAAATTAACTAACTCATTTTATATATTAAGAGATCAATTTATAATATATAACCTAACTTATATAAAGAACAACATTTAATTCAATATTTCTTAAATTTCAAACAATAACACAAACTTCAATTTTGTATTGAATGATTGAATCCCTAATATTTAGAATCCAAACAAAACAAATGACAAAATACATCTAGAATTCCAAATACTTTAATTCTATACAAAATCCTCAATCTCATTCCTCAATTTCCAAAGTTAGAAGTCAAAATTCACAATTATAAGTCACACACACACATACAATAACTACTCAATTAACTCAACACTCAACATTTAAGTATTCATACCATAACATATTAAGACAAAAATTAGCAGTCCACACACTACACTGTAGAAATTTCAATTATTCAAGGCTGAATGGATAACTTGCATTTTGCAATTGCAATCTTGAGGTTTGAACATATGACAATCAAGGAGGCAGGACGTGAGGAGACTACACAGGCATGGTGTAACATCCCGTCACTGATAGGATGTGTACAGTTCATTGCATACGTATTTGGCATGTGCATGCATTATAGAATTTGTGTTAAATTGGCATTCGTACGTACATACATGTATGACACATTTCCGATTGGATTTGGATAACTTGAATTTGGAGATGATTAGGACACGTGTGATAATTTGGTCAAAATAGGCTCGAGGATTAAATTTGAGTTAGAAATGAAAGTTAGGAAGTTGAATTATGGAATTGGAGTATATGATAATGAGTTTTCTATTTTTGAGGATTTATAAAAAAATTTCTGGAATTTTCGGAGAAATAGGCCCGGACCGAAAAATTGATCGATGACTGGTTAATTGGATTTTCGGTTCCGAAATTGACTATCTAATGGTACGGATAGATTAGAAATTTGAATTGAGGAATTAGGGATTAGCCATTGGAATTCGGGAGAAATTAGAATTTGAAATTGGTTTGAGGTGGTTCGGATTCGGACTTGTGGCATTAAAAATTAGCCAAACAAGCCCTTATTTCCTTTAGGTTTATAAACCTATGTCTTTGAAATCATTGGTCCACGATGCTTTCTTCTTCCTTCTTCTTCGTGATTCCTTCTCCATTGTGGATTGCTTCTTGATTTCTTCTTGTCACTCACTCTTTTCTTGCCTTCGATCTTTCCCCTTTGGTTGGGTGTAGAGGAAGAGGAAATGGGTTTGGTTTTGGTGGATGCCGTGGGTGAGTAAAAGTTAGAGAAGTTGGTGATTCTTGAAGATTTGAGGTTATTAATTAAGTAAGTTACTTATTTCTTGTTTTATATAGTTTGATTGGTTGATTTATAGAGTTAGATTGACGATTTAACTTGAATATTAGAGGATTTGGTAATTAGGGTTTCCGATGATGGTTTTCGGTGATTTAAGGTTAGAATTTTAGGGATATTGATTGTTTGATGAAATAGAAGCTAAGGATTAGTTGTATAATGTGTATGGAATTATTTAGGAGTGGTTTGTAAGGAGAAAATCTGGATTTGGGATTGATAACAGTCGAAAATCTGGAAATTTCTGGGTTTTCTGGGCATGTCTGCGATTGCACGCCGCGACGTGCGAAGAACACGCCGCGGAGAGCAAGATTTCTCCGTACGCTGCGACGTGCGCGGAAGGCGCGCCGCGATGAGGAGGAGAGGCGTATGTCGCGACGAACACATGCGTGCGCCGCGACGTAGGGCACGCGGTTCGCTGCGGCGAGGCGTGTATACGCCGCGGCGAAGGTGGTGAGAGAAGGGAGCTTGCCGCGGCGAGGGATCTTACGTCGCGGCGAGGAATGTTGTTTTTCCGAAATTGAAATTGAGGATTTAAAGAATGGGATTTAGGAATTTGATGGTTCAATTAGTTATGGATTAAATTCAATTTGGAGATTATGAATTTGGGAATTAGGATTTGAGATCGAGAAATTCGGATTTGTGTCGGAAATGTCATAACACGTATAGTACGTACATTATTCGATTCATATGCATCATTGAACATTAAAATTGATACAGGTAGTGATAGTATTTATATTTTGATTGTTATAGAGGCTCAAGTGGATCGCCGATCGTTTGACGTAGGCGAGACTTCC
>JANITW010000005.1:25477469-25489936 GCA_027564335.1 Erythroxylum williamsii
CTTTTAATCCCTAAACCCTAAAATGCACATGTACTAAAATGCCCTTCCTTACTTAGTCTAAAATCTCATAACTTAAGCACCTTGACCATTTTGCCCTTATACAATTTTTACTCTTTCATAACCATTATTCCATACTAAACTCGATTAAATCCAAATTTTTCATGAATATTTTCAATAAACTCAAACTATACCATAAATCATAAATCAAATTAGTTCATAATAACATCAAGAAAACAAAATTTGGGGCCCAACAAGAAGATTCATATGAACTGGTTTTTTTCCCTCCAAGAGCTCATTCAGTAGCTATAGGACTAACTAGTATAGTTTTTATAGGAAAGAATGACAGGTGAGGATTTATGTATGTTATTTGGCAAGCAATTAGAGTATTCTTGATTTTTACGGCCTTGCTTATTTGTACAATTTTGACCTTTGAATTTGTTTATTAAAAAAAAAGGAAAAGAAACCGTTTAGTGATTGGTCTTATTGATAAATATTCTTGACTCCTAAAATCGCTATCCTAAAAGGTCCTCTTATTGGCCGATTTGTTTCCTATGGCTGGTAGAGCATAATAATTTTGGTTGTTTACCATCTTAAAATGATGAACCATGGACATTGAGCCACCCTTTTTTCAAAAGGGAACAAGCTGAAAAGATGTTAGGTTTTAAGAACATGAATTAACCTAAAAATATAGTAAAAAATAGGTAATGCAAGAGATAATTTATTGATGGGCGCAATTTATATTGACATTGAAGGCCTAAATATATAGGCAATGAAATAACAAACTTAGCTAATACCTCGGTAAAGATTCACCAAACAAATCAAAATTTTAAAAGTTTAAATACTTAAGATAAAGAAAACAATATAAACAAACTTGGTACTCAGAAAAAATAGGACTATATTTTTAACAATTTTGAATCATTCTCTATCATTCCCTCTTTATTCAAAGTTGTAAGACCTTCTTGAACCTAATAATGTAGTTCCCATCACCGTTCAATTTTGGAGCACTTCTCTCAAAAAGTTGCTTCTTGATGCACTTCTCACAAATATTAAAACAATTTTTCTTCTTTTTGAATAATATGTACCAAATGGACACTTTCTTCAGTCTTATTTTTGCAGTTCCCTTGTACATGCCCAAACTTCTTGCACTTGAAACACTGAGGCTTTCCCTTATGCCGGCAATTATCTTTATCGTGATTGCAAATACCATACTGAGATTGAGTTTTTCCTTTTGAAGATGAGGCATTTGCTAGATATGCCCCCTCAATTACCTATTAAGTTGTTTCTTTTCTCAACATACTTCTTTGGTCCTGAGCATGCAAGGTATTGATTAATTTAGACAAGGTAATTTGATTAATATCTCTTGAATCCTATAGAGATGAAATTTTTGCCTAAAATCTTTCGGACAAGCTTACAAGCACTTTGTCTACGATCTTGCTATCAAGTAGCTCTTCTCCCATCAATCTAATTTTATTTACAACCATCGCCAACCTATCAAAAAACTCTTATAGAGACTTCTTTTCTTCCATCCTTAGAATTTCAAGATCTCTTTTGACATTTAACACTTGCATCTGCCTTATTCTATCATTGTCATGATATATTTCTTGTAGTGTGTCTAAAGTTTCCTTGGCTATTTCATAACCCATAATTCTTGAAAAAATTGATTCAAAGACAACATTCTAAATTTGAGATAAGGCTCTCGAAACTTTTGCTTCTTCATCTTCATGAGCCCTAATTTGATTAAGCGTTAGGTTATTTCTTAAAGGTAACATTTGCCTTTCACCTTCAACCATTGCCACAAGCCAATACCTCTCAAGTAAGCTTTCATTTTGATTGTCCAAATTTGATAATTCTCACCATTAAAAATTGGAGGTGAAAGAGCTTATGTATTATCGGACGTTATGCCGCTATTGTCTCTTGAACACTCACAAGCCCCTTAAGATAATAAGGAGCTCTGATATCATGTTAGGTTTTAGAACCATAAATTCGCCTCAAAAAATAGAGTAGAAAAAAGGTAATACAATTGGCAATTTATTAATGGTGCGATTTATATCTCATTAAAGATTAATCAAACAAATTAAAAGTTTAAATATCTTTAAAAAAACAATCTAAATAAACTTGGATAACTGAAAAACATAGGACCACATTTTTTAACAACTATGAATCAAAAAAATAGGATCACATTTTTTAACAACTTTGAATCATTCTCTAACAAAAGAAGAGTTTTGCACTTGTTTATACGAGCACCCTTGTTTCTGAAGTTACACAAGAAAGTCCTTTTTTTCTTCTTTATTTTAGGAATTGGCTTATCCAAAAGGATACGGCACTTGCCCACCTAGAGTCATCATCTCTTTTTACAACTTTTGAACGTTTCGCCCTTGTGCATTTCCACTACTTTTAGTCTCAACTCTCAAGCAAGCAATTATTACGATCCACGACCAAAAAGAACGGAACTCAATACTATTGTTAAACGAGACCTAGATCGGCCTGGTGGGGGGACAATCCCTGTCTTTTAGCCAGGCGTTTCGATGACATTCAGCCAATGTCTCAACTTGGGGCTTAAAGTCTAACAACAGAACATGCTCGAGGCATGTCTGTTTGTTGAAATTTATGTCACAACTTCTCCAATACATTTTCTGTGTCTAACATCACTTTTGCTCTTTTGATTTTAGTGATGTCCTTTGTACATGCATCGCATCATAGTAGTCAGATTGATTGAAACTTGAAAGTTACCTTTATTCAAAGCATAAATACATCCTGCTTTTCCCATTCGAACGAAGATGATGAGGTCCCCATGATATTCTGCACCTTAGAGAGAATGCAGTAAACCCCAGTAGTTAGTGACGTTACACCTGTACACCTAGTTACTGTTACGGGGTCCTCCTGAACTTTTCCTTTTCTTCTGCTTAATTACCAACTTTTAAATAGAGCAATTTAAGTGATTACAGATCTTAGTAATACTCAAAAACCTAGATTTAATAAGTTCAAATTACTTGCCTTTCAACAGCAAAAGATAATTGAGATTAAAGCTCATAAATTCCTCTTACGGCATTCTTTTCATTACTGCATCTTTTTCATATCCGAACAAGAGGAAAAGATAAATTTTCTTCTTAATTCCTTCCATAAGAACCCAGTAACTATAACTACAAAAGGGGCATCCCTTTTAGCCTTTCTAATATTTCTTTACCTATAATACATGCTATATATATATATTGGCAACCAAGCAGTGGTTTAAATTTAACTTGTAATATTGCTCAAGGTATATTATCTTCCCCAACGTATTTAATAGAGGTAAAATTCTCCTCATGTGCCACGTTCTGAACTGTGCTTGCTATAGATGGGTTGTAAGAAAACCATCTGGCCCAAAAAAGATAGTTGAGGAAGTTGAGAAAGCTGAGGACTGCAAGTAACCAGTAGAAAAGTTCAAGCCTGTCTTTGTTCAGATCATTCTCACTGAGCCAGCCTCTGTTTGAGGAAGTAGAGGTGATGTTGTTCACCAGGGAAACTAGTAAGGAGCTCAGGTAAAACCCAAAAGAATACGAGCAATAGGTGATAGCTGTAAAAAATGTTTGCATCCCTTTTAAAGATTGCTTGTAAAAGAATTCAATGAGACCAACAGCAGTGAGCATTTCTGATATTCCAAATATCAAAAATTGTGGGGTAATCCAAAAGATGGATAATACTTTTTTAGATTCAATGGCTGCATCCCGTCTCTTCTTCTCCATTATTGCAGCAGAAACCATGGAGAAGGTAGCCAAAAACAGTCCGGTGCCAATCCGTTGAAGAGGGGTTATTCCAGTTTCATGGCCTGTGATCTTCCTTGCAAAAGGGACAAAGGAAGTTTCATAGAGAGGGACAACAACGATGAGAATTATGTATGGAATGGATTGAAGTGAAGCTGGTGGGATATGAAAAGATTTGGTGACTTGCGTGTTCATAGCACTCCCTTGCTGGACTGAGAATGTCTGAAGTTGGGCTAAAATTGTGTTAAAAACTATGGTACAAGCAAAGATGGGGATAACTGAAATCAATATCTTCACTTGCTCGACTTGTGTAACAGTGCACAATCTCCATGGACTCTCGTTTGTACTATTCCCATCTTGAATCCTGATGCAGGCCTTGTCCAAGAACCTGATAGTAGTTAATTGATAGTTATTTGACTCACTTTTTACACGGCCATGGGAGTTTTGTCATAATCAGTTCCGTACACGGCATTACATGCAGATGTTTCAGTTTCAGGTGATATAGCAAAGATAACAAAGGATTGACTGACATTTTATAGAAGAAAATTTCAGCAGTACTTTCAATAGTGAACCAGGTGCAAAAATCTTGAGAGGATATTGTAGGGCACAAGATATATAATTAAAGATTCCAAAGTTTATTATTACCTGAACCTTTGGGTGTGAACAAGATTAGTGGCAGAGTCAGAGGAAGTGGACATATACGGCACATGGTTTTGGTTTCCATGACGCAAAATTTGCTTTCTTTTCAATATGGCTGCCACAAAAACCTGAGAAACGTAGATAAGGTCAAACGAAGGAACCCCATTTAGCAGAAAAGACGAATTGCCTGGGGATATCTTTTACAACCTTTTCAGGGGAGTTTAGTCAATGATCTATGCGGGCAGTATAAAAATATGTAGATTACAGACCATTGGCAATGAATTTCAAGTACAATCTTTAGTTTTGACTTGTGTACGACAAATGGCATGTAATAGTTGGAAAATGAATAGAAGGTCCAAAATCGAATTACTTGAGCAATGGGGGTGAAGATGCTTCCTTGAGGAGGTTTGTTCCTGTAACATAAAGTACCAGAAACCAAGCTGATCAATCCCAATGCCATGGCAGCCGCAGACACCCCAAAGCCAACATCCATGCCGGAATGTGTTTGGACCCACACAAGAACTGTCAGGGCAACAAGTTCACCCATGGAAAAGGCAAAATAGGCGGCATTGAAGTAGGTGGATAGCTTCTTGGATTGTTTTTGGTTGTTTTGATTGAACTGATCAGCCCCATGAGCAATCATGTTGGGTTTGACACATCCACTCCCTAGAGCGACTAAGTATAGGGCCAAAAAGAAAATGAAGGCCTTGACACCTTTTGCTTCCACGCAATGGTCTCCATCAGTTAACATGTTGCACTGTGGCGGCTTTAATTGAGGAAGATGAGCTTGGATTGACAGTAATATAAAACCCTGAAAAATTAAAACCAAAAAGAAAAGGAAAAAAGAAATTTGTTTATTTTTGTTGAAGAGTAGAGCACTGTAAGTAATAACAGCGGAGAAGACAGAAAGGTGAAATGATGTGGCTTACAGAAAGTTCAACAAAGCCAAAGATGAGCATAGTCCAGAAGCACCCAAGATAAGAGTCTGAGAGGTAGCCACCAAGGAGGGCCAGGATAAAGACAGTCCCAACAAAGTTTGTGACAATATTTGCAGACCTTGACAAAGAGAAGTGCATTTCATTGATAACATATGTTATAAGGTTGTTCCCTACCGCAGCTATTGCCATTATCTCAAATGCCTGAAGCCCTGAAACAATATAATTTATGACTGGTAACGATTTAAGAGAAATAAGCTTCGAAATACTGCAATCAACTTTATGATATGTCGATCGTATACATACATACCGAGGACAAATGATGCAGCTCTCATGCCCCCATGCTTGTTGGGGTTAGAAGCTCTACCTCTCCAATCAACAGTAGTAATATCATCACCATCAACCACACACTTGCTCACTCCTTTGAAATTATGCACTCTATTCCCCTTGTCCAACTCTGTCTCAGCCATTGGAACTCGAACTCTTTTAGTCTGCCTCTTCAGCAGGAGTTGGCACTTAACCTTCCTTTATTTATAGACGGCAACTCCCAAAAAGCTTAAGCGAAGTTTTTAAGCCAAGCCCACACGCTCTGCACCAACGTGGGTAACACTGGAACCATGAAAATTGTGCTTTCCATTCCCAATGGAACTGCTGATGAGTTAAAGACATTGGAAAGGAGTGTGGTTTGTGTGTCTTCTTTTTATTAACAGGATAGAGTTGACATTTTGAGTGGCATTTTGTGCCCTGTCTCTTTGGATGGTCCACATTCTTCAATGTCTGTCTTTCCTAGTGAATTCCCACTTTTGTTCCGTGAAGTATGATCAGTGGATTTGGGACAACGATGTTTGTTTACATTAGTCAAAAGGTTACTAAACTTTTTTACCATGCGATGTAACACAAACTTCTGACTACATTTTTCAAGAAGGAAAAACACTTTGGTATACATTTACTTGTTCAATAATTTTGCTATTTCTGACACGATCGTATGAGGACATATTCTGTTTCTTTCCTTTTCGTGCGTGTGTGAAACATTTCAATATTAAAAAACCCAACACTGCACGTGGCATGGCGAGTACTTGCGTGGTAAGGTGGAGTCTATTTTCAATTAAGACGACTATCAAGAAGAATTTTTTAATGACATTTCTATAATGGACGCATGCCTACTAGAAGATTAATAATTATAAATTATGCGAGGTGGTTAGTATTCTATCCACAAGTTTAAAGTTTTTCAATTCAGTTCCTCCCTGAGATGACTTATGAAGAAAAAACAGCATACCACAATTCACATTTCAAAGGATCAAAAAAGCTAACAACATTTTAATTTCTCAAAGTAAAACCGTAATTGAGTTAAACCAAAATTAACTCAGAAAAGAAGAGTTTTAACGACTTAAATTATTTATTCGAAATTAATATTAGATGTTAATTTTCTTCGAAACTAGCACTATAAATTTTTTGATTAAACATTCTAACACACCAAATTATCAAAGATAATCACATATATATCAAAAATGTCGCTTGGTAGTTATTTTATTTTTATTTTTTTGATTTGATTTTAAAATTGGAAAAAATATTTTTATTTTTTAGCTTCTTCATGTTTTGGTAATTCATAAAAACTTGCCTTTATTTTCCATTTTCATTTTTTTCATAATCATATTTCATTATTAATTAGGTAAAATATTATCTAATTATTGTATATTAATTACTAATAAAATTTTGTTGATCATATCTTGATCATTCAATAATAACTATTCTAATTTTTTAATAAATATTTAAATATTAAAAATAAAATTAATGAACTGAATGAGTACATTGTTATTAACAAATTTATATATATATTTGATGATATAATTACTAAGTCCATTACAGTGAAATTGAATTAAATATATAAAAGATCAAGTTTAATGGAAGGAATAAATGAGCCAATTGAATAAACTTGACAGTTAAAGGATGAACAAAAACGAGTATATGCGTAATTCAAGAGAAGTTCAAGTCAATCCAAGACTAAGAAAAATTAGTCTTTTCGTATGTAACAAATCATTGCAATCTTTTTTGTGACCTTATCATGATCATTTACATGCATAAATTTTTTTATAATCAAGAAGAAATTTATTTTTAACTTTAAAGAAGACCTTTTGATTTATAGAATTTTTAAAATGATTTTGAATAAGGTTTTTGTCAAATGATATTCCAATGCCTCCGCTTATAAAATCCTACGACCTCCCCTACCAGAAATACCTTGGTTCAAGCTGGTTTAGTTAAAGTATTGCAAACCTCGTTGTTCCTTTACCTTATGGTTAGCCGTTCTCCAAAAGTTGCAAACTAAGAATAGACTATCCTACTTTTACACCCCCAATCACTGTTCGTTGTGCCTTGCTGCGAATGAATATGTCAATCATTTATTCTTTACATGCCCCTTTTCTAAAACCATTTGGGAGCGATGCCTTACCTTCTTCCAGTTGTCTGTCCTTCACCTTTCTAACCTTTCCACCATTCCCTCCTGGTATAACAGGGTTTCTGGTGCCAGGTTCCCGGCCTTACCTTATTTTTCGCTTATTCTTTCTACAACCGTGTACCTTATCTGGACTGAACGTAATGCGAGGTCCTTCAAGAACAAAGCCATAGATGTCGAGCGAGGATATCTCTGGATAATCTCCCACGTTAGGGAGCTTCTTAGCCTTTTCATTGATGCGAGGTAATTTTTATTTTGTTGGTTCTTTTGGTTTCACTAACTTTGCAGGTTGAAGTGCATACTTCGACGACTCCACTAAGTCTCTAAAGGAGAAGGCTGCAGAGGGGTGAAGATCCCACTTAATGTCTTGCTCATTGGAAGTCTTTAGTGGTTTGAATGTCAGCTAGTTTGGGCACTCTCATTACTTTATTATTGGGTTTGATTGCCTTATCATCTTGAGTTGTCATGGGAGGCCCCTCCTTTAGTGCAGGATGACTCTTGTCTTTGTTTTGAGTTGTCAATCGGCTGTTATTTGACCTCACGTTGTATGTCCCTGAGGCACTTCTATAAGACCGTTATGTACATATCTCGTTCTTATTAATTGATTTTTTTCTGAATTACCAAAAAAATATGATGTTTTATTTAAAAGATTTTTTACCCAAATAGATAATAATATTTATTTTTGTTTACAAGGAATGACCCGATTATCAGATAATTTGTAGTTCAGGGATAAATAATATTTTTATTGCATATGATGCATGTGTGAGGAAAATTATTTAATTTTATACTTTTGACCTAAACTATCTAGGGAGTATAAAATTAATTAATTCTCCTTCACTTAGATGGATAAATTAAATTATACAAATAGGAACGACTTGACAACCAGGAGATTATTTAATATTGAGTCTATTATAAAAAATTTATATGATAAAATAGGCAATTTGTCACTCTTTAATTATGTATGAGTAACGACTTGACAACCAAGGGGCTCATTCATGTTTTAAAGATTTTATATCATTTAGATAAAAATCCATATCTTAATGATATATGATTGTGTTCTTATTTTGGTGTTTCCTTTTATTAGATTTCTTAAAATGTCTACTATATCACTGTGAAGTATTCTTGATGCTAACAAGCTAGCAGGTAACAATTTTAATGATTGGTACCACAATTTGAGAATTATTCTCATGCATGAAAAGCTTATCAATGTGGTTGATAAACTCATGAAGGAAGAGCCTCCTGAGGGAATTGATGATGTTAATGCATATTTTAAGTAATGCCCAGAGTATTTGGCTACTTTGAAAGGCAAAAAACAAGGTGGGGCTTTTATGAAAAATGTTTTCATGTTTTCTTTAACTACTATTGATTCTACCAAATGGGTATTAGATGTTGGTAGTAGCTTTAACATCTGCAATATGTTGCAGGGTCTAAGGATCAGTAGGAGATTAAAGAAGGAAGAAATAAAGCTACAAGTTAAGAATGGAGCAAGGGTTACTGCTCTAGCTGTAGAAACTATTTCTCTTGTTATGCCTACTGGAAAGACCTTATTATTAGAAGATTGTTATTATGTTCCTAAGTTTGTTTCGAACATTGTTTCCATTTCATCATTAGACAAATGTGGATTTCATGTAACCTTTAAGAATAACCAGTGTAGTATATTTCATGGTGATGAATTATATGCCAGTAATTATTTATAATGTGGTCTTTATGTCTTACCTAAAATAGTTGTTTATCCAATTATGAATGTTTCCGGTCATAAAAGGAAGAGAGATAATCAAGCAAATCAAACTTACCTTTGGCATTGTAGACTTGGTCGTATTGGTGAGAAAAGAGTGAACAAGTTGCACAAGGAAGGATGCCTTGGTCAATATGATTATTAATCATATGAAACTTGAAAATCTTGTCTCAAAGGCAAAATGATCAAATCTCCTTTTACTGGAACTGAAAAGATAGCTAGTGAACTTTTAGGACTCATACATATCGATATATATGGGCATCTGAAAGTTCAAGTTAAAGATGGATATTTTTATTTTATCACCTTCACTGATGATATGTCGAGATATGGATTTGTGTATCTTATGAAACATACTGAATCATTTGAAATGTTCAAAAGATTTCGTAGTGAAGTTGAAAAGCAAACTGGTAAGAGTATAAAGGTACTAAGATCTTATTGTGGCGGTGAGTATCTTAGTGTTGATTTTGTTGATTATCTAAGGTAAGATGGAATCTTGTCTCAGTGGACTTCTCCAGGAACACCACAATACAATGGTGTTTCAGAAAGGAGGAATCGAACCTTAATGGGGTTCACTGACCTTCCTATCTTCCTATGGGAATATGCTTTGGAAGCTGCTGCATATTTATTAAACAAAGTTCCCACTAAAACAGTCACTAAAACTCCATATGAGATATGGAAAGGACGTAAGCCTAGCCTAAAATATTTGAAAATTTAGGGTTGTCCAGCTTATGTCAAGAGATTGCAGCCAGATAAGCTTAAAGTGAGGGCTGACTAGTTTAGATTTGTTGGCTATCCCAAGGAAACTATGAGATACTATTTCTATCACTCTTCTGAACACAAAGTGTTTGTGGCCAGAAATGCAACCTTTTTAGAAAATGAGTCCCTTAATAAAAGAAGTCATGGCGTAGATATAGATCTTGATAAAATTCAAGATTTTGATGAATCAACACAAGCTCAAGAGTATCATATGCATGTTGAGCAACCTTTACTTGATGTCTTGAAAATGAACACATACGGTACTAGCCTCAACCATTGAGGAGAATGGGTCGGTTAATGAACCTGTCTAGGAACCAGTGCAACAACAAGATCAAGTAGAGGAAGAACCTATTGTACATGAGCCTCTTAGAAGATCTACTAGGAATCGTCATGCACCAGATAGATTAAACTTAATGGTGCAAGGTGACGAAGATAATCATATTGATGATGACCCTAAGACTTATGAAGAGGCTATGGCAAGTCTAGATTGTGAGAAGTGGTTTAAGGCCATGGAATCCGAATTAGAATCCATGAGAATCAACAAAGTATGGACTTTGGTCGATCCCTCAAAGGATATAAAACCCATAGGATGTAAATGGGTATTTAAGAAAAAAATTGGAGCGGACGGGAATGTTGAAACCTATAAAGCCCGTCTTGTTGCCAAGGGATATAATCAAAAAGAAGGTATTGATTATGATGAAACTTTTTCCCCTGTGGCAATGCTCAAATCTATTCGGATTCTACTTGCTATAGCTGCATATTATGATTATGAGATATGGCAAATGGACGTGAAAACAGCTTTTCTTAACGGAGAGCTCAAGGAAGATGTCTATATGACTCAACCTGAAGGTTTCACGTTGCCATCTGCTCCTAATAAAATATGTAAGCTACAAAGATCCATTTATGGATTGAAGCAAGCTTCACGAAGTTGGAATATTCGCTTCAATATAACAATCGCAAAGTTCGACTTTGTTAGATGCGAAGAAGAGCCATGTGTGTACAAGAAGGTTAGTGGGAGCGTAGTTATTTTCCTAGTGCTATATGTAGATGACATATTGCTAATAGGAAATGATGTACCAGCCATGCAAAAGACAAAGATTTGGTTATCTGAACAGTTCTCCATGAAGGATTTGGGAGAAGCAGCTTACATTCTTGGAATCAAGATCTATAGAGATAGATCAAGGAAGCTGCTAGGACTTTCCCAATCCATGTACATTGATACTATTTTAAAAAGGTATCACATGGAAAATTCCAGAAAAGGTTATCTACCGATAGGCACTGGAATTTCTCTTAGTAGGGAAGATTGTCCTAAAATCTTAGAAGAAAGAGAGCATATGAGTAGGGTCCCATATGCTAGCGCAGTGGGAGCTATCATGTATACCATGACATATACAAGACCTGAGGTAGCCTACACACTAGGAATAGCGAGCAGGTATTAAGGGAACCTAGGTGAGGAATATTGGAAAGTGGTTAAAACCATCTTTAAGTACTTAAGAAGAACTAAGGACTAATTCCTCATATACGGACATTATGAATTAAAGTTAATAGGTTATATTGATACTAAGTTTGCATCAGATAAAGATGATAGCCAATCTACCTCTGGTTATATTTTCACTTTGAATGGAGGAGCAGTGAGTTGGGAAAGTTCCAAGCAAGATACTGTAACTGATTCAGTTACTGAAACAAAATACATAGCTACATCACATCTAAGGAAATTGCTTAGATCGATAAAGGAAGTTGTTCCTTTATTATATGATAATACCAGTGCTATTGAACAAGCTAAGGAATCAAGGTCACACCAAAGATCCAAATATGTTCTGTGGAAGTTTCATCTAATTAGATAAATTGTTGAGCGTGAGGAGTGTGAGGACGTTCAAATTCAAACTATTGAAGGAAAGGAGAATGTTGCATATCCCTTCACTAAGGAGCTTGGATCAAAGGAGTTTGAGGCACAAGTGGAAGATAGGATTAAAGTTCATGACTGATTGGGTATAGGTCAAGTGGGAGATTGTTGGAATTATGCCTATAACCTAATCGTTATGTAATAGATTGAACATCTTAGTTTTGTGATTATTAATTTTGATTAATAACATGGCAAATGATTTTATTATCATATTACGTTTATTGTTTTTATTATAATATGATAATTCCTTGATTAAATTTATACACTTGTCATCATAATGGAGATTATGATAATGAGAGTCAAGTCTTTA
>JANITW010000005.1:25505531-25520017 GCA_027564335.1 Erythroxylum williamsii
TTATTGGCTTGCCGACTTTTGAGGAACGCCATGCTCGGTTTAACTTTCCTTTTTTTCGACAAGTAGGTCAAATGCTACTCCCATTCTTGAAAAGGATTTGTACATGCTTCACGTGAAAGCTATACTTGATTCGTCCTTTAAATGAGACCACCAAGTCACATAACATCAAATAATAACAATTTTTTTCAGTTTATTATATACATTCACAATTAAAACTCATTCTAATCACCTAATATTGCGCAATGACTTGTTTTACAAGTTATTTACATAAATATACCCACAGGATGAAAAAAAATTAAGATGAGCACTGGCCCCCTCGGCAATACTTACAGGAAAGTTATCTACCATGTTAAATGTTTCTTCCAAATCTGAAAGAAACTTTTTCTTGTATGCGTCTCTTGAGTTGAGAGACATGAAAGTAGAGTGTATCGAAGTGCATATACCGATGACTACATCATAACCTGCCCAAGAATGAAAAACTGCAAGTATTATATGTAATATATAACGGTACTTTAGTTACGTATCTCGGATCGAACGTAAAAGGGTAAGAAGTGAAGAAATGCGAAAAATACCTAATTTTGGTTTCTATAACTTCAAACGAGCTTTTCGAAGGTAAAACGAGCACGAATCTACTGTAGTCTTCACGGAAACTACTCATTGGGACACAAGTAAGGTCTTTCTACAGTTTTCTCAAAATGTAAGCTCTCTTAACGAGCCAAAGAATTCTTATGCTTACGATTGATATATGAGCAACTACAGAAGATTTTAACCTTTATATATAGCATCTATATCGAACTTCCCTATTACAAGATTGATATGGGTTTAGTCTATACTGATTGGGATCCATTTTTCACACAGACTTCGACTCATTGATTTAGGTCATTTATTGAACCACTTTATTATCTTTATTTGGATCAAATTACGTTACTTAACTGATAAGTTATTAAAAAACCAAAAATTGCAATTAATTATTGTCCAACTTTTTGAGATATTCTAAAATTGTTCAACATTCTCCTCCTTGGACAAGCATTAATTGCAATTTTGACTCAAGTTTAAAAACTCGGTTAAGTCACGTTATCGAATTAGTCAACTAGGTTTAAAAACAGAACACTTGATCCAAAGATAACAAAAGTCTATCATTCCATCTTGTAAGGCTTTTAATACTGAAAACTATCAAATGCATGTGTCATGTGCGACACAGATCTGATACATTCACATATACCTAATACCTTACTAACATGAATGGGAAAATAGAGTGTGATAAACTAGGATGATGCCTTTATGATCTAAATTATATCATCTTCGTTTGTAGGTCTTGATTTCTCCAATTTTATACTAAACTGCATATGCTAAACTATATTAGAGAAATCTTGTTTTCTCACACCGAATGCTAAACAACATTAGAAAAAACTTGTTTCCTCTCACCAAATGTTAAACTACATTAGAGAAAACTTTTATGTTCTCCAACTAAATACTAAAATGCATTAGAGAACCTTTACGAGATTAAAAACTTATATCCCTCTATGTCATGTCAAACTTCATGGATATATGTATAAAACTGTATACGTCTAAATGACATAGGCTCAAGCTCAATATGTATATATGCCCAACAACCTTTAAATGCTTAAGATCGACACAAATCTTAAAACTTTTATATGTATTATGACAATATATGATAACACATATTACCGAGGATAAATGATGATCATCTTTATTAATAAACCATCATACCGTCATAATACATCAAAATGTACAAATGTACATGAAGCAAACATAACGGTCCCCTGACTAACAGTGTCTAAGGACTTCATAACACCCATACTATATACTTGTTTTTAAAACACAAGTGGGTGAAGTCCTTTAGTTAAAGCATAGACTAACTTTTCCTCAGTCTTTAAATGCTCCAAAGCATTTAATGTCTTTAATGTCACCTTTTTATATCAACACCCTTATGGCCAAATGATTGACCGTTAAATGCTAAGATCCTGTAATATTCTTTGTTGTTATTAAACAACACAGCAAGAAGATTACCACAGTACAACTAAATGAGTCTAGCCATTGAATTAACTACAGAAAACTTAGAAATCAAGTTTTTGAGTTAAATTGTCTGTGAAGGAGTTTCATAGCATGCACTCTGCATGCATGATCGAGGAAGTCACTTGTTTTTACTTGACACTCTCCCTCGACATTGTACCATCTGCAAACATTAAACTGTAACCTTAAGTGAACTTTTAATTATCTGGACACATGGTTAAAATCTGAATCTGAATTTCCTATGAGGTTAAGTTTGTTGACTTTGCTATATGTCAACATATAATCCTTAGTTTCCTTTAGTATCTTAACACTCGCCTGACTGCATTCCAATGGTCTATACCTAGGTTAACCAAATATTGACCAAACAATCAAATGGTGAAGTCCTGCCTAGTATATAGCTAAGCATAGATCAGTCTATCAACCGTACTAGTATACGAAACATTACTTATAAGCTCTCTCTTTACTTTATTCTTTGAATATTTTGCCAAAGCTTATCTCTCACTATAAGAGATAGGTACTATTATAGGTTTACTGTTAAACCTTTATAATACATACTCAATGTATGCATTCTATAAGAGGCCTGATGAGTGTTAAGATCTATCCCAGTGAATCAAATACATAGGACAAAAGAAGCTACACCAAGGTCCTTCATGTTAAAGGTCTTGACCAAAAGTTACTTAACCTTATATAACATAGTCAAGTAATTTGATGTGAGTAATATATCAACCACATGTAGTAATATAAAGATAATTTTGCTCCCCCCGACCTCATAGTACAAGCATCTTTTTAACTTTATTTTTCATGAAGCTAAAATAGGCCAAATCTTATCAAATGTAAGGTATCACTTTTAGGAGGTTTGATATAAACTATATATTGATCTACTTAACATGCAAACTATGTCAGTTTTATCTGGATCCTTCAGGTTATACCATATAGGCCACTTCATAAAGGTCTTTATTCAGAAAATTGGTTTTGATAACTATCTGATATAACTATATATCATCATGAGTTATAATTATCACTATTACTCAAAATGTATCCTACGAGGATATCAGAGAAAAGGTAACATAAAGTCAACCTTTTTCCCTGAGTGAACTATTAGGCAACTAAGCAAGCCCATAAACTGTTGAACTCTATCCTGAAATCCTTTAGGTCCAAAACTTCATTTGCAACTGACGAGTTTGCAATTCCACTACAAATCAACTAGCTCTCAGACCTTACCAGACTTCATAAATTATACCTCATCATTCATTGCATCCCACCACACATCCGCATTGGGTCCAAAAATAGCTTATGTAAAACTAACTAGATTCAAAACATGTCTAATACACTTACCAAAAAAAAAGTGTCTAATATCATAGTCTTATACACCTGATAGACTATGTAATCAAATGAGATAGCAGGTCGTCTCACTCTGGTAGATTTACCTAACTGCATTAGATCTTGTAACCCCAGGAACCACTCTATGTATAGGTATGGATTCTTGTTCCTATATAGGCACGATATAGAGACCTAGATCTACCGGATCTAATTGTATGAGTAGAGGGTACATGATAACTGTAGTATCCGCTCTACTATCATATGAAGGGACAACAAGCCCACTATCATCATAGACATCGTATTCTAGAAACTTAGTTGCTTGTAATTTCACTATTCTGTTCCCTCCTTCTATACAGTAAAAGTTGTAGCCTTAAAATAGTCGAGTTATCTTACTAAATAGTAATGAGTGGAATGAGCATGCAATTTTTCTTTATAAGGATTATATTACCTCAGTAGGGTAGTCCCATATACGAATATGTGCAAGAATGAGTTTCCAAACTTCTAGAAAATCAAGTAGAATAGTCATGTTCTGCACCAACTTCTACAAGTCCTTTAGAGTGTAATTATGTCTTCCGGTAATGCATCATTTTGCTCAGAATTACTCGACATAGCGAATTAAGTCACTATTCTATCTAATTCCATATATTTGGTAAACGAATCTTTTCAAGTCCTGAAACACAATGTTTGCCATGATATTCTCCTTCACGATCAAATTTGACTATCTTGATGAATTTTTCCAATTGGTTCTCAACTTTCAGTTTTTAAGCAAGAATACATAACTATAATAGGAATAATCATCAACAAATGTTAGAATACATTTAGAATTTGCACAATGCAACTGTATAAGGTCTTTCGATATCTGTATGTATTAGACTGAACAAGTCAGAAGCACAAGTTGACGTCAACCTTCTTTATCCCAAATTGATACAAAGATCACATATAAAATGTGTCGTGTAAAAATCAAAATGAATCTTGCAGCAAGGTTCAATACATACATTCCCTATAGATATTACTTATGCCTCTGCATTGCCATCAATGATCAATTACTCCTTCCTTTATTTGGCTTTATCCTGGATATGAACTCTAGCATTGTGGAAGAACCTTGATCAGATACTCCACTATCTAGTCACCAAGTACTTATGCGACTATCGAAAATTAGATTCATAAATTGATAAACCAAGGAGTTATTTGATGGTCATACTCTTTCTTTCTAAGCCTCATATTACTGGCTTCTTTATGTCCCTAGGACCTATACTAGCACTAGATTGACCAGTATCATCGTGTGGAGAAGATTTATTCTTTTTACCTATGATCTTAACGGGTTTTATCTTTGTCTTCCTTTTAGTTGCTTCGAGGGCTGTAAGAGTAGTAAGCTTGAGTTTCTCCTACTCAACAATGCAATGGGCAATCAAAGCATTGAAGTCTCATTCCCCATCTTGTAAATAATATGTCATCACCAGATTACTAAACTCTAGAGGGAGTATATTCAGAGTTTGGTGAACTATGAAGACATCAGGAAGAGGAATGTTTAACATCTTCAATCTACTGTAAAGATGTATCATTCTTGATATGCATTTCAATACTCCCCCTTCTCTTGTATACCTTATGGAGAATAATTCTTTCAATAAGGCACTTATCTCAATATTAGGTGAGACTATGTATCTTTGGGAGACATTTCCAAGATATTCCTTCATTATTTCTATATCCAAAAGTCCACTAAGTAGATGGTCAGGAATGGATCTTTTAATGGTCATGTGACATAATCTATTAGATCGATCCCAAGCTTCATAGGATGCTTTATGAGCTCTCGAGCTTATGGATGTAGGTGGAGATAACCTCTTTGTCCGTATGGTCATATCAACCTTAGGTATCTCTATAGCATTCAATACATGCTCTATACACTTCTTAGGATTTTAATGATGACACTGATTCTGCTGACCGAAAAGGTGACTGCAAAATGATAATGTTTAAATCAACACAAATGTAAGACAACAACGATACTCAAAGTCATTAAATGATATCTTTTCTGAAAATTTTGTCACATAAAAGCGATCAGAGTACAAACCATCAACTCTCATGACACTACCATCTGTAGGCGAATAAATCATTCAAGCAACGACTTTCCTCTATCCAATGCCTTTATGCACATCTCAAAATCTCATGTAAGACCAACACTTGTAGGCAAAATAACCAAACATGAGACCAGAGGCATCCTCTAACGTGTAAGCAAAACAATTCAAAATATTGACTCGAAAGGCCACTGTGGTGATTACATCCTCATCAACACTCAAAAAGTTCATAAACACAAGGGATACATCTTTATGTTATCATCACATTCTTTATGAGCATATGGTATGTGACAATATAATATCAATAAATGCAAAACTCATTATCACACACTTATGCTGGAGATATTTTATGAAAACTTCATTTGAGACTTTCACAAAGGAAAAATCTCAGTAGAGCGACTATCGTGTATCACCGGACATTGAAACGATCACCCGAGACACGATAATCTCATGTATCTATCTTATGGCAAGTTTGTTGCACGAAATTTCACTCAAAATGACTTTTTAACGTCTTAATTCCTTTTCCAAGTAACTATCATGCGATTATGAACACTGAGCATGAGACTTGAGACCAAAAAAAAACTTGAATTATCTCCCTTATATAATATCCGAAGCATAAAAATTTACTCGAAATCAGATTCAAAAAGCTTTAATTCCTTTTATAGAGTTAAACTTTAATTTATTATTAATGTAATACATCCAGAAAAATGGAAATAACTCACTTTATGAATTTTCAAGACTAAAAAACTAACTTAAAATATATCGGGGCACCCTTACGAAAAATCTGAAATTTTGTATGTTTTTTTTAAAATATTGTAGCAATTTCGTACGGCTGAAATCAGCCACGCATGTTGGAAAGGGTGCGTGATGAGCATGTGTCACATCAGACGCGCGAAGGACATATCTGGCGCATGCAATGCATGCGTGGTGACCCGCAAACTTTCCCAACAAAGGATTCACGCGCCAGACCACGCTCGTTGTTCACTAATATACCCGCCTGACGGTGAGGCACACCCTGGCTTAAAAAAGGTAATTTTCGGCAAGTTTTGGGTCATTTTTTTGCACTCTCGAGCTCATTTTTACCCCATTTCTCAAAACTAAACACATTTACATCAATTTCATGCAATAACAAGCAAGAAAAACTGAGAAACAAAAGTTAGCTCTTCGAAAAAATTTTGGAAATTTTTTTTTCGATTTTAACCACTCGATCACGTCACCACTCTGGTATCACGTGTAATATATAACGATACCTTAGTTACATATCCCATATCGAACGTGAAAGGGCAAGAAACGAAAAAATGCGAAAAATACATAATTTCGGTCTCCATAACTTCAAACTAGCTTTCTGAAGCTGAAACGAGCATGAATTCACCATCGCCTTCGCAGGTACTACTCATCGGGACAAAAGTAAGATCTTTTTACAGTTTTCTCAAAACGTAAGCTCTCTTAACAGGTTAGAAAATCCTTATGCTTACGATTGATATATGAGCAACTGCGAGAGATCTTAAGATCTTAACCTTTATATATAACATCTATATCGAGCTTTTCCATCACAAGAACAATATGGGTCTAGTCCATACTAATTAAGATCCATTTTTCAGACGAACTTCAAACCATTGATTTAGATCATTTATTGAGTCACTTTATTATCTTTATCCGGATTAAATTACGTAATTTAACCGATAAATTATTGAAAAATCGAAGAATACAATCAATAATTATCCAACTTGATGAAAAATGACAAAATTGTTTAACATTATATTGTTCATGTGAAATTATGATAAATCTAATAGCATTCCAATTTGTGACCACCTCCTACAATGGTTTTGACAGGTTGCACAACTTTACTTTCCCCTCTTAATCAATAAAATTGCAATAGTGTTTTATTGTCAATCAACATGTGTAAGAGTTTCTTTTCGTGATACCTATCACCATCACTTGCATCTATTTTCCTTCATCGACCGCTCTTTCTATAAAACATTAGGGATTGCTTGATCATCACTATTTCTAAAAGTTATATCTTCCTCTTTTGTCCTCACTGCCTCTTCCTTTTTCATAATGTAGAGATAAAGTTATTTTCTCTCGTATCTATTACTAGGTGAATATCTCTTGCCACATTAAAAACAGCACTCTTAGACCTTTACTAAACGTCCTTTGTGGTCCACTCATTCTAACAGAGATCAATCAAGGTCCACGGCTACAAGAGTAGGTACCAGCCTAACGATATTAGCGTTTTTACTTGTTCATTATACGAAGTGACTGAGCTTCCCCCTAATGTTCTCACATTGTTAGGTGTGCAAGTGCCCACCTAAAATTTATAAAGAGTTACATTAACAGTCACCACTACTTCTTACTCTTTAGTGAATGCATCGCTTGTTGAATGCCCAAGGACTCAGTCAACAGTTTCATTATTAATTCTAATTCAGGCTTAAGCACTTTTGAAAAATCCACCAGGTACAATTAAGGTAATAATAGTCTATATATTTTAATATAGTTCAAAGTTTACAAAATACTCTTGTATTGATCCTTCGTTCTTCAACTCCTTCAAATATTTCACTGGATCCTTAGGAGAATGGTAACACAAACTCCCCTACCTTAATGGTTCCTTAGCCAATCTTTTTTTTAATGTATAAATGATACTATTCTTGAGTCCTCCCTTCAAGATGCAAAGCATCAATGCTCACTTTCAAGTCCACAGAATTGTGATCAAGGGCCAAAATTTTCTCAAATGTACACCAACGTTTTGATCTTTCACTCCTTTAAATATTAATAAGCCTATTTTACTAGACTTTGGGGTGTAAATTTCAAGATTTAGTTGTAATACCTGTATTTGCATCTCCTACAATAATTAGTTTTGGTTTTCTATTTTTGTTTGTCATAATTAATCTAATGTGTCATCGACTAAATGTATATTTATTTAATTATTTAATATTAATTACTAATAAGAGTTATAATTAATATAATTAAATTATTTATGTTATATTTATTTTTATGATCACTTTAAATTTTAATTTTAAAAATAAAATATTTTAAATTTAATAATGATTTAATAAACATATTTCAAGTTTCAAATATCTTAAAATGTACAAATTTCAAAAGAAATCGGTTTTAATAATTATAATAACAACAACACCCAGTATAAATCTCACTGATACACAGGGTCTAAGAAAGTCTAATAGTACGTAGTCTTATCCTTAACTAACAAAGAAACTGTTTCTAAATGATCTACAAGAAGAAGAAATAATTAAAATAAATATATATTTTTTTTTTTTACGTATTGAATAAAATGTTACTGCATTAATATGTTAATCAAACTTATTGTTGTTTTTATTTAGAAAAAATAAAAACTAAAGTTTAAAACCAGAACAGAAAATAGAAGTGAAGATAAATAGTAGAAAAAAAAATCCTCATAAGCGTGGAAAATATAGATCCTAAATTTTAGTTGCTCATAGTTTGTCCAATAACCTAAAATTTGTATGGATCAGCAATTGTTACAAGAGAAAGTGAACACTTACGTGCAATGCATCACCTTAAAGTAAAGCTTTCCGGGTGCGTGATGATAATGTCAAAAAGACTAGAAGAGTTAAGACCCTTTCAACTTTTACTTCTAAGGCTACCCGATGATGATGTCAAAAAGACTGTAGAATGTATCACCTTCATTGCCTTCGGGGCATCTCATGGATTAGGGCTGCTAATTGTGGTGTTGAGGCCACTAGCACTGCAACTCAAATATTGTTGGGATTGCAATTTAAGGATTTATTGCGTTTCGTAATTATCAAGCCTCCCAAACCTTATTTTATTGCGAGACTTCGGACATGATAGTAATGATAATAATGATGACAAGGCCCGGAAAGGATTTAAATAATCAAAGATTAGGAAAAAGCAAGCTACAAGTTCTCAAGTTGTTTGTGATATCAAAATTAATCACGCACCGTTCTAGACTTCTAATGAGTTCAAACTGTAGTATTCTGGACTTCTAATGAGTTCAGACCGTTTTGAATCCTAATGACCTAATGAAATATTTATATTTTTTGCTCATCAAAAGTCCTCCAATGGCTAAATAAATGTCCGCTTCTGCCTCATGTTGTCATGGTTTTGGTTGGTAGGCTGAATGCGTCCTAGTAAATTCTAGTGCTATAAACAGCCATATACGAGTCTTCCACACACAGCTCATCTTCAAGGGAACATTACGTCGTCAAGCATTAGCTGCATCCATTTGAATGATTTAACGTTGAAACTAGGCTCAAGGGCAAAACCAATCGTTGCAAGTGGTAAAACCTTTCTGATCGCCCAGATAAAAGATCACCAAAGTATTGTCTGAAAGTGAAAAGTCACGGCATCCGCCATTAACTAGTAGCCATTGAATGTTGAAAGTAACCTCTCTTAGATGTGACTTACATTGCTAGAAACTTGAAGCTATAAAGTAGGCCTTGTGTACTAGAGGAGGTGAGAATTCAATTTAGTCAAATAAGTAAACTTGGTAGCTAAAACTCCATCGGTACATGGACACTTTTCAGCCACCAACCTTCATAGATCATTGCCCATCAACAGTCCTTGATGTAGTACCACCAAGACAACGCTCACCATTCTCACTCACTCGTTGTGGCCATGTTCTGTCACCAGATCTTCATCATAGCAGAAGAGAAATCATGTATATACTTGCTCAACATAACTAGGCGCATTTACCACAGAGCACAACATCGTCCACGTTCTGTCAATTATCAAAGGAGTATGACTCGCAAGAATACATACAATGCATCACTTGCATAACAACTTTGATAGTAACTAACAAAAGCATCCCATAAGCAGGCAGTGTAGATAAAAAAAATGAGATCCAATATACATGAGATGTCGAGGCTGGCAGTGAATTCTCCGAACGTGAAGTTTCTTAACTATGTATAATCTGAACCTACGTAGCAGCTCAAAAACAGACAGCTATTGACAACGTTATATACACATAGAGCCACGATAAATTTGCCAACAGTTCACACTTGAAGCCTACAAATGACAAAAAACGAAATGATATGTATAATACCTCAGACATATCAAAGTGCACCAAGGTTTTTTTTCTAGGACTTCAGATTTCAAAACATCCCATTGGTGCGATCTGTCCAACTACATCTTACATGCAAAGTTCATGGCATTTAACCAAAGTGATGAAATTAACATGCACATAACCATTCACCCCCAGGGAAAACTGCATGTGATCAGAAAATAATTTGTGTAAAGATTATTAAATTCATTCAAGATAAAGTCCGTCTGTTGAAAGATTCCACTGTCAAGTTAGCAGTGAAGGCTGGAATTGAATTCATCTTGCGAATAAATATGTCAACCTGCAAAAAACAGAGAGAGAATCATCAGCTACCATGCCAAAAGTTCAAGCATGGGAGTGATTAACTCGTAATAGCATCAGTAACACATGACAATGATCAAGCAAAGTAAAGATTCTAATTCTTTAGCAAAAGAATCAAGAAAACTACAGATACTAAGAAATTTTGACTCATCCACTAATTCAGCCATCCAACATCATGCAGCAATTTCTAAGAAAACATGGTACAAATTTAATACCACTACTTACCAATAAACAACATTTGAGATGGATACTATTAAAATGTTTCAAAACTTATAGTTATTATAAATTGATTTACTAGAAATTGCATTAACTGTAGAATCTTAAATATGATGATAACATTCAGTAAATCAAGAGATACTCCTACCAACTATGTATGAGCCTCATGTATCATGCAATATACACAAGCCTAAAAAGAAGATATGGTCTTTGCATTCACAGATGTAATCCTTTATGGTTGAACCACATTTACTTTTCTCGTAAGCTCTTTCTTTTATTTCATTCTAGAAGCAAACGTGTTATTTGCATGGTATTTTCTATAACTAAAATTTATCTTAAAATATAAGATTTAATTATTTTGTAATAGTATCAGTAATTATTTATGTTGTTCTTCTATTCAAGAGAGTTCCCTGTTTAATATTATTATGTCCTGCTTTAGTCAAAATTTCGGAAGTATGAGAAATGAAATGAATAAAGCACTAAAATAATAGGAAAAAAATTTCAGTAAAGCATAAATATAAATAAAAAAATCAACATAAAAATTATAGATGTAATATTAAGGAATTGTAATCTAAAATGTATTGTTTTAAATTATCATATAAAGGAATATTTAATTACACATCCTAATATAATTTAAAACATATAGTTCTATGTGACAAACTTATCTCAAAGAATTTCTTATGTTGAATTTAATATAATTTTAAGATTAAATTATAAAAAGAAAACTTTAAAAAACTATTTAAAACCTTGGATTCCTAAAAACATCTTTAAGTTAATACTAAATCAAAATACTTAACTATATATGTTACAATGTTACAATAATTTAATATATCATGTTCAATCTATCGAAGTTTTATACATATTTACAATCTTAGATAAAATTATTCCCAATTCAAAATCTAGTTATATTAGCTATTAGCTTTATATGTATATAGGTTAGGAAGTGAAAATACTTTAAAACCTTGAGGATTTAAATGCTTTAATCTATTTATTTTTTATGTTTAAGAACCCTCTTCAAATTATCACAAAAATACTTAATTACATGTATTGAAACAATTAATGCATTGCATTAATTGATTAACATTGAATGTGTATTTGTAATCCTATACTGACAAGCTCATATTAAAACATTTTCTTAGCATTAGTTTATATATATAGAGTCAACTGCAATTGTGTATCTCATTAAATCTCTTCTTAAGCAAGAAGAGTTGTATGTCATTAGTTTGACATCTTTTCCCGAAATCAATATTGTTGGTTTCATGAATCTCTTCCCAAAAGAAGAGTTTTAGGCATCTGTTCACAATCTGTTTCTAAGCAAGAAGAGTTATATATTGGCTTTAATTGATTGTAAAGTTGAAGCATCTATACTCTTTAACTTGCAGGGAAACATGAGAATATTTTTTAAGATTTATTATTTCATTGTAAGCACCTAAGTATGACGATATAATTTTGTAAATCCAAAGATATAATTAACAAATATGTATATCATTCCTCTCTATAAATCATAACTCGTGTAAGCCTAATAAGAAAGATGTAACCTTTATTATCTTCGTGTCTGTAAATGTAAATACTTTACATATAAACCATGTAAATCCTAAGTTTATCTTTCTTTCCTAATCTTTTTTCAGTTCACATTTCAAAAGAACTCGTCAAAATCTACAAGTATGACAAGGGGGTGAAGCTCATTTCCAAATCAATTGCAAAAGAAGACCATAATCCTTTCTTTTGCACTCTCAGAGGACCTAATTTCCTTGAAGCTAAACTTTTCATTGTTTCCAGTCATGATCATTCCATCCATAAACAAGACTGAATTTTAGCAGCATATTTTTCCTCATATAACACAAAAAACTAATTCAGAGAAACAATGGTATATGGTTGTACACATTCTCAGAAAGCTATTGCCAATTCCCTTACGATGTGCAGGAGAAAGTGCACGTGTGCAATGTGTTAGGTTTCCAGCAAAGGCAATTGGCAGGACAACAACTGCTCATACCTGACGAGAAATCTCTGGCTGAGAAGTGTAACCATTTACCTGTAGAAATTTCAAGACAAAAGGAAAAACAAGCATTTAAATTCTTATTATGGTACTAAATTTATCTAGTCTAGAAGAACTAAAAAATGCCCCTGCATTTAAATTCTTATTATGGTACTAAATTTATCTCGTCTAGAAGAACTAAAAAATGCTCCTGCTTTATAAAAGAAATGCAATCAACAGGTGTTGAGATACTAAACAGCTGTAAATAGATTATACTAAGATATAGATAGGTTGTAAATAGATAAGATAGAATAAGTTTGAAATCCCTTAAATTTAAGGGATTACATTGGATAGCTTTAGATAGCTTTCCAGGTTTAAATTCCTACTTGTAATGTCCTATATATGGCTGTATACTTCCTATTCAATATATGAGACTATATGAAAATTCTTTCCCACAACAGGAACTAACACATACACAGGCTAGAATATCTGTGCAGGGTGCTCCCTGTTGCACAATCATAACAGATGATCTACCATGAAAGTAAATACTCCTAGGACTTCATGCAGCATGAAAGATTTTATTCCACATGCTATGCACACAGTTGGAACATTACAAGTTCCATGAGGTAATAATCATTTTTTAGCATATTAGATACCACTGCAGAGCATAATCTAGTTTCTTACCAAAATGTTGGTATTCCCTGACTCATAGTCAAATTCAAGCTTTTCATCCTCACTTTGAGCATAAACAGATTGAAGGGTAAAATGAGTAACTGGGATTCCGTTAGATCGCTGGTGTTCATCCATTACAATCTGCAAAGAATGTGATACAAGCATCAGCTAAAGCTTTTTCCTACAGTATTTTAAAATGAAAAAGAGTTGGAAACTAGATCAAGGATATGCAAGCTCAGATTTTAAGAAAAGTGATCTAAGGTCTAAATTGCGATCATTCAAGAGAAAAATAGAAAATAGAATAACATGTTCTTAACTAGATTTTCCCCATCTGCCTATAATAGAAGGAAAATACAGGCTACTAGTCATATTCAAAAATAGGAAACCTAAATATTCAAACATAAAATACCAAAGTAATAGTCCTATACGGGATACATAATATAATAACACTAATTAATACTAAATCTCTTTAACACTTCCCCTCAATTAGGAGCACCCATATAAAGACATTCATAAGTTCATCTTCAAAATTCTTCCAAGTTCCTTTCCAATTAGGTTTTCCTACAAACTGTCGATGCCATAGTAGTTAATAGCGGATAGCGGCGCGGAGCGGCCGACCCCGAAAACGCTATAGCGGAATAGCGGATAGCGGATAGCGGAGCGGCCGCTATTTCTACACACACATATAAGCTTTCTACACACACTGTCACACATATATATAAGGCCATTGAATTTATGAAATAAACAGGAATCTTCTGGGGAATACAGATTATTATAGATGGCAAGTGGCCTTTTCTAGTGGTGTGAGGGATCGTTGAGCTGTTGTTCAAAATTTCCTTTTACCAAC
>JANITW010000005.1:25523114-25538815 GCA_027564335.1 Erythroxylum williamsii
TAAGGTGTCAGTCTCCCTTGAATGAGTCTGAAAATTTATCCAAAATAGGTCGACAAAGGAATCGCAACAAAGGGAAGAGAGTTGAATTTGATTTTTCGATCAATCGCCCGATAACTCGATCCTGTTCCCAGAGACATAACAATTTGGTATCAGAGCCAATCATCATGGGCGATGAGATACGAGCATTGCTACAAGAAGAGCGGGCTGTTACAGAATCAATCGTGGAGGCTAAATTTTTGGATTTGAAGGATCGATTGGATAGCCACTTAAAACACATCACCCACCATTTTCAGGAACAGATGAAAAACTTGGTTTCGGATTTTAGCAAGACCATGATGGGGGATGGTTCGACCAGCAGTAATATGGTTCGACCAAGTCCCATATCTGCACCAGTGACCACAGGAACAAGCACAAGACCACCAGAAAGGGTTCCCGCACATGGAGGAGCTATTCCAAGATTCACAAAATTGGATTTCCCTACTTTTGATGGCTCAGAGGACCCATTAATTTGGCTCCATCGCTGTGAGCAGTTTTTTGAAAACCAACACACCAGCGATGCAGATAAGGTGAGTTTGGCAGCCTTTCACATGTTAGGAGAAGCACAATATTTCTACTATCAATTAAAATTGGAAGGGCGCATCACAAGCTGGCAGGAATTCCGTAACCAATGTTCACTGCGATTTGGCCCACCAGAAGGTAGCAACCCGTTAGGCGACTTAGTCAATTTGCGACAAACTGGAAGCATAGAGCTATATCAGCGACAGTTTCAAGAGAAATTAGCAAGGGCTAGTGAATTTGTTCGAGTAGATCAACATGTGGGCTTATTCGTGGCTGGCCTGGATGTCTCCATTCGACTAGACGTCCAATTACACAAGCCTACAGATTTAGCCACAGCCATGAGTCTTGCTCGAGCCTTTGAACAGAAGCAACAACTGTTACATGTTGGAAATAACCAAAGATGGCAAGAGCAGGTTACTCGAGTAGAGTTTGGATCCTCGAATTCACAACCATTAAACGTTCAGAAAAATGCCATAACCTCTGCAGCTACAGGTTCCTCAACAACCCCAAAACACACTCCTTTTATCAGACGGTTAAGCAGAGCTGAGATGGCAGAACGTCGTTCAAAGGGGTTATGTTACAATTGTGATGAACCCTATTCAACGACTCATCAATGCGCAAAACTATTCTGGTTAGAGCTGAGTGATATTGCAGAGGAAGTGACTACCGAAATTGATGAAGAACCTGGAGGCTAAGGAACAATTCCGACAAACTTATCCACAATTTGCGCTTGAGGACAAGCTTCTTTTGCGGGACAGGGGTAATGTTGTGGATCGCTTCGTTGGGAAATCTTCAGAGTTTATATTCTTTTTAATTTTCGATTTATTGTTTCCTATTCTATAGGTAGTTTAGAGATATAGGACTTCTATCATTATTTTCCTATTCTTATCCCGTAGGAAGTTTAGTAGTATAGGACTTTTATTATTACAATAAGATTGATCCTTATTTAAAGGAACATCATAGTTAGGAATTTGATAGATACAAGACTTCTATGTCTGTAATATGACTGATCCTTATTTAAAAGGACAGAAGCTAAATAAAACGTAGTTCGGAGTTTAATCAAAATCAAGAGATTGGAGTTCTCTCTTATCGAACTCTAAGGTGTCAGTCTCCCTTGAATGAGTCTGAAAATTTATCCAAAATAGGTCGACAAAGGAATCGCAACAAAGGGAAGGGAGTTGAATTTGATTTTTCGATCAATCGCCCGATAACTCGATCCTGTTCCCAGAGACATAACAATCTGTTAATAACAATAGGCAATACAAGCAAATAGTAGTACTCCAAAATAGGAACTTAAACTGGTCAAATATAGGATACCTACAAAGTATTACTATACAGGATATATAACATAATAGTACTAAGTCATTTTTAGATCTCTGTAACAGCTATCAACCCATTAAATTCTGAAGAAATTTCACCAGTTGAGGGGCATTTTTTCACCTTTTATTCTCAAGTTCTGAAGTCTTTTAAGTCATGTTCCATGGTATCAGATCAAATCTCCAAGTTTTCTTGCATTCCTGTTCAGGATTCTGACTCTAAATAGATAAGAGTTTGCGATCCTGTTCACGATTCTGACTCTAAATAGATATCAGTTTTAGTGCTCCTAAATGAGCACTAACATATCAATTTTCATGGAGTGAATTATATTAAGAACCTATAGGTATTGAATACTAGAAACATTAAAAATGTGATGCTTTTCTTATGGATGATAAAAAACATATATTAGTATAGCATCATCAGATTTTAAACTATAGATGTAATGCTACTAGTTCACATGAGTTCTTTAAGTATTTCAGTATCTTAAAGTCTAAAATTCAAACCATAATCATGATCATCATAAGCATTATCATTTGCTAAATAGTGAACCAATTCCCTTCATCCATATCAATATCCAAGCCACTTCCCTCCACTTAAACATCAGAAATGATGTTTTGAGGCCAAAACGACACTCACAACAGCACAATTACATATTGAAGTCCAGGTAGAAAAAGAATATATATACCTTGTAACCAAAAAGTTCACAACAGGCCCTCCTAAAAACTGAAATCCTATCAGCAAAAACAGTCTTGTACCTGATTCAGCATGACGTTTTAGAAGTTCAATCTCAACAGAATTCAATCAAAGTTGAAAAGGCAAAATTAGTGACAATTTACATACGATACATACCTCTCTTCACGTTTTTCAAGGGTTGCAATCTGTTCCTTTAACTGCAATATTTTCCCAGATATATATGAATCTACCAACTTCCCAGTATCACCTAGTCCACCAACAGAACCAAAAAACATATTGAGGTCTCCATGCGATTACATGCACAATTAAGAAGAAAAACAATCACAATTTTATGTTTTGATCTCTTCAAAGTATGAATATCTCTTCCTTTCTGGCCAGGACAATCAAGTTAGCCTTCTCAATTACAGTTTAAACTGAGAAGAGAGTATTGCTTAAGAAACTGTTGCAGAACACCAATGAATACTTGGTGAAGTTCAGATAGCCAATCTGTAGCTAAACGTTCTCATGATTATCATCCTTACTTAAGAATCAGAGGGGAAAAGGATATGATCTCCTCATCTACAATTATTGATTTGTTTTTCCACATCCTTGATGTTCTACATTGCTTCCGCAAAATGGTATTTTAATATGAAATATCAGTAAAGGGTCAACAAATGCTCACAGCACAAGTAAAAGCTCACAACTTTTCTTTATCATTCAACTAGAACACTAATTTGAATTTTACAACAAACAAAGAGAGAAATAGGTTTGAAGCCTGAAAAGCACACAATAGTTATTCAAATTGAACTGCTTCACACCTGACTGACTCTTGAGTTCTTCAACAGCTTGTAATTTCTCTTTTGTCTTCTGCAACTCATGTTGTAACGCCTCTATAGTCTGTTTGGCCTCACCATCAACTAATAGGGTGTTAACCATTCTCAACACCTTTGTATTTGCAGCAGAGTAGTCGCCATGACCAAGCTGGGAAGAATAATGATTGTGTTGGCATAGTCTATGAAAAAGGGTATAAAATGGAGTGTACTAATCATAAAAAAAACTAACAAGCACCACTGAACTTTTACTCATAAATTCAGGTGGCCTTTAAAAAGTGAAAAGCAGATGAAAGCCTTTCTAGATTCACAAAGAAGACACATTCGCATGAGTCACAAGGCATGATTCCGACCAACTTCAGTATGTAATGAACTCTTACAAAAAAAGAATAACTTTGATTTATTACTAATTCTATTATTGTCAATATCAATAAAAAAAATAGAGTTAATCACAACCCTGAGGACCATAAATCTGCTTATATAGATAAAATTATTGGCAAGAAAGCTGAATGCAGGGTAAGTTCCTAACTGGAAGTATCAGCATCTACGTCTGCTGTATAAAACATGGAAGGTAATCTATACAATAGATAGATGAACTGTTTTGATATGTATGTCTCGTGGTGTCACAAGCTATTATTCTCACGAAGCTATTATTCTCTAGGCTATGTAGAAAGATCTTTACTAGCATGTATGACCTTTTCTTCCCAATTATATTCTTTGAAGAGGAAGTCATTTTGCTGAGTTATATATTCGTTGTATGTCACTTTAGGAAGGTCAATTTCTAGATATTCCGAAGAATGTGGGATCCTAAGAGATTATTCTCCTTTAATAGGAGACTATGTAATTCTACAATTCTGTCTTCTTCTCGTAGGAGAGTGGAATCCTAGGGGACTTTTTCTTTCCTAGAAAGTGAAATCCTTGAAGATTGATTTCTATTCTTAGAGACTGTTTCTTTTTCTTTTTTTGCCTACTCTAAAGTGCGTATAATCCTAAACCATTTGGTAAGAAGACAATTCATTCTCCCTTCTATTTTCTATCATGGTATCAGAGTCCTATGGTTTTTTGTTGGAAGTTCTTCAAGTAGCCTTCATTGTGGCATTTTTCTTGGGACATTAGTCTTCTGTTTTTTTCTTGTACCTAATATGTGTGCATCTGAGATCGTTCCAGATTCGAATAAAAGGGCTTTTAGTAGTTATGAAATTAAGAAACTGAGGCATTTATTCAGATTTCTTGAGAATTCCTCTAAAGCTGGTTCTTTGGCACACTCAGGTAAGCCCTTATTTTTTGTTTACATGAATGCCTCAGACAAATATTATGCCGATACTTGGATAACTAATTCTGGTGCTGCAGACCATATGACTCGCTCCACACATTTATTTCATATGTGCATATCATGCCCTAGTAATAGGAAGATTCTAGTGGCCAATGGTTTTTTAGCTACTATTGTAGGAATAGGATTATATATTCCATCTTCTCTTTGTATAAAATATGCTCTTCATGTGCCAGAACTATCAACCTTGTGTTTATTCACAAACTTACAAATTTTTCTCCTCTTATTATTGTGTTCTTTAGAAACAAAATTCGATGAGGAGGACCAAACTTGCTAAGGAAAGGAACGGTCTTTGTCATCTTGAATCTTATAAAAAAGTCATGAATAATTTGTCCATATCATTTCTTGATACTTCAAATAAAGATGTCATTTGACTTTACCGTTAACACCTTGGTCATCCATTTTTATAATTTTAAAATTCATGTTTTCACATTTATTCAAAGGATTAGATATCTCAATTTTTATTGTGAAATTTCTGAATTGGTAAACATACTCGTATACCATTTCCTATTACTACTAAAAGAAGTCCTCATCCTTTTCATTTCATTCATGGTGATATTTGGGTCCTCTATTGTTCCTAATATTCCTGGGGCTTGTTGGTTTGTCTCCTTGATTGATGATTGTGCTCAAATTACATGGCTTTTCTTACTCAAACAACTGTTATTCCTACTTTTCATTACAAGATTCAAAATCAATTTGGAGTTAAGATTAAAAGCTTAAGATGGACAATGTTAGGGATTGCTTTAATAAGATTTTGTCACCCTACTTTTTTAAAAAAAGGAATTATTGATGACTCATCTTGTGTTGACATCTCAACAAAATGGGGAAGCTAAGAGGAAAAATAGGTATTTACTAATGTAACTCAAGCTCTATTCTTTGAAGGGAATGTTCCTAAATTTTATTGGGGAGAGGCAGTTCTAATTGCCACACGTATGGTAAATAGACTTCTCTCACATGTGTTAGACAATGAAAGTCACATGGAAACCCTTAATATCTATTATCCCAGCTTTAGGACCTCAAATGGGCTTACTCCAAGAGTATTTGGTTGCACTGCCTTTGTTTATATTCACAATCAACACAGAGAAAAGTTAGATCTCCATACCATCAAATGTGTCTTTCTAGGTTACCTACACAAAAAGGGTACAAGTGTTATAACCCTTCATCATGAAAGTTATATATCACATCTAATGTCACTTTCATTGAAAAAAATCATATTTTGTCAAGTCCTATCTTCAAGAGAAGACATCAATGATGGAAGATGGTATCTTTTGGTGTTTTGGGACCATTTGACATTCTTGCATCTGTCACAAACTCGTCTTTAGCTTCAAGTCCTGTGTGCATCCCAGAAAATACAAAAATCCCCCTCCTGTCATCTAATCTAGTTTCTCCCAAAAACACAAAAATCTCGTGTCCATCCATGTTACTCAAGATTTTCCAAAATATTTAGAAGTGCATTTAAGAAGAGCAATTGTTCCAGACTTGAAACAAGTCTAGGAATCCAATGCAAACTCTTGAAATGAGCCCATGTTAAGACCTGATCCTCCTTTACATACACAGTCAATTGAAACACGCACAGATGAATCCCACCTTCCTATACATCACTTAAACAATTGTCACCACCTAGCAAAAAATTCATCGCAAGTCTAAATACCATTTCTAATCCTAATACTGTTTCTGAGGCATTGTCAAAAAGGTAATGGAGAAATGTTATGATAGAGGACAAGGATGCGTTAGAGAAGTATAGGACATGGGAGATTATTGATAAACCAAAGGGGAGGAACATAGTTGACTAACTGAAATATAAATTCAACAAATCACTAGAGAGATATAAAGCATGGTTAGTAGCTCAAGGGTACACTCAAAACATATGGAATTGAATAGCAAGTGACATTTGCCCTAATGGCAAAAGTCAATACTATGAGGATTTTGTTATCTTTGGCAAGTCACTTTGATTAGCAACCTTTGCAGTATAATGTGAAGAATTTCTTCTTTATGGAGACCTAGATGAAGAATTGACATGAACATTCAACTAGGCTTTGAAGAAAACATGACTAAAAAAATTTGTTGGTTGAAAAAGGCGCATATGGATTGAAACAAACTTCTAGAACATGGTTTACTAGACTTGCTAAAGTTATGAAATGGCCAAGATCTAAACAAAGTCAAGTTGATCACTCTCTTCGTCAAGCACACAGTCATAGGGGCTGTAAATGTACTTCTAGTATATGTTGATATTATTATAAACGGAAATGATGAAAAAGAAAAAGGTGAAATGAAGTAACAATTGGTTGATAAATTCAAGATAAAGGAGCTTCAGAAATTGAAGTTCATATTTGGCATTGAGGTGGCATATTTTATGCAATGAATTTTCATGTCTGAACAAAGTATGTGATTTATCTCTTGAAGGAGATAGAAAGATCGGATGCCAAGTGGTCTCTACCCAAATGGACCCAAATCATAGACTTGCAGAAGCAAAAGAAGAATGAGTTGTTGATAGAAAGATGCACAAAGACTAGTAGGCAAGCTCATAGAGCTTGCTCATACTTGACCCAATATAGCATACTCAATAAGTATAATTAATCAATTCATGCATGATCCATGAGAGTTGCATTTAAAAGCTACATAGAGAGTGCTGCATTACTTAAAAGGAAATCCAAGGAAAAGAACTTTGTTTAAAAGGAATAATCATCGCACCCTATAAGCCCATACTGATGTGTACTATGTAGGATCTATAGTGGACTGAAGATCAACCACAATTTATTGTACTTTCTTTGGAGGCAATTTGGTGAATTGGAGGAGCAAGAAACAAAATGTTATGGCTAAATTATCCTCATAATAAAAGTTTTAAGTAATTACTCAAAACTTTTGTGAGTTGTTACAGTTGAAGATTATTCTAGAAGACTTGAAAGTTAAGTGGAAAGGTCCAATGCAGCTCTAAACCTATTGCTTATAACCCTATTCAACATGATAAGACAAAGCACATTGAGATTGATAGACATTTCATCAAGGATAAACTGGAGGAAGAACCTGTATGCATATCACATGCTCAATTACGAAGCCAACTAGCTATTGTTCTAACAATGGGGGTGAACAGTTCAAGTTTTTATGATATTATTTCCAGGCTGGGAATGGAAGACACTGTGGGAAAGAATTTTCCTATATTCTCATATATTGATAGGAGTATACAGCCATATATACGACATTACAAGTAGGAATTTAAATCTGGAAAGCTATCTAAAGCTATCTAATGTAGTCCCTTAATTAAAGGGATTCCAAAGTTATCTTATCTATTTACAGCCTATCTATATCTAAGTATAATCTATTTATAGTTTTTAGTATCTCAACACTCCCCCTCAAGCCGAGGAATAGATGTCTTCCATTCCCAACTTATATAAAAGATCATGAAAACTTGAACTGTTCAGCCCCTTTATTAAAACATCAGCTACTTGACGTTCTGATGGAACATAAAACATACACACTAACCCTTCTTCCAATTTTTCTTTAATGAAATGTCTATCAATCTCAATATACTTTGTCTTATCGTGTTGTATAGGGTTATAAGCAATATTGATGGTTGATTTATTGCCACAATAGAGTTTCATAGGGCCATCCCATTTGACTCTCAAATCATCTAGAATAATCTTCAGCCATAGTAGTTCACACAATCCGTCAACAATAGCCCTAAATTATGATTCTGCGAATGACCTTGCCACCACATTTTGCTTCTTGCTCCTCCACGTTACCAAATTTCCTACAAGAAACGTACAATACCTATAGTTGATCTTCTATCCACTATGGAACCTGCATAGTCAGCATCGGTGTAAGCTTCTAGAGTAAGAGTATTGTTTTTCTTGAACAAAATTCCTTTTCCTAGACTGCCTTTCAAGTAATGTGGCACCCTATAAGCAGCTTGAAGATGAGGCTCTCTTGGATCATGCATGAATTGACAGATCATGCTTACCAAGTATGCTATGTCTAGCCGAGTGCGAGCAAGATATATGAGTTTACCAACTAGTCTTTAATACATCCTTTACAGATTTTAATATCTCAGCAGGCATCTATTCCTTGGTTTGAGGGAAAGTATCATATAATATTTTAAGAAAGTAAATTTCTTGATATTCCAAAGAATATGGGATCCTAAGAGATTGTTCTAATAGGGTGGCATCCTAGGAGATTGTTTTCCATTCCTAGATGAGTGTAGAATTCTTGGAGATTAATTTCTATTCTTAGAAATTGTTTCTTTTTTTTTTGTCTCTACTCTAAGGTGTATATAAACGTATAATCCTAAATTATTTATTATGAAAAGAATTCATTATTTTGTCTCACATTTCAATATAGCATCAATTTATAGCCTCTGAGAAAAGAAGGTATGAGGCATTATGCCCTTTAGTTAATAACCATAGAAGAACTGTTCCCAACCTTTCACCAAAAAGACATAGATAAGCTTCAACCATTCAATTGTAAAGCATTTTTTATCGAACGAGCCATTAGAATTCAAACTAAAACATTCAATTGCAAAGCATTTTTTATCCAACAAGCCATTAGAATTCAAACTGAAGTCCTTATGGCTCTAGAGAACAGAACATACCTCTAAGGACCACACAAATTCCTTAGGATGTGAACATTACAAGTAATACACTACATCAATGACTTGAGATAATAAAAAATACAAGCAAATGGTCAAGTAGTTAAGTTTAAATATTGATAATAATCGTTCTTGCTATGAATAAGTAATCAAATTAATGACCTCAAACTTATTTATAAAAATTTTTTCAAGTATCAAATTATGCCCTCAATATATAGAACAACAAAAAGACGGGAGAGATTCCAATGTCTAGAGAGGTATACCATAGAACTAAAGTATATCTATATAGGAACCTGGAAGTATTGTGACGTGATTACATCAACATGAACATCATACAAGATGCGATAAATATAGGAATATTGATACCAACCTCATTATGCAATTACCGCTAGAAAGTCAATTTATGATTAAGTTCAAATTATAAGATGAAAAATCTCACCAATTCTCACAATACTTTTGAGCCTACCTTGGACTCCAATAAAGATATCTCTGAACGAAGTCTATCACCCTCCCTCTCCAATGATTTAATTCTCTTGGCTTCATTATTTAGTCTCTCATTGAGCAATTTTATTTCATCAAGTTGACGGTTATTCACTTCCTTTTGTTCACGTAAGCTACTCTCAAATTCTTTGAGACAATGATCCTTCTTTGTAAGGGTTGATTCCCAATCCTGCACATAATTGAGAAAGATAATCAGAAAAAAATCATTAGAACTAAGGAGAGAAGTAAGGGGGAAATGGAAAAAAGAAGAGTCCCAATTCCAAGACCTGAAGAAGAGCAACATTGGATGCTTGATCCCCTGTTTGCTCACTACTGGACCTCTTTAATTCACTAATAACATACTTCAATCTATCTCTCTCTTGAGTAACTGTTGAAATCTGCAAGTATCAAGCTATACCTTTATAAACCTAGAATAGAAACACAATGGAACACACACACCACACAAACAAATATACACAAAAAGAAATGAAAGTAAAGATGGTACCAAACATTTAATATGGATCATGGTAGTTAGGTAAGAGATATGTTCTATACATGCATATGTCATTGCAGATTAGTTTTCCAAGCCAAAAAAAAAGTCTTCTACTTACCAGTGGTATGAAGAAACATTCAAACATCAGAAGCACTTAGCCAAGAATGATTTTGGCTCAAGATGCAACAAAACCTAAAAGTTATTGAACCAAGCAGTTGATGATGATTGCTATTGTAAAGAAAAAGCATCCTTGAATACAAATGATGAGAACAAGACATCCATAAAATGCAACAAAAGCAATTAATAAATAGTAGAGGGGAGATGTCACTAAGACAAGCAATGTGTTTTCAGCAAGCCGAAGGGGGTGTGAAGGAAGTAAAAGCTAAGTGATTGGAAGAGGTCATAGGGAAAAAAGGAAAGGCAATTAAAAGATATTCTTAGATTAAAAAAACAGATGAGCAAAGTGATTGCAGATTCAACCCCATAAAAAGGAAACTTGATTTTGATCTGTAATTGCAACATTAACTCTTGGAATCATAAAATTTATTAATGCTTGCATATGTCCAATGTACTATAGCTCTAAACCCGAGTCAAACTGGGAACACAAACAATAGGACAAAGGAGAAAAAATTATTCAAAAGAAAATTTTGAACACTCCATTTACACATGAAAAATTACTAGTCTTGTCTCAAACTATCACCCTTTTGGACTTTCATGTAGCTACTAGCTATAAGAAGAAAGCAAATTTGGCAAAAGTGTCTTCCTTACACGCACTTCTACATATGGATTACTTTATTACTTTAAATGACATCAATAATTTATTTTACTTCAAAGTTTTTTTAATGTAAAAGGGGACCATTTTCAACTCCACAAAGCACTTGTGAGGAAAGGGTCAATCCAGACAATCTAAGAATAGAAAAAGGAGAGGAAGATGAAATACAAAACTATATATAGCACACTTTCTATTTGAATTAAAGTTTACCAACAATTCCATCTGCTTTATCTCTGACACCAACACTTCTGCCTTCTCTTTAGTTAAAGCAGCCTCAATTTCAGCATTTTGCTTTGCAATTTGAGTTGTTTCCAAAGCCACCTCCATTTGCTTCAAGCGTGCATTTGCCTCGCCCATCTTCATCATGTAATCAATTACCTCTCTGCATTCCATAGAAAATCCCATCAAGAGAAAAAAAATATACAAAGTTATATGTATCTTCTATGTTCTAATACTATGGTTAACTTTAAATAATAGCATAACAGAATTGCAGCATCAAAGCAATAACTATTTGCTTGTTATGCAAAAAGTTTATCAATTATTAGGATATTCATAACCTTTTCCATCTTTCAACTCAAACAACAATTTTAGAAAAACATTAAAAGGATAATAAAGGATTATGGACATTATAAGTCAAAATATAAATTATACTTTTGTAAAGTTGCAATCTTAAAAGGTATTTCATCAAAACTTGACACATCTGGGATGTCTTTAATCATTGACTTCCAAGAAAACAACTCATCCTCCAACTTCCTCATATTCAGCTCAAGTTCTTGGAACTTAGATAACTCTGACTCTGCTCTTTCACTGCGGCTCTTCTCTTCCAACAATTTCTCCTTTAAAAGATGAATGTCTTCATATGAAGATTTCAACTTTCTTGCTTCTCTCACTTCAAACTCCTGGTAAAACGTTATAATACATGAATTACATGACTAGCTAGAAAGCAACTCACATTACAAAATAATACTTTGCAACAAACATTAAGGGTGTATTATAAAATCGTCCAAAAAAATCCCTAGCAATTAAATATCCTTTTCTTAATGGGATGAGAGATCAATTTTGATGAATTACTTTGATTGTTGGCTTGTCAATTTCCTCATTTGCGCTAAATTGTTAGGAACTCATCATATTTCATTGGGTGTTATTGTTTTCCTTAAAAAGACGAGAATGAGTAAGATTTTGCATGCCTCTAGTTTGAATAGAACCCTCCAACTATTCAATGTACTTGCACATGTTGCTTGAAGGACAATGATGCAATGTCCTTAGAAATTCAACAGCAATCCAAGAAGTAAAATATCGTATATTTCCATGCAATGTTGTACTTACACGAAATGCATGACATTCCAAGAATGGATTAACAAAAATAAACAAAGAATATGATGCATAAAAAAACAAAATCAAGAACGAAAAACTTGAAACCCAGGTCGCTCTACAATCGTTGGCACATCTTATTAACAATTTTTGTCCAAATTTAAATCAACTTTGCATTATTAACTACAGCGAGTGGATATCTAGTTGTATATAACAAATGAATACCAAGAATAAAAGCCTCACACTGGCGACAATCTACAAACCTCAAAACCAAACAACTTTGAAAAATACATTAGTTTTATTTATGTTCAATCCCCTCTATACTTGTAGGGTTGGATTTTATCAACTATGCGCAAAGAAATCAAGCTAAAAGAAATTCAACAAAATTACTAGAACTCCTTAGCCAACATTCATCAGATAAAATTTATATAATTTGCTCAAAGAATTTAAAGGAGAATGGTTTTTTTAATGATATTAATCATTTCAATAAATGAATGTTGCAAGTCCCTTCTTCAAAACTGAAGACATTCTAGATAATTGCAACAAAAATCTTCAACTACATCAAAAGAAACCTGAAGTAAAAACGTAAGAGTAATAAGGAGAGACCAACTTACAAAATTCCTAAGCTCTTCTTGCAGATGTTTAACCAAATTATTGCTCTCAGTAAAGGAACATTCTTGGTTTGCAGAACTTGATAATTTCTTTTCCAATTCAATTTTTTGGATCAAACACTGAAGAGAAGAATGGAAATATTATCAATTATATGACCACGCTGCCAATCAGATTTTGAAGGAGTATCCCCTTGAAACCAAACTAAAGTAGCTTGCTAGTAAATATATACAAGTCATCAAAGCAAGAAAACATAAAAGATTAATGTACCTCATCAAGTTGCATTTTCAAATCTCCCAACTGCTCCTTCATGAGTTCTGATTCTTTCTCAGCATTTATGGCTCTCAATTCCATTTTCTCAAGCTACCAAAAATAGAAGTGTCAGTCTTATCAATACTTGTGCTTAGTAATAATATAAACAAAATTCATGAGCTACTAACATCTGCCCTTATTTTTGAAACAGAAAATTTTGATTCTGCTTTTAGCTGCGCAAGCTCATTATTCAGACGTTTTTTCTCCCTTTCTGTGCTTTCAGAAAGATGGCTAAGTTTTCTCTCTAAACCTTTTTCTTTTTCTTCTGCAGAAGCTGCGATGGACTCGGCATTCTTGCGAAGGTTCTTTTCACTCTCAAGTGTTACCTGATATCATAATGGGACCAGGAGGTCATTAAAATTTGAAAGGGGTGGGTTAGAAACAGAAAGAGAGAGAGGTTGCCACAAACAAAAAGAGCAAAGGCAACAAAAATACTTAAAATTATGGTTGTCTCACAAAATTATGAACAAATTTTAATATTCAATTGTCATTACTAAAAACTAGATACTTTACACTAAGGATTTACCTACAGGATCTCGTCTACTATTTGATAATCAATGTAGATGAAGATGTTGAAACTAAAATTAAAATTCATATTTTTATATGCTTGTACCTTATCATAAGAACAAAATTAAATCATATTTTCATATGCTTGTACCTTTCTCGTAAGAATTTTGAAAGCAAAGACAAGCTAACTGATGATCTCAATATTTCACCCATAAACTATAGTTATGCTAGTATTGGCATCGATGAATGCACTAGGAATGGCGATGTTTCTCACTTATGATGGATATATGTACAATAATAATTTTGGGTAGTTAAGGACTTAAAGGATGCCAATTTCCTATATCTCTACATGATATTGTACACAGCAAAGATCTGGATTAATTAAGGAATATGGATGAATTTTTTTTCTACAATCATCATGCTGATGGGTTATTGACCAATCTACTTGATGATGGTCATATGCATACTACATGAAAAATTCGATGAGGCTTCTATCTCCACACTCATTGGCTCAAATTATGAAGCAATGAATCTAGGAGAACAACTAAAAAAAATGTACTATGGTTGGTCACATCATGCACGACCATAATTATGAAAAAAAATTACAAAAGTTTCCTAGCAAAGAAGAGCCCCATAGCCAAAATGTTAAACACCAAATGATCATCAGCCCAATAGGCTCTGACCTAAAATAGCAAGCATACTCTACTCAAGTAAGTAACATATCTCATCTAACTTAGTTATAACAAATACAAATACATTAAAGAAAACAAGTCCACAAAGTGTACCTCAAGTTTACTATGTGATTCCAGTTGCTTCTTGAACCTGCATTGGGAATCATTAATCTCCTTCAAAAGTTGTTCTTGCAGTGCATGTTCACGTCCTTTGGCAGCAGCAAGTTCTTGCTCTGTATACAGAAACTGATCTCGAAATCTCTTCCTCTCAGCTTCTGCCCAAAAGGTAAAACTTAATTCAAGAATTTAGCCTTTCCAGTGAAACGATTCCATTCACAACATCCAGTAATTAGAGTTCCTTATTACAGGAATTTTTTTCAAGCGATAACCTACCGACTTTGACGAAGTTTTTATTCAATGCCTCCAATTTAGATTGATATTCCTGAACTTGCTTCTCTGCATTTCTCAAGGCGTCCAGAAATTCCGACTTCACCTAAAAAATGAATAGCAAACAATTCAAAAATCAAAGAGAAAAGGGAGGCCATTTGGAGAAAATTGAGAAGGATTATTACCATTTGGCGGCATTGATAAGTGCAGAGCATGTGATCGGAAGTGGTGGGAGGAGGGGGAAGAGAAGAATCCGGAGGAGGAGAAGTAATGAGAGGCTGGTTATCGTAAATGACAAGACGATTATCGGAGGCGGGGGGCGGGGGGCTTTCTACGGAAGTTTTAGACCTCTTGTTAGGTGGAGTTCGGAGAATCATTGTGGGGAGTCTGGTCTAGGGTTTGAAAGGCAATTCCGGTGAAACGAAAGACGCCGACATATTAAAAATAAACTGTTTGTTAGTATTACTGTGTAATTGTTGGGTCTTCGGTTGTCATTAAAACTTTTAATAGAATGAAATAAAATGAAATGGTTAATAAACAAATGAAACTTAAATAGAGATAATATTAAAAAATATTTACTTGGGATAGAACGAGGGATAATATAAAACTATTCTTTTTTATCTTATTTTATTATAAATTCTCTTTTCAAAAAAATAGAATAATATTACATTTTATTCTATTTCATTCTATTAATAAACCTTTAACTAAACATAAACAGAAAAAATAAAAAATCTCCAATTTTGAAGTTTAAGATAGAATGTAAAATGATAAACAACTTTATATTATATTATATTATAAAACTTTCATTTATATAACATTTTACTATATTATATTATGAATCTTTTCATTCCTCCTAAATAACAATTTTTT
>JANITW010000005.1:25688716-25700708 GCA_027564335.1 Erythroxylum williamsii
ACTGTATAATATATCAATATGGACTATTTTGTAATTTTTAAAAATTTTAGGGACTATTTTATAAATTTAAAAAATTTACAGTTCTATTCCAGAGCTCAATCCGGTACCGAGCTTGGTACGGTATTCATAACATTGAATACAATAAAATAAAGAAATGTAAAAATAAAAAATAAAACTATATGCAACAAAGGCAAAGATCTAACATATGACTGTAATTGTGATTGAACTACACAAATAAACTTTAAGCTTTGATGGCTTTTATATCAAAAGAGAAACCATTGATCTTGGAACTTTTGAAAATTAAGATTATCATCATCACACAGTCTGAAGCCTCACAATAAAACAGAATTTAGAGAGGTCTGATAGTACACAACCTGATCTCTACATTTTTGAGAGGTTGTTTTCAACATACCCATATGAAACCAAGATCAAATTGGAAATATGAATAAGTTAGATAGGTTAGTACCACAATGGAGATTCATCTAACCAAAAATGTCATGACCTCATACTTCAACCGGCAGACTACTAGCCTTAACCTCATACTTCAAGCAAACTTATTCCAAGTTTTCCAACAGAACTTGAAAGTAAAGATAAAGGCTTTTATCGATAGACTATTTCCAACAGAAAATGAAGGTAATGATAAAGGCTTTTACCGAAGGACCATCTTTTTTGACCACTGTATACAATAAATATGGGAACCCAACCATATATATCAAAATTGATTTATAGTCGCATTCTGGCTCACAACTATGAGTAATAATTTGATCCTCTGGATCATTTTCTTAACCTAGAACACATTCTTGGCATTAGGTGCTCTCTGAATATGTTGGCATGTATGAATTCAGTGTGTGTGTCAGGCGGAAGAGTACATTTGCAATCATGTGACTTAACCTGCATTCCATCCCAGAAAACTGTATAAACTCGTGCCTAAGATCTTTGCAGTGATAATTGATAATGCTGTATGCCTTCTGGTACCTGTCTCATCTCAAGAAAATCTTAGACAAACCTGACTTTCCAGCAAGAACCAATAGATGCTAGCTTCCCTTTCTTCCAAGTTTTCACTAAAGCATCATAAAGAGCCTTGAAGCTCAAGTAATGACTACAAATATAGAGATGCTGCAAACACAATGTCTCTCTTGATTTTTGAAACAGCCTCTTCAAATTTTGCCTCCAGTTCTGTCTCACCAATAGACTTTGCTGCTTGTATAAGCTGCTGAAGGACTTCCTCCAATCTCCTAATCGCCCTGATTAAGCTTCCCTCAAATACTTGCGTTATTTCCATTATCTCATAAAATTTGGATCCTTTTGCCCATGCATACACAGCCTCCATGATATCAGGCCGAAATGAACTCACAAAATTTTCTACATCTATTTTGACCTGTCAATTAAATATCAAAGAAAAAGATTAGAGCACTAGATCAAATGATTGCTTAAGAAAAAACTGTCCCCAAGATGCTTAAATTTGAATATCACAAATCTGTGAGCCAAGTTTTATCCAAAGTCCAGCTAATCCAATTTTGTGTCATTTAAACAACTTAAGTTTGCAATATCGATACTATCATAATTTAAAGACCTTACTTGTTCTTCAACTTTACTAATCTGGTCCCAAATCCATGTTAAAACCATGTTTTGAGTTGTATGCAAAGAAGAAATCATAAAATATACCAAGCAAGAAATCCAACAATACCTTGCATTCAAGCTGAAGTTTGCCAACCATTCGAGCTGCATCTTGCAACTGAGTGAAAAGCAAGTCAAGTTCTTCTCTAGGTTTTGCAGCATCTTGAAGCTTCTCCTGCCAAACGAAACAAGAGAGAAGAGACACCATCTCTTCTACCTTTATATCCTTTAGAACACCATTAAACATCAGTTCTGTGAGGGTCAACTCATCTGCACTACTAATTTCACAAGCAACCTTTCCCTTTAATTCAACAACGTCATCACTTGTGATATATCTGCAATTAAAACCACAGTAACACTTAGATACCAGTACCAAACAGTCAGATTCATTATACAGCAAACTTTGTTTACAACAGATTACAACAACTAGGCCAAACAAGGCAAAACTGAATGTCACTGAGCTACGATTGTTGAATATTAAATAGTGGTGTTCATCAATCACAAAAGCATGGAGCATAACTGCATAATCATGCATTTGAAAGATTACTTTTAATCCCTCTCTGGTGTAGAATCCCTGTATATACAGATTATTAATTTCAGAACGGCAGAACATACACAAGGCATTTCAATCCATCTCTTCCAGGATCCATCCCACAACACAGAAGAAACAAAACCAAGCAGTGGTGGCACAAATAGAAGAATCGTGGGGGACTTGCCAGAAGTAAATTCAAACCAAGACATCACTAGAATTTTCTGGTTTTAATCAATAGATTATTCCTTGTGAGAAGAAGATTTTTTTTAAAGAAGTGGAAATATTCTTACCCTAGTCTCCGGAGAACTCTTTTTCTAGCTTTAAGCTCATCTTTGAAAGCCAAGACAGTGGAAGAACGCATTGCTTTCTTGATTGACTTAACCTTAGCAGTTAGTTCATACTTCGTGTGTAAAACTCTAAGCCTCTGCTCAATAAGAGTAGATTTTGCAATTTCATGCTTTTCAAACAGGTGCTCTAAAGCCTCTATCCGACGCACTGCCTTTTTGTATGAGCTACTTTGGATCTGAGATTGAGGACATTAGAATGATAACAATTAAAGGGAAGGAAATTCTGGAAAGAGACAAGGAAAATAAGAAGCCCAGCATCATATATAAACAACATATTAATACATATTAATACCTTCATGTCTCCTTCAGGATCTAGAGGCAGCCCAGTAGGCTTTCTAGAAAGAAATTCTGAAACCTGTTTCAATGTGTTCTCTCGAACTTCTAATGGCAGAAGATCTTTTGACATGTACAAACGAGCACTACTAAGATTAACAATCTGTTTAAACATAATAAAATTAGATAAACGGCAACAATAACACAGACAAACAAAAACATGAAAAGTTTTTATACAAGATAAGTTGAGATTAAATCCATTTCTCAGGACATAATTTCACTCCTTGAATGTGGTAACCAGGAAAAAAGAAAACCAACTCAAACAGTATCATAATTTCACTCCTTGAATGTGGTAACCAGGAAAAAGAAAACCAACTCAAACAGTATCCTCTAAATCGAGGAATAAACTTCAATTGACTTCACAAAAAGAAAAGATCACTGTCATATGAAAGTCTGTGTGTTAAAAGGAATAATCAGAAGTTTCCCTTCCAAATATGACATAAAAAAATAGAATATACCAATCATCAATTAGATTAAAATATGCAAAGCTGCTGCAGAAATTCATAAAAAGGTTACTGAAATTTTCAGTAACATGGAGAAGCTTGAAAACTTGAACAAAGCAACACATTGGAAGTATATCAAAATGAAGAAAGCAAATAGCATCTTCTGAACGCTAGATTTATGTGCACCTAAAGTAAGAACAGACAATTCTATGCATATTTTTCTAGAAAATTTTATCACATGAATGTATTGAACTACCAGGCAATAAAAATTTTCAACATTTTTTCTCAAAATTTATCCTTAAAGATCAAGACGATAATTTAATTCAAGAAATGAAAGGAAGATGGTCACTGTAATATGTGCAAATCAAGCACTCCAAAACAGATAAAGTTGATATTCATCTTTTAGCAAATGTGTCTGATTTTTAAATCAAAGTACATATAGAAATATTTTACCTCTACTTCATATTAAGGAACAGAATAGCTGATTCAAATATAATTTTACATCCTTATTATTATTTTTAATATAGTTTTACTAGATTTTACAGAGCTGAGCTGAACCAACATAGGCAAGTTGAGGTTCAGTTCACATAAAAAATAGGCACGAACATGAGCTTGAACTCAACTCAAAGCACAGGCTTGGCTCAGGCACAAGTTGAGTACAATAAACAAGCTTGAGCTTGCTAAAGCTCGACATGGTTCAATATAAGGTTCATTCAAGCTTTAGTTTGGTTACAAAAAGTTAAACCTAATATACAATATATATATAAATGAAACTTAACTGAGCCTTTAAACAATCTATTTATGAACATGAATGAACTGAACCTTCCATATTTAAGTTTTGGTTTGATTATTAAAAATTTTGGTTTGAATTAGTCCATTTATTTAAATAAATGAGTTCCGAACTGCTCTTTATCGAGCCACACATTGAGCCTTTAACAAAGGCCTGGACTCATTTATATATTCCTTAAGCGACTATGAGTCAATCTAGTTCATTTTCAGTCAGAACAAGTAAAGAAAGTTCAAAAAATTTGACTCAGTCACTGGGAAAAGAATAAAATAGTGGAGACAGATACCAGCGTAAACAGCATATATTATCAAGTACTTACTTGGGATATGGGAACAGAAACAACAAGAGGCTCCCCAGGCTCTTTCAGAGGAACAATCGTAATTTTCTTTTTAGCAATTCCTTCTCTGCTCACCAAACATCTCATAAGGACATCCACTGTATAGTTTGCATCTGCTGGTTTTTTACCAGCATCATCTAATGTGTTCAACAAATGATAATTAGATGTGCAAGTTATGATAACAACAAACCCAACAAATAATGGAACTCCTACCTTCAGCAGCAGTTTTTACTCTGTCAAAATTGACTACCACTCCCCAAGCTATTGGGTCTTCAATCAAGAAAGATGGGGAGTTATCATCAGTCCCAGTGCATTGGACGCAGACAAGCCTGCCTGATTGGAGATAGGGCAAGCAATACTTGGGAGAAAACACAATATCACGAATATCCTTTTTCAAACTTTTATATTGCTTAATCAGCTCATAGTAGTTCTTCAAACTATCTTCTTCTTCAATTACCATTGAATCCCTCTCTTCCTCAAGGGCTTTGGCTTGTTTCTGCAAATATAATTGATCAATATGCAAATGAAAAACCAAGCAATAAATTGTCCAAGCAGAGGTGAAATAAACCAGAGGATCAGCAACATCCAAGATTAGTAATCATAGTGGAAATTCGTTAGCATATACCATATTCCCCTTTCTGGAGACTTTCTTTTTTTTTTTCAATAATCTGATTTGTAGTCCACATTATTGCATTTTCTTCATTTAATCCTCTCATTTTAATTTGTCTATTTTAAATCCTTACAGAAAGAAAAGGTCAAAAAACTCTTCTTCCAACTCCATTAGGAACTCGGCAAAAAATATTTTTTCAGTCCTCCTACTTGTCATATTTTTCTATTTCAGTACTTTTATATGGAGAAGTTTTCTGTTGAAGTCCTACTAAAAGTCGAACTATCAAATAGATGATAGAAAAAAATATGGACTATTTTGACAAAGTTACCAGCATAGCAGCACGTATCAAAGCTGATATAGGAGTAGGGCCTTCCATTGCATCCGATAAAACGAAGTATAAGGAACTCAGATAGCTAAAAGAAAATATGGATTATATCACATCAGAAAGGTAAAAATACGCTTCTTCCAACTCCATTAGGAACTTGGAAAAAAATATTTTTTCAGTCCTACTTCTCATATTTTTCTATTTCAGAACTTTTATACGGAGAAGTTTTCTTTTGAAGTCCTACTAAAAGTAGAACTATCAAAATAGATGATAGAAACCAAATATGGACTATTTTGACAAAGCTAAAGAAGGCAGGGATTTCACTGGCACATTTCAAAAAGAATAAGAACTTCAAAAGAAAAAGTTAAAGCAATAAGACTGAGATGACAAATCAACTGAAGTACAAGGATCACAAAAAATGGTTATCCTTTCACTTCTATCTCTTGAAAAATAATTAAAAAATGATTATGACATTGAGCTCAGTATGATCCTTTAATTACTCATACAAACAATAAATATTATTTATCCACATACTGACACTCAAACAATCTGCATACTTCTGATGGAATTAACTACAATTAGTCTCTGTAATATCAATTATTAAAAGGTCATTCCCCCCTTTCTTTTCCAATCCAACTATATGTGCATATTGGTTAATAGTAGGTACTCTAAGTACCTTTGATATTGTCAACTTGATCTGTCTTCTTATCTAACTTCTCATATGCTTTTTCTTTCCTTCATGCATAGTCAGTACAATAGCCCTTATCAAACAACACAAGTCTGGGAACCCAAAAAATAGGAGAAAGACAGGATATAGCACTAACTACCTACTCCTTAAAGGTTAGCCTACAACATCGAATATAGTAAATTTTTGGTCTTTGTTAATGATAGCACCACAGATCCTGATAGCACTATGGGTCCTAAACCCATAGTGATTATTCTAGGAGAAGGAGGGAGAAGGGACTAAACATGGGCCTCAAACCCATGTTGACATATTCTAGGAGAATCTAGAGGGGTGGGTCATCAAACGGTTAGAGAAGTTAGTTAGAGGAGAGAGAGCAAAGGACTATGTAAGGGATGGGGTAGTGCAAGGTGTGGGGATATCTCTAGACTTACATTGTATTCGGCTGATAGCTGAAAGGGCCATTAAGGCTGGTAACTAAGCTCTTGTGGAATATACTACGAGACTATAGCTATATATCAATAAAAATACCTGATTCCCATCCATTTGCTATCAGTTAAGGTGCATCCTATACGTTATTAGTCAACTTCTGGTGTATATTAATTCACTCGTTCGTCACAAAACACATGTTAAAATAGTAAATCTTAGTTAAATGAAATAAACAGCAGAATCAGTTTCCCAATTGTTGTAGCTTGTACTCTATACAAATAAATCTCACAGAATGTGTCCTAGAAATAAGAAAACAGAGACAGACTTACATCTTATCATTTGGAACAAACAAAACTGAGGTCAAAAGATCAACCACAAGGGATGGAAACTTCAAGTTTCTATATGCACTAACCTCAAGGTCAGGTATGGCTCGATCAGCTTGAAACTGGTAGAATGAATTACGGAGCAAATTTTCAGGATCACCATCTTCCGAGCGTAATTGATTTAAAAGCATATTGTATGTCAAATGGAAGGCACTGAAATGAAGTATAACAAGAAGTCAACAATAACTTCCTCTACAAACAATCTTTTTCAGAATAACCCATATTGTCAATTTGGCACCAAGAAATTGAATATGCATATTTATGATTTTTGCATCTCAAGACTCTTCCACCACTCAACTGCTGAATTTGGATCCAGGACCAGCTATTGTCATTTAAGCAGGTATATTGAGATCGCAGAAGACTCTATAGTCACGTCAACCATCTAACCTACTAGCAATAAGCTTCTATATAGATCAATCTTAGAAAGGGAAAACATGAATATCATATTTTCAGTCAGGTGGACCGTATTGAATTTAAAAGTGATTCACCAAGATTATATCAGAACTCAATAAAACTATGAATCAGACTTGAGGATTGGTACATGCAGAAGTAACCAAGAACCTGTTCAAACTATCAGCATTTCCTTTAAGCATCATCTTAGCTGTAGAAGGCTCAAGCTTCTCATCCACCATGAGTATGCATACTCCACGTTCATCAATTCCACGACGACCAGCACGGCCGCTCATCTGTATGTATTCTCCACTAGATATCCATCTAAACTTGTCTCCATCAAACTTACGGACATTTGTGAACACAACAGTTTTTGCAGGCATATTCAACCCAATGCTGAAAGTTTCTGTAGCAAACAAACACTACAGAAAAAAAAAACCTCAATCATCATCTCATATGAATAGACAGGGTAAATGACACTAAAAAGAACAATCATTGCAAGCAGCATCGAAAGAGAAAATGGATTTTGCAGCATGTGTACTAGCTAGTATATAGGCAAAATCTTCATGTATCAAACGAGAGGCTTAGAAGATGGGGCCAAAGAAGTAACAACATTTCTGGAGGAAAAAGAACTAAATTTGATAATGAATCCTAGTTGAACAACTGTAAGATGCCTATAAACCTTGATCAAGCCTTCTTGAAATAAAATCTCAATCACTTCCTTAAGAATTGGAAGCAGGCCAGAATGATGCACTCCAATTCCCCGCTTCAAGAGAGGCAACATGTTTGAAACCTGAAAACAGAGACATTTAACTTGTTAGAAACAAATTCACACATAAAAGGTGCAATTTCAAATTTTTTATGTTTAACATACACACGATACAGCACATACAAGCCATCCGTTGTATAATACAGCACATGTTACAGGAGTTCACATTGACAGAAGTGTAAAGAATACCTATTTAATATATAAAAGTCCCCAATACAAAGATTAACTCTTTAAAGATTTAGGAATCAGGCGTATTAGATCAAGAACAAAACATAATAAACAAAACTCAAGTTGGCTGGAAAAAATTCAAAATAACAGCTAGCAAGGTTTACTTCATCCCTTAAGGGATTGATAATATTGATAAATATTATATCATGTGATCCCCAACAGCTTTTGGTGGCTGTAATGCATGAGAAAAAGCTTGTGCACCCAAGGAAAAGTCATCCCTCTCAACAAATAACTTTATATTGTAAAGATGAAGTTGATTTAATTTATCGTAAAACAACCAATTGGTTTCTAAAGTGTGGGCATGTTAATTAACATTAAGAAAATGATGCTCTAAAAGCACTACTTTCGCCAACGTGAATCCATGATTAGTTTCTAAATCATGGGAACATGAGCAGTTCTCAAACGCTGCACTCACAATTACATTTTCCAATATGGATCTTCCACATTTTCCCAATACCATGAATAACATTATTCATTTCATAAGCACAAGGTATAACAACTATGAAACATGATAATGTTTAAAATCCAAAACAGAGACGGAAAAACAGAAAAAACCTGGGAAAAAAATAGATAGACAATGCCATGTAAAATGAGCTACAAATCAACCAAAAAGGAAAAGAAACTCAAATAGCGTTTTATGCGTCGCATTATTTAGTAAATAGCTAGACATTACAGATCATGAGCAGAAACCTAACAGATGCAGAACTCAATTAAATGTTGAGGAACAAAACTTACCTGAGGGAGTTTCTTGTCATCATCTGATAGCATGTCCATGGCACTCCAGAATATGGTTTCAATATTGACTTTCTCATCATCATTGTTAAGATCCATTTTTGCCATCTGTAGTGCCAAACACAAAGACATCCAATGGTTTATTAAGGACAAGGAAGAAGTACAATCTGTGTGAAAAGAAATGGTTACCAAATTGATGCATCTTCAGCTATAGAAACATGTTTCCAAACAATGGACTATTATGCTCATTTGCATATCCAGAATTACAGCACAAAAGAAACAGATATGAGGATAAAGCTAAATATTGGCAAAATAAAGTCATACATTTTGGGTTGCTTGGGTCACAGAGGAAGCTAGTAACAACATTAAGTAAATTAGGATAACAAAATCAAAGAATTGAAAATGTAAAAGAAAAAAGAAAATCAAATGAAATTAATATGGGACAAAGAAAATACCTGCATGGCAAGGAACTCACATTCTCTTTTGCTAAAACTGAAAAGAATAACCGGATCATACTGCCTCTGTATTATCATTTTTACCAACTTAAAAATATCAGTTTCTTCCCCAAGTTTTCCCACAATCAAGTCCTTCTGCCACTTCCCATTCTCCCTTTTTTTTTCACCTTCACCCTTGGGAACCAATGCATTTAAAGCTTTCTGAAAGCTTTCCTCTCGAAATTTTCCCTTTTCATCCACCGTCAAGTACAAACCATCACCTCCAGCAGGAAAAATATAATGCTGAAGGGGCGTTGGACGATAATCAGTATAAACAATGTGGCATGGTTGTTGATGGACCTGGAATAACATAATGCATTTTAGATTCCACTAAAATATGTTCCATTGTTGTAGATGCACCTTTAATTCATACCACAGTCATAAGTATTCATTTATAACTTAACATCTTTATGAGGAAGTAATCAACTAATGCCAAGCACATCAAATTGTTTAAAAATTTCTACCCTATAAAAAGCAAGCAATCAGCCTCTCTTTCCCTCCACATGTATGGTGTGAACAAGGATCTCAAGGATACAAACTTTAGCCTCATCCATGTCCAATTTTTCACCTTGTGTCTTGTTTTGTGGGAGGAAGGAAAGGGCATGTTAAGGATATGTTCTGGAATGATAGAAGGAAAAAGCAACATTGCTTCCTCCAAATTTTAAGTTACTGTCGACTCATGAAAGGAGTATCATTTTTGCACCATATTTTACATAATTATCAGTTTGACAATATAAGTCACTTGGCCAATATACTTATGGTACCAATTATTTTAGTCACCTTTGATAAACAACCATATGGTTACGTCAAAGAGAGAGCAAGTCACCTTTGCAACCCAATCAGCAAATTCTTTAGCATTAGGAACAGTTGCAGAAAGGAACACGAATCTGGAATTCTTTGGGGCCATAACAATGCTTTCTTCCCATACCACACCTCTTTCTCGATCACGCATGTAATGCACCTCATCAAAAATAATCCAAGCCACCTCACGTGTAATCTCTGATCCCTTATACTGCATACTACGCCAAATTTCGGTGGTCATCACCTACAATAAAACGTGGCCTTTTAAAAAAGCTAAAACAATTGACATAGTCAATCAGGAGAATACACACAAAAACAACAAATAAGCCACAGTTGGGAAAGTGTGTCTAGCGCACCAAGCAAGAAGCATTAGGGTCAATAGTTACATCTCCAGTCATCAAGCCAACATCAGAAAATTCTTCCTTGAACTCTCTAAACTTTTGGTTGCTAAGTGCTTTAATGGGTGAAGTGTAAATGACTCGCTGCATATTTCTCAAAGACATAGCAACAGCATACAATGCCACCACGGTTTTCCCAGCTGATGTATGAGCAGAAACCTGTCAAATTTGACATTAACTTTATACTGCAACCATGTCAATAAATCAATGAAGAGGGACAGAAGTATACCATGACGGAGTCGCCATTGTTGAGGCACTTAATGGCCTCAGACTGGAAAGGATCAAGTGCGAATGGAAATTCTTTAGCCGGCTTCGTGTCGGAAGAGTCAGGCTTCTTGGTGATCACATAACCCTCAGGATACGACACGTCGTGAACACAAGCCACCTGCTCTATGGAAAAAGCCGAGCCGTTCTCTCTCTGTTGCTTACTGGGACGTAGCGCCTCTGTTGGCATCGACTTTCGCTTAACTGATTCCATTTTTTAAAACCCTAATAAAGCTGTAGCTGCACTTGATTAACACGACAGGGAACACAGAGGACTTGGAATTTCAATTACTGGATGTATCAACCACCGCTTGTGGTAGTCGGAGCAGCGGCGGCTGCTGGGTGACGATAGAAGAAGGCTTTTTTATAGTCTTCGGAAACGCTGCGTTGTATTCACTATTTATTGACTTGAGTTAACGGAATTCCAAATCCAATCCGTCAATTTATTTTGTATTTTTGTATAGAATAAATTAAGTGAATTATTATCTTATACATTATAAACCACTCTAACCTTAAAGCTAATACAGTTAATTGTAAGAAAAGAATTAAAATAAGTATAATCTCTATGTGCGGGTACGGATACGGGTGCGGGTATGGGTATGGGTATGGAGTGGAGAACTTGGGTTTGACAGGACTATCACCAGCTCCTCCTGGGCCGGGTTTATACTCAACCTTTGAAAAGCACTTGGCAAAGCGTCCAAGTGGCAGATTGGATAGACTTTTGGGAATAAATAAGTAATTTTTTACTATAAAAGTATATTTTAAGAAAAATAATTATTCGAAAAAAAATTAAAAAATATGTTTTTAATAGAAATAACTCTTTTAAAAAAGTCTCTCAAATGGTTATTTTGGAATAAAATTTTCAGGTTATTTAATAAATATATTTTGTCTCTTTTATTCTTATATTTTACACGTAATTCACATAATACTCACAAACTCATCTTCACATTTATCTTGCAAATTTATTATTTGATTTTTTATATATTTTAATATTTATTTTTATATTAATTTTACTTATGTTATAATCTATATAAAAATTTTCATTTATGTTTTATATAATTTAAAATTATATAGTAATTAATATATTATGT
>JANITW010000005.1:25709269-25727709 GCA_027564335.1 Erythroxylum williamsii
ATTATGAAATTAAAATTATTTATTTTTAAATTTTAAATTACTATTAATTATAAAACTTAAATTAAATTAAATTAAATTATTCATAATATTTATAAATAATTAAATAATGAATTTAATTAATAATAAATTAGATTTTAAAAGAGTTAATTATAAAAAGATCTCAAAGTTTACTCAATTTTATAATTATAACTAAAATTTAAAGGCTGCTCTCGTCATAAACCATATAAGAAAGAAACCCTAAACATGTGTACATGTCAGACTTAATTAAACTAATTAAGCTTCAATAAGTAAATTACACAAACAACATTGTTTATGGTTAAAACCCTAAATTAATTTACATTTAAGTTTGTTACCTTTCTCTTCGTTATCGCACCCATCTGTGCTCATCCTCTTCGTAGATTGTTACACTTTCATTCCTTATCTCATCAACCTTCCTTGTTGCACACCATTCTTCGCTCCTTTTCACATTCTGTATCGCACATTTTTCTCTATCACACCAATCTTATATATCGCACTACAAAAATTGTGATTTTTAGGTGTGCCTTGTTTATACTTTTGTCATGTCTTTTGGTTTTATACCTTACTTCCTTTTTTTGATTCATTGCAGGAAAACTAGAAAGTGTTTCATATGTATTTGGCTTATGAATTTTGTTTGAAACATAATGAGGTTAGATAGTTATTGTGCTTAGGCATCTTTTGATGAATTAGTTGAAATAATTATGTTTTGTTAGCTAAATTACATGTGTTAGAAATATTGTAAACAAACTAGGACTGTTCACTTCATGTTGTGATTTGGATTTATTCCTTTAATAATCAAATTGGTTGCCCATTTGTTTATTTCTTTTAAGAGATTTAGTTGGAACTTGTGTTGTCAATATCATGGATTATTTTAAATGAGTTTTAAGAAGATATATAATGCTTTATTTGCAATGAAATGAAGAATTGATGGAAGAATCACCAAATCTTCTTCTAAAAATGTTGCATGTGTTTGTTTAATCTCTTTGTAAGTTGAATAAGAGCTTAACTTTATGAATTTCACACAAATAAAGTATGCATTGGATATTACATTCAAGATTGTAGAGTAGAATGTGATGAATGTCCATTATGACAAATCAAATTGTTTATATTAAAGGTTCATTAGTTTATTTACTACTTGAAATATATCAAGTTGTATACCTTAAGTAAATTAGGTGTTTAAATGAAAACTTAGGATCACTTTAAAGTATTACAAGGTGAAAATAAAGGCTTTTTAATCTGAATTGATGAATAACTACTTCAGATTTTTTTTTCAGGAATTGAAGTCTTTATATGATTTGCTTCTCTTTAGTGTTTCTAATTGTCCCAAATCGAGATTGCTTAGTTCTTTTTCCTTTTTTTATTCGAATATGTATCATTTTATACTTAATCACTCTTTCCTTTATCTCATTTTATTTAGTCTGAACTTTTATACATATTTCAATTTATAACCATCTTATTATGTGTTATGTTATATGTCATACTTAAAAATGCCCAATATTTTACAGATGTTGGTAAATTTTACATTTCATTATGGTGGGGTGTTGGTAAGACAAGATAATAAATATGATGGGGGCAAGATTAAGTGTAAGGAGGATATGGGTGTTGATGAACCTAACATGCTAGTCCTAAAAGGAGTTTCTGAAGATAAAGGTCATAGAGTAATATCTATGTTTTACAAATTTCCTAACGAGTTGATGAGAAGCTTAAAGGAGTTAAGCTTACACCATAATAAGTACGCGTGGGCTAAGCTCCAATAAATGGAAGAATTGAATTATAACGATTTAGTAATTTTGTTTCGCCCTACCTTCAACTCAAGTTTTGGATAGCAAAGTAGTATCAGAGCTCAGGAATGGGCATGAGCCTTAGCCCCATGTCGCAGGTTCGATTCCCAGCACAATGAACTGGGTTGCAAAGCAAAAGCGCGATAAATTTAATTAATTTGATTCCACCTTACCTTCAACTCGAGTTATGGGTAACAAAGTATGATGATCAACCTGAAACTAGTCACAGTGGAAACTTTAAATATCTACATATATGATGTTCATTTCTTAATGTGATTTATCTTCTTTAATTTATATTACCTTTTTTTATTATAGGGTTTTGTGGATGTACCTATTTTCATAAGCTGAGCATAGAAAATGTGCCTAAAATGTCTACGTAAATTGGTCAAGTATCCATAAAGTCGACACGTATAGGAGTTTATTTTGGCAAGCGATGAGTTGCACAATATAAGTCGAGTTTAATGAGGTAATGGGGCAGTTGAAGAGTATTTTAATGAAGGCCTATAGTGATTTCAAAATTTGCAAATTAGAGACTTTTGTGAAGCCATTTATCAGTATAAGACCAAGATAGTTCATAATAATATATTGAAGACATTTAATGGATTCATTTGTGAAGCTCATATAAAAACCTTGATTAGCATGTTAAAAGACATTCGAGTTTCTTTAATGAATTGGATACATGGAAAAAGGGACATACTCAAATCCACTAATGATAAATGCCCAAGAGTAAGGAAGAAAATAGAGGCTCCAAATTAGGAAGCAAGGTATTATATGACCAAGACACATCAGAATTTGAAATTTGAAGTCACACTTTTTGCGGACAAGTTCATCATTAATTTACAAGTGCGAGCTTATCAATGGAGATTATGGGATTTAACAAGGATTTGATGTAAGCATGGTGTGGCTTGTATATCATATTAGAGGGAGGATATCGATGCTTATGTCAATCAATATTACAAGCATGATTATTATTTGAAGAGTTACCAATATGCTATAGAGCCAATAGGGGTCATAAATTTTGGCCAAAGACTAAAATCTTCAACCAATAGTACCTCCATTAATCATGAAGATGCTTAGAAGACCTAAAAAGGCAAGAAAAAGGGATAAGATTGAAATCCTAACAAATTGAGTAAGATTGGAGTAGCTATGAGATGCCATGATTGCTATGAAATTGGTAACAATATAAAAGGATGCAAAAATAAGAGTCAGCCTTCAAGACAACCTAAAACTATTAAGGTAGTTATTATTAATTTTTCCCTTCATTTTAGTTATAGAAAAAAAATGTCTATTTATTCATCACAAAGCATATCAATATGTACAATGCAGCGAAAAAAAGGAAGGCCACTAAAAACTGAAGCCCCTTCATCCAATTTTGGTAATCGTCCACAATCAATATCTACAAGCTCAAATGCTACGTCTTCTATCTTAAGAAGAAAGAAGAGAATGATTAGTAAATATTCACATTTAATTTTAAGTTATTTTGTCTGTAACTTATACAACATTATAATTTCTTTTGTTTATATAGGCAATTAGAGGAAATGGAGTGACATTTTGGGAAGTTAGTAGGAATACCTACTTTACCATAAGTCATTTAAATACATATTTACACTACTTATTTTTAGTTATAAGCGAGATGTTCATATTTATCTTTTTTTATTTTTCATGCTTCATAGATGGGTGAAACTTAATGTCAAGTGCTAGAACCTCCAAATAATAATGCAACAACTACTCAAGTGTCCCAAAATACAACTAGCAATACAACTCAAACTATGAGGAGGATCAAACTGAGGGCAAAAAGATCTTCTCCTAGAAAATCTGAAGTTGTTGATGTTTAATAATTTGGATACCAACTTCTAGTTTTGTGTTAGTTCTGGATATGTATTAGTTATTATTTGTTTGAAGATTTTGACATGATTTAGTTCACAGTTTGAACATGGTTTGACATTGTTCTATAAGTGTTATATTGTAAATTTGATATCTGTGCTTTGCTTGTTAATATAGAATTGGTAGCTTAGTTTTAATAAATTTTGTGTTAGTGTTTGATCCAGATTTATATATTTGTAAATGCAATCATTTTGATTGACTCATTTTTTGTGCATAACAAGTTTAGATATTTATGGTATCGATATATTAATGATACAATTGTTGATACCATAGTTCTGAATTATTGCCCATAACTTTTAGTTGAGAGTGGTTATAATTTCTTTTAAGTCTTGCATTTTCTTATGACATTGTCCACAAATTTTATTTTCTCCTCTTTGTTTATCACATTATCATACCATGGAATAAGTCATAGCTACATATATATTTAATGTGATTATGGTCATATATTACGACACATACGTGTTTTCTTATTATTCTAATTAACAGTTATCCAAGTCAATTTAACATCAATACTATGATTGGGTCCAAATTTGCATTTGATAATCACTAGATGTTTTCGATAACCAAATCAGGCCCACTTTAATTCATAAACATTTTCAATCATAGTAATACAATCATCAGAAATTTCAATAGCCATTTGGGCTCGTTACAAATACAAAATACTTGTCAAAATTTCATTACATTGCAAAAACCATATACAAACATTTCCAATTTGGAAATTTATTTCAAAACAGAAATATTCGAATGCACAAGTTACAATAATTGCGGAAGACTTTATTTGAAACAAAATAAAGGAAATACTAATGCAGAAGCTAACTAATCCCAACCTATATCTTTTACTTGCATACCGTAAGTCTACTCCCGTTTGTCTAACGAGATACTCTTCAAGCTTGAAAAATAATTGCAAATTTTGGGTGAGTTTTGCGAACTCAATGAGGTAACCATTATCAATGGTTCACATAACTTATGCAACACACCATTTCACATAACATGTAATTCACAATTTTGTATAAAAGATCATTTATCACACTTTTACTCCAGCATAGGAAATTTTAGTATTTCAGTCAATCCAACATACTTGATATAAATGCATATGAAATGCTTATGAGACACTTTCCATTTATTACGTTGTTGTGACCGAGTGCCTGAATTGTCTCGTATCCAATTTGGATGCCGGGCTCATTAATAACTGACCCTTATCTGCTTGGGGGATACATGGCTCATTATACATAGTGAGCCTTAAGCTCTTAATTACTGTTTAAGCTCGAGGCCTTCTTCACTCGTTGAGCTTTAAGCTTTGATCGGTGGCTACTCTGCTCACAACTGTCATTACTGATTATACGTTCATGAGTGGAATGTATGTACCACAATCACTCACATTATAAAGCACTTAGGTCTTCACATTCACATTCAAGTAGCACTTCAATATCTCAATCCACATTCACATTCATTGGACCTTCTGTCCGGAATCTACAATTAAACATATTCAATTATCATTTAAAACATAAATTAAGCAAATAAGTAATTAAGTGAGACCGTCTAGGTTACTCACAATACACTCCAGATTAACACTAGCTTCAATGATCTGGAAACATTTGAATGCAGACATTTATCTTGCACATCAAAATTATGCAATACACACAATGCACACACACATTAATATTTGCACAATTATAAGCACTCATTTATGCACACGTGTGTATATGGAATATGTACAATGCATGTTCATGACAATCCCGGGTATCTATCAATTTTACTCATCATGTACCTTATACTCAAGTTTTATCCATAAATTGAAACCCTTAGAGTCTAATTCAAAATTTTATTTCTTCAGATAACTTGTAGCCATATTTCTCTAGTTTACTTCAAATCAAGAATTAGTTCATTTGGATAAGTATAGAAAAACATATGCCCAAAAAATTGAAACATGTTTAGTGTAAAGAAAAGTTCGCCGCAGTGAAGTCAGAGAAGTTCACCTCGGCGAACTCCTTCAGAGAGGAACTCTTGTGAAATTTTCACATGTTCGCCACAGCAAAACCTAGAGTTGGTTGCGATGAACTTTACTGGAAAAAATTTTCACTAAATCCTTCAAGTTTGCAGCGGCGAAGCAAGGAGTTTGCTGCAAAGAACTTTCACATATGCAAACCTAGTTTTTCAACTTCAGATTAGATTTTTAAACTCTTATAAAAAGAATTTGAACTCTACTTCTTCATAAAAAATGTAGTTATACGTCTCTAGTTTAATCTAAATTAAGAATCATCTCATTTGGATAACTAGAAAAAAAAAGTTATAGGTAAAAGACTAAGGCATACTCAATGGACATTTTTCCAACCAACCATCATCAAAATTTTCAGATTTAACACCTAACATAATTTTTACAAAGATCACCATTTTCTACTTCATTCACTCCCCATTTTCAACTCCATTTCATCTCAATATCATTCACCAACAAAGCATGACCTAAATTTGATGATTAACCCAAAAATAAGATATGTTCATATACCTATTCATCAACTCCCAATTCTCATTAAAACATCATTTTCACAACCAATCCATCTTACAAGCATGTGTAGCATAACTCATAATTTCTTACTCCTTATATACAACATCAATCATCCATAAAGCAACTCTTAACCCATTATTTAGCATTTATATGAAACAAAACATCTCTATAGCTCATTACTCATCAAGCATTTATTTATAAGCAAAAAAATTCACAACCTCTTCATCATCCACAACACATACATAAGCAAAGCACCATTTCATGCATTAACCTCTAAATTTCATCATAAATGCTCCATTTAACATAACCCATAAAAAATTAAAACATAACTTACTTGATTTAGCTACCAAATCTTCAAACCCTTCAAGAAAATAAAAAATACCTAACTTCAAACACAACCCACGATCATCACCATCTTAAGGGTTGGAAGGTTAGGGCTTTTTGGTGGGAATGAAAAAGAGGGCAAAGTGAAGGATTAGGAAATGGAAGATTAGATGCCAAAGTGGGTGGAGATTTAAAGAGAAAAAATCAAGAAGAAGAAGAAAGAAGCAACGAAGGAGAAGAGAACCAAAACAAGCTCCAATGGCTTTTTTTTAAGAGAGAGACATCGAGAGGGAGCAAATAAAAAGGGGCTTTAAATGTTTTAGTGGACTTAAGACATTGTTTGGCAAGTGACATATGTCACTTGCCACATGTCTAATCAATTTCAATTTCCACTCCAATTGCCCCCCAATTTTCACTGGCACTAATGAATAAATCCTAAAGTAATTTATCGAAATTTCCATGACCATTAAATAGTAATTTCTACTACCATTATTAATAGTTTTATCACTTGGCAAATTTTCTAGTCCAAAAATATCCAACAATTTCTAGAAATATCTTCAATAATTTCAAAATTTCTAAATCCACAAATAAACTCTCCAAATCAATTTTTTGGCATATAAAAATCACAATTCTCAATAAAAGTTACATTTTGAAACAATTACACCCGGAATGTCAATGAATGCATGTACAATCATTTTTATGTGCAAAAATTTACTATTAACCTGTATGTGCATATCATGAAATGCATAAGCATGAAATTTGTTTCCTAATTTCTTCGTAATCTCTCACATTTACAATTTTAGCCTTAAGATGGGTAACGGGATGTTACAACTCTCCCCTCTTTAAAAGAAATTTCGTCCTCAAAATTAATATATGATTGATCAATAAGGCAGGGGTATTCTTTCCTCACATGCTCCTCCGTTTTCCAAATAACCTCCTTACTCGAATACTTTCACCCAAATGACCACAGTTGATAGACTCACTAGGTCTTTCAATCACTTGTTCAAATATCACACTATCTTAACTATTTCCTTGATGAGTTTCAGATTACTCAAAAATTTTCACTTCCAATTTCAATAACACATATACCGGATCATAATGATATTTCCTAAACATATCCATGTAACACTATGTGAATTTGAAACATCTTTTACTAGTAATACTAACTCATAAATCCATGATCCTATTCTCACAATAGTTTCATATGGACCAATTTATCTCGGGCTTAGTTTCCCATTTTTCCTAACCTGTTCACACCTTTATATCTATCTAAGCACACCTTGGCAAGGTAACACTCTCAGAAGTATTTCATCTTCCGCTTGATATTTCACATCTCTTTAGTGTTAATACACTCAACTCTTATGTCTATCTCATGATATTCCATAACTTTGATGTTGATCCACTTAACTCATTCATCAGTATCTTGAATCACTTAACTCCTATTATAGATTCATTTCACACACTAACAATGTCTTGAATCAATTCTGGCCTTCAACTATTTTTAGGCCCTCTTCATTTCAATGTAAGGACGAACAACCCTTTTAGTCGTATAACACCTCATATAGTATCCTGATGATATCACCATGATAGTGATTGATATGCTTAAATTCAATTAGAACCATACATTAACCTCATGATCCTATGAACTCCAAAATATAAGTTTTTAAGCATATCCCAAATAGTTAAGATTGTTGGTAATTCAAACACTCGGTCACTTGTTTCTACATCCTTAGCAACTAAATACTATTTCGGTGTATTCCTACTAGGATGTCTAGCTTAGGTTGTTACTTGTACTTTCTCCAGTAATCTCTTTATTCAATCATCTTTATCGCGCATATATACTTCTCATTTCAATCACAAACTATCATTCTTCCTATTCGAACTCAAAATTCATATTCAATTTCAATTACTCAATAAGATTTACAAATTCTGAATCCTCAATTTGAGCCTTGCTAATCTTTTCATGTGAAACTGATCTTAAATTTCAATAGCTAATAATACTTCCTTTTTACCCCAATTCAGCTGGACACTCTGCAATCTTTATTGCACTAGATTTGATAACCTCAATATCCAAATTTGTGATACACTACTATTGAATTTTCTATTCAATGCATCTGATTACATCACTAGCTTTACCGAGATAGCACTCATTTATACAATCATGTTTCTTCAGTACTTCTATCCATTTTCTCAATCTCGTATTCAATTATTTCAAACTCAACAATCGCCTCAAACTTTAATGATCAGCATATTTATATATACCCAAAATGTTTTTGTATATATAATGTCTCTAAACTTTCAAAACAATCACTATTGCAGCAAGCTCTAAATCATGTATCAAATAATCAACTCATGAGACTTTAATTGTCTCAATGCATATTAATCCCTTTATTTTACTGCATTAGATTTCACCCTAATCTCTGGCGTGAACACCAATATATATTTCATAATCTCCAATTCCAAATGATATTATTATCATTGGTGTTATAATTCCTCAAAGCTCCTTTTTACATTTATCACTGATACGATTTACACGTTTTCCCTCAAATATTTTTTTTAAAGGGCTAAGATCAGTAAGGTTCTCCTAACAATTTCTGGTAGTATCCAACATATAGCTAGTTCTAAAGAACTTTGAATCTCACATATATTCCTTATAATTTCTCACTTTATCTTCACCTTTACTTTTCTTTGGATCTCCCAATATGTCATGTTCAGATATTATACAACCCATATTTTATTTGATCAAGCTAAAATTCACTCTTATTGAACATTCGAATACATTCAATATATCATCTATGATCATAGCCACTGACTGATCCAACTTCGCTTGGATCCTCTTAATCTTTAATACCATAATATTGTCGGAGCATTTGTTAACTCCGAAAATTATAACCCAAAACTCCTTGTGCTTATGACTTATTCTCATAATTCTTTAAGTATGTAATTACCCAATGAGGTAATATTCTCTTATATTATTCTCAATTTCCCAATTGGCTTCTTCTCTTGAATGATTTTGTCAATTCATTTAATATTTTCTGATTTTCACATGGATTTATTTTAATGTCTGCTCATTCATACTAGTTTCTCCATACATTTCGATTTATCAAAAACTTAATTCCCTATGTTGGTAACACATTTATCACATCTAATTTGTATTTCTTATACTTAATTTCACCTCAATTTCAAGAATTCAATATCCCAGTTGGATATACATCAACAAAATGCATACACTCGTAGTAACATATTTTGCATCTATGCTTGAGTTTCGGCTAGGATTAGGACTCCAATATTTACTTTTGACTCATCAATTATTCATTTCTGATTTGTTCCTTCATTGATCATTCTTACATTAAACCATCTGGTTTACTGAACTATCTCGGTGAAATTCTTATTTGAAAGAAGATTTCTTGGTACTACCCTCGATACTGCTCATGAAATCCTTATCAATTAACTATTTTCCATTATTACTTATCAGTCATTCTTAGTACCTCAAGAAGATCAATTTCAACTTTTCATAATATCCCAACAAGATCAATTTATGCCATAACTTATATGATCAGAACATCCTTTACAATGAGGCTCAGTAAGGCATTATGCAAATTCATTTACTCTAATACCTTGGTATATACCATCAAAATCATTACATCTAATCTAGAGAGGTATTTATGATAATTCACCAATTAATAACATTCGTTAATGATACTTCAATTACAATTGATTCCAGGCAACATTTCTTTCTTTGTTCCTACGATTAGGGTATCCCAACACGAACGTGAGAGAAATCTATTTTTGTCAGGCCATTATTGTGCCCTACACTTTCTTTCTCTCATTATCAAATATACTAACACAAAATTTACTCCAATTTTTCAAAATTTACTTCTTCCGAGGCTACCTCATTTTGTAATGAGTCAACTATCATATTGAGTGCATCAATTATTCTCATTTGATTTGTCATCTTTTTCTTTATCTCATTCATACATAAAATCCTCTCTTATATGCATTTCTAACTTTCTCCTTCCTACACATCATTCGTCTCTTATAAAGTCATTTATAACTATTTCATTCCCCTTTTACTCTGTCCTCATTTCTATCTTTTCTTGCTATTGTCATTTATTTCCTCTTTCATATGTGTATCCTTAATCAATTCAGAATTATAGAGGCAAAACTATTATGAAATTCTAGTCTCAATTTCACAGACATATTCTTATACTGAATCATAAACTCTTATCACGATAATCACACAACCATTCTAAGTCCCATTTCAGCCTCTCAAGATCATAGAAAACTTTGTTTTTCATCTAACTTTGTTAATACACTTTAAATCTTGCATTTATACCATATCTCTACTTTCCTCAATCAACTCACAACAATATATTCACATCTATGTCAAATTCAATGGTATATTATCACAGTACAATATTGGTGTCATATTCAATTATACAACCACATATATAAATGTAATGAACCTTTATTTATCATACAGAACCAAATACTATTTCTCATTTCTAAATGTCCATAAACCTTCATTTCCTCACATTCTGACAGATCATCATTCTTCTCAGTACTTTTAACAGCTCAAACTCTTAAGGAATGCTCATGCATATGACTCAAATTAGGGATCAGTTGCTGTTGTCTGCTATTACATGACAAATATGTATTTACCTTGACATATATTTCAAAAAATGCCCATATAAGATAGTAATTTTAGGCTCTGATACCAATCAAATGTAGCACCCCACTCCCGCAAGAAACGTACCCGACATTTTGAGGGATAACCGAGTCCGTGCCCTACGAGGGTAGCATGCTAGAGCACTCAATTATTCAAAACTCAGTACAAATTTTTGTTTTGAAACCACAAACATAAAGTGCAAAAATTAATAACCAAACCGAGCCCACTTTAATTCATAAACATTTTTAATCATAGTAATACAATCATCAGAAATTTCAATAACCATTTGGGCTCGTTACAAATACAAAATACTTGTCAAAATTTCATTACATTGCAAAAACTATAAACATTTCCAATTTGAAAATTTATTTCAAAACAGAAATATTCGAATGCACAAGTTACAATAATTACGGAAGACTTAATTTGAAACAAAATAAAGGAAATACTAATACAGACGCCAACTGATCCCGACCTCTATCTTTTACTTGCATGCCATAGGTCTACTCCCGTTTGTTTAACGGGGTACTCTTCAAGCCTGAAAAATAATTGCAAATTTTTGGTGAGCTTTGTGAACTCAATGAGGTAACCATCATCGATGGTTCACTTAACTCATGCAACACAACATTTCACATAACATGTAATTCACAATTTTGCATAAAAGATCATGTATCACACTTTTACTACAACATAGGAAATTTCAGCATTTCAATCAATCCAACATACTTAATATAAATGCATATGAAATGCTCATGAGACACTTTCCATTTATTACGTTGTTCTGAGATGGTACCCTATACTCAAATTCTACCCAAAAATTGAAACTCTTAAAATCAGATTCAGAATTTTATTTCTTCAAATAACTTGTAGCCCTATTTCTCTATTTTACTTTAAATTAAGAATCAGTCCATTTGGATAAGTATAGAAAAAGATATGCCCAAAATATTGAAACATGTTCAGTGCTTTGCCGCGACGAACTCCTTCAAAGAGGAATTCTCGTGAAATTTTTACATGTTCATAGTGGCGAAACCTAGAGTTGGCTGTGGTGAACTTTACCCAAAACAAATCCTCACTAAATCCTTCAAGTTCGTAGCAGTGAACTTTCACAGACACAAACCCAGTTTTTTAAATTCAGATCAGATTTTGAAACTCTTCTAAATAGAATTTGAACTAGACTTCTTCATAACAAATGTAGCTATACATCTCTAGTTTAATCTAAATTAAGAATCATCTCATTTGGATAATTATAAAAAAAATTATAGCTAAAAGACTAAGGCATACTCAATGGACATTTTTCCAACCAACCATCTTCAAAATTTCCAGATTTAAGTACACCTAACATAACTTTTACAAAGATCACCATTTTCTACTTCATTCACTCCCCATTTTCAACTCCATGCTCAATATCATTCACCAACAAAGCATGACCTAAATTTGATCATTAACCCAAAAACAAGATATGTTTATGTACCTATTCATCAACTCCCAATTCTCATTAAAACATCATTTTCACAACCAGTCCATCTTACAAGCACGTGTAGCATAACTCATAATTTCTTACTCCTCATATACAACAATTATTTAGCATTTATATGAAACAAAACATCTCTATAGCTCATTACTCATCAAGCATATATGTATAAGCAAAAAAATTCACAAATTGTTCATCATCCACGACACATACATACGCAAAGCACCATTTTATATATTAACCTCTAGCTTTCATCATAAATGCTCCATTTAACATTATCCTTAAAAAAAATTAAAACATAACTTACTTGATTTGGCTACCAAATCTTTAAACCCTTCAAGAAAATCAAAAATACCTAACTTCAAACACAACCCACGATCATCACCATCTTAAGGGTTAGAAGGTTAGGGCTTTTTGGTGGGAGTGAAAAAGAGGGCAAAGTGAAGGAGTAGCAAATGGAAGATGAGATGCCAACGTGGGTGGAGATTTGAAGAGAAAAAATTCAAGAAGAAGATAAAGAAAGAAGCTACGAAGGAGAAGAGAACCAAGCAAACTCTAATGGCTTTTTTTTTAAGAGAGAGACATTGAGAGGGAGCAAATAAAAAGGGGATTTAAATGTTTTAGTGGACTTAAGACATTGTTTGGAAAGTGACATATGTCATTTGTCACATGTCCAATCAATTTTAATTTCTACTCCAATTATCCCCCAATTTTCACTGGCACTAGTGAATAAATCCTAAAGTCATTTATCGAAATTTTCATTGCCATTAAACAGTAATTTCTACTATCATTTATTAATAGTTTTTCTACTTGACAATTTTCCTAGTCCAAAAATACCCAAAAAAATTTTAAAATTTCTCCAATAATTTCAAAATTTCTAAATCCGCAAATAAACTCTCCAAGACAATTTTTTTTGACACATAAAAATCACAATTCTCAATAAAAATTACATTTTAAAACAATTACACCCTAAATGACAATGAATGCATGTACAGTCATTTTCATGTGCAAAAATTCACTATTAACATGTATGTGCATATTATGAAATGCATGAGCATGAAATGTTTTTCCTAATTTCTCTGTAATCTCTCACATTTACAATTTTAGCCTTAAGATGGGTAACGAGATGTTACATTATGATGGCCTATTAAAACTAAAATTGACCAAAATTAACAACTAAGTCAACAATGAGTTTAATAAACTATAAGTCATCAGTGCTACAATTCATTTTCATTACCAACCCGACAATGAAGTTTGCAAATGATTCGACATCAACACAACATACTACTTGCAAACTCAATAGTTTCCTTGATCTTTCAAGACAATATACTACTTGCAGTGAAAAAAGAGAAAAAAAATTACATTTCAACTTCTAGCTATTACAATGTCTCTATATTTATCCTAGTTACATCTGACATCCAAGCTCTGAAATCATATGAGACATACAAAATAAATATATAAACACAAATATTAAACTTATGACGAATTTGCATTATGCGGGTAAATTACTACATATACTTATTTTCTGCAAACAACAATGCATCTTGCGAATAAGACTCTTACCCCAACATACAAAAGATGAGTAACATATTTTTTGACAAAAACACACCTTCATCTTATTTACAAAAACTACCTACAAGACAATTTTAATTTGAATATTAGTTAAAAAAAATTAATACTAATAACACTAACAAAAAGCAATAATTGAAATACTTACTTTTCTATTAATGCATTCGTAAAAATGTTGACCAATGTTAGGCTTAACATTTGATATTCGTAACTTCTGCTACATTATCAAAACAACAATAAATAACATCCTTGAAATCATTAATGACATCTTGACACTCTTCCTATTGTCAAGTATATACCAGGTACAACGAAAGCAACATATATTTTATTTCTACCCATATTTGTTTATCATGTTAGGAGAGTTTATTTACTCAAAAGTTACTTTCAAAAAAGGAAGTCAGGGTGATTTGCTTCAATTACATAATTATGATTATTTACATATCAATCTAGTAGTAACGCCTTTGATTGGATTAAAATACTTGAGTATGATTTGATTGTGTAATTGCAGACGATAGATCATATGGCGATATATTGGGTTTTAAATTCAATTTTGAAGGGTTTGGTAAAAGGTATTCATGTATAGTATATCCCCTTAGGAAATTGGAATGAAATACATGATAGATTATGAGATGATTTGATAGAGTTAGATCGTTGACCAGTATTTAGTTATAGAGTAATACAACTATTGAAAAAGTAAAGAATATGAATAGATTGATGATATTCTTAGATAGAATTGTATGAAGGATATGATCAAATGAAAAATCAAATGGTATTATATAATTCTTTACCTACTATTAGCAAAGATTAATCATTGTGTGAAACGCTTACTACAACTATTGGCTTACCTAGTGCAACCACAGATGAAAATGAAGAATGGGTGCGACAATTTATAGCTAGTACGAATAGGAGCCAAAAATGTTTGTAGCTAGTTCGAGAACATCTCTCGTACAAAGAAAAGCAAAGAGAAGGTGTGCAACATGAAATCCCAATTTGTAAAGGTGACAGGGGTAATTTAGAGCTTTAACTCTGTTCTTTTAAGTTTCTTCATTTTGCTTAATTTTACTTAATTTGTTTAAATAACTCTTACTTGTATAATTCAACCATAAGCTACTGTATTTAAGCTTTTTATCTTATATAACTTACCACATCAGCAAATTAATGAAAATACAAACGTCAAGTTAGATTTGAAAAAAAAATAAAAGTTGAAATATTTAATTGTTCACAATTTTAAATTCCATCTATAATTGCAAAATTAATTTTTTAATTTTTTCAATATAAAAAACGTGATTTTTATAATTTTCATAAATTATAAAAATCAAAATTAAAAACAAAAGTTAAAAGCTCAAACAAACAATTTTTTTTTCAAATTTAAAAATAAAATACCCAACATAACAAAATGGGATGGTACTTGTGGACACAAACACAGACAGACATAGACAGACGCGGGCGCCCGCCCACAGACACACACACACAAGATTAGATTATAAATGCAACAGTAGGAGGAAAGTTTGGGGGGAACATTTTAGCTTAGGCATCATATAAATCTATCTTTTCAATTGGATTTGGAGATAAAAGAAAAAATAAACCTTGTAGTCCCTCCCATTCATACCAAAATGGCCTCTTCAACCCACCCGCCAAAAGGAATATGAATTATTTTTTTTTTACTGATAATACATGACATCCCAAATTCAAACTCCAATATATGTAATATGTTATCTACAGACAGACACAGAAACCTCTATAATTGACTTCTACAGACGTGGTGTGAACTCGAGAAATGCTCCATCTAGGCGGGAGCAACAGTAAAACATTAACCTTTTATCTAGTATCTATAGGATGAACCAGATTGTGGCGGTGCTGGTGGCAATCGATTCGGCGTACGCCGGCTGCCACTGTTTGAGCCTGAGCTTACATCACCACCATTCTGTGCTGGATCACTGTTTCGTCGACTATGTGACCTAGATGAAGCAGAAGTACCAAATGTGTCAGTACGCCCATTTGCAGCAGCATCAAATGCAGTCCTCCACTCATCTCCTGTTGAAGTTCCACTCGTTCTTGGGCTGCTATCTGTGCACATTTGGCACTCAAATAACAAAATCAGTCATATGGGTACCCATAGACCATGTTTTAGAAAACAGACTGTCTACAATATGCATTTTGACTCTTATCAAGTGTCTGCCGTTGAATGTTTATAAAATGAAACATTTACCAATATCTTCCAACAGAATATATATATCTTAACTTTTTATAAGTTATATTGTAAACAGTAAGGCACACTAGTAATTGAATATTTCTTTTTGAGTTCAGCTAGCACTAAAAACATTCAAAATCAGCAACTTCATGCAGGACAGGAACCCAAGAATATCAGCTTTGTGCAAATAAAGACATGTTAATCCTGGGATTGTTAATCAAAGTACCTAATGCCCCCCAATGCATCATCATGTCAGGATGCATAAAACATAGTTAATTGACATGTTTGAAGCCAGTATCACCTGCTCCACTATTCCCGTTGGACCAATTAGAGGCAGCAGCTGCTCGATTATCATGAATGCTTAAATGTCTTGTGAGCTTGGACAGGAGAGAAGATTGCTTCTGAATTCGCTCCCTCTTACGCTTTACATTCTGATCTTCCTGAAGTAGCTCCTCAACCCTGGTTGAGCTTTGTGCACTAACCACAAAGCAAGGGAAACAAGTTAGTGCCTATTAACAAAAGATCTACAGAAACAAACGTGTGACTTTTTGGTGCCACATTCATGCACGGACCTGAGGCAAAATTAACTCGTTCCTTTTGATACACAACAACAGAATGTAAGTGACAGGTAATTATGAAGAGTAAAACTGGCACCAACCTAATGGAACTGTATAATTGATTAAGCATGTCCTCCTTTGCTTTTTCTACCTGGCAAAGAACTACAGCCTGCTCCACAATAGTAAACTATATTATCAAAAGTTAAATGATAGAATTGTTAAAGGATTGGGGTTCAAGAAATGGAGCTACTTTTGGGACATTAGCAGCAAGGCTGTTAAGAACAGCTTCAACATAACCGCGTACTTCTTGGGACATCCATCGGAGCTCTTCTTCAGGGTCTGCAGGTTTTCTGGCCATGGTATCCTAACAAAGTACAGAAATTAAGCCAATACCAACATAAATGCCAATATAGTTTGTTAATGTGATGTGAACTTTGTTTATTAAAGAGTAAAAGATAAAGAGAAGACATCGGTTAAAAGCTCCATTAGCACAATTAGGATTCCTAAGCACATTATAGCAGTTACTCACAGAAGAAGTTATTCCTCAAAAGTATAACATAGGCATCTTTCAACAACTTACAAGTGAACCTTCAGAATGACTTTGACGCATGGTGCGACCAGAATCATTTATCACTTGACCCCCTTTTGACTGGATGACATTTCTCAGCTTGTTAAGCCACTCAGCCTTGTCAGCTGCATTCTCGGCTTTTAATACTACAGCACTGTGAGCTACATACAAAAGGAAATTGGATTTCTCTAGTCATGTGAAACAAGGGAAAGGAAAAACAGAATACACAAAAAGGACAAAGACAGACGCTAATGATGGGAATGATACCTTTTAAGACAGTCTTATATGGTACACTACTGGTTATCTTAAAAACAAGATTGGATCCTTTCTCAGAGCTTGGCCCATTAGCCTTTTTATCCTTGGAACTTTTTGATGACACTTCATCATCCTCAGAAGCTTCCTCAATATTGCATTCCTAATTTTCACAGCCAAAAGAGTACAGAATATGATCCTTGTCATCAAATCAGATTAAACAAGCTAAATAGGTTCAATTTCAATATGCAGAAAGTAAAAAGATAAAGTTGATTAGGAAGTTCTTTCTCATCTCCCATTCTTAAAGTTCCTAAACTTATTTAGCTTGTCGACCTGGAACAGTGGTGCGCTAGCAACAAACAGAACCTAATGTTAGGATAGATACCAGCAAACAGACAGCCAAAACAGATGTCAGCACAAAAACTTCTCCAGGATAAATTCCATTTTCCATATTAACACAAGCAACACTCATTACATGTGCTGAAGAGACCTATCTCTACTTTCCATAACTTTTTTCTTGAATTAGGAGACTTTAGGTATATGCTGTTGTGCTCATGTTACCTTTATTTTTCATAAATTACTAAGTTTACTGAGTTGCCTCCAACTCAAAATCAACAACACAGTTCCTAAACGATACAACGCCTTTCTTAGTTTCT
>JANITW010000005.1:25727809-25745616 GCA_027564335.1 Erythroxylum williamsii
TAAATATAAATAAAATATTTTTAAATATAAATCACATAAAATAAAATATTAAATAATTAAATATAATATTTTATATAATTAATAATTAATTGTATATAATTGATAATAAAATAATAAACTTCTTACAACAATCATTTAAATATAAAGAATATAATAGTAATTTATTATATATTACATTCCATTACATTTATCTTCCAAATAAGATTATAATATATTACATTATAAATCATTCTATCCTTTTTAAATAACTTTTCACCATCTTATATTCTATTTTATTATCAACCGTTTAATTCTGTTTCATTATATTACATTCTATTTTAATTAATTAACATCTGTTCAAACAGACCCTTATTCTTCCTTGACGGTGACGTGTGAATGGGAGAAGTCTAACCCTGTGTTTGGTTGCCGTCTTCGAGGGTGAAGACGGATGGCGAGGACATAAAAGTTCTGTCCTATGGCGTGTTTGCTTACCGTCTTCACTAATTTCTATTCCGTCTTTAAAGGACAAGGACAGAAATTTTTGTTCCACTCAAAACTGTGGTACAGAAATTTTTGTCCGATGGATAGGATAAGAAAAGTCGAAAATAACCTCAACATAAACGTCGAAAACCTGAAACAATAACCATTCTCCATTGTTGCTGCTGCGTCCTCCTTCGTGAAACCTTCATTTCCACTTATAGGCGCGGTAAGTAACTTATGTTCTTGCAGAAGCTTCTCTTCCCCCTTCAATGTACGCATATGGGTGTACATATTCTTCTTCTCTCTCTATTCTCCATACATTTGCTCATTGTTTGCGACTCATTCTTCCGGATTTGATTTTGTTCCGTGTCCAACGAACCTTCGTCTTCGTTGAAGCAGCCTCCTACCATCTTTCCTCTCTTCTGGGTAAGACATTCATCCCACCGTTTGGTTTTTAGAATGTGGGTTATGTTTGGATTTTTTCTTCTTCTTCTTCTGGGTTTTTGAACATATGTTCTTCGATGTACTTCTGGGTTTTTAAACGTATGCTCGTCTAGGTTTTTGAACGTATGCTCTTCCTTACCAATTTAATTATCTCATAACATCACTGTCTTTCTCTTCATATTGAAGTTATTCTTTAGGTTTTGGTTGACGTTATTTAAGTTGTATCACATGTCTTAATCGATCTATCAACCTGATATTGTTCCTATAATACAATCTTAAAATAAGTAAAGCATTAGCGTTTTCTGGGTGTATAGAATGGATAGTTGTCATTGAACATTTTGGTATGTTTTTGCATGTCCTTATTGTGATTTATGGCTGTCCCCTTTGAGACTGCATGGTTGCGAGGGGATATGTAATTGTTTATTTCCTTGGTTTAATGTTATACCATTCCATAGTAAAGGGCCTTAGTTTATTCCTAGTTTATTTAATAAGTCAATTGAGGAATAATAATGAAGTGTATAGTAGGTGTGACCGGCTTTAGTTGAGGTTTGGGAAAACACTGACAAGCAGCCCTATGTTGCTCTAAGTTGCCCTTGCACCATCTTAGTTCAGTGAAGCTTTTTGTCGAACAGTTGGTATGCATTGTGATTTAGGCACTTTGGGACTTTAGAGGACGAAAAGCAGTAAACTAGATATGAAGACGCATGTTTCTTCATATACATGGATAGATCAGAAGTGGTTTTTAGTTAATAAATATCAAACTCCTTATGGACATTATAATGAGGGGCTATTTGGTACAGAATTAAACATCAACATGAGATATAACCTAATGAAGGACTTCATTAAGTTAGGACTAGTTCTTACAATATCTGATGAGGGTTTACAATAGACTAGCACATTCCCAACACCATGAATTCTATGTATAGGCAAAACTAACATATATGCTTATTTAGTATGAAGATTCAACTTTCTAATGCTACAATAGCTGATAAAAAAGGCATAAGGTCATACTTGGAATCTGCCATGTTGAATAAAAACTTTGCGAGCAGCACCCAATTTATATGTATTCACTTTTGAAAACATCTGCAAGATGAAATTGGAGGGCCCTATCAATACCACATGATGCACTCTTGTAAGGGTAGATGCTTCTAGGAAAATCTCCTAGCTGTGAACTTGTATTTGTTCAGACAAACGCCAAAATGAGGGACCATTGTCTCAACCAACCCTTTTTCCTTAACATGCGTGCTCTATTTGAAAAAATGATCTGATGATAAAATGTTATCCTCTGAAATGGAAGATTCTTATTTTCATAACAGTTATTCATGTTTTTATGGTCAATTCAACTTAGGTATAAGGATTGTGTGTCTTGAAAGAGACTATAGTTGTAACTTATGAATTATATCGATGCAAGTAACAAGGATTAATCATTTAATCGAGATAATTCAAGCATAGTAAAAGGGTATAAGGGAGTGCAAAATATGAGTCTTATCTATATGATGATTATTATTCGTCTCTTTGATCAATGCATCAAACTATTGAATCCTTTGGTTTTATTGTTTAATAGAGACATGGGTAAGCGATAGTTGTGTGTTAAGTTATATCTTAATTGCACTTGATTCAACTAATCAATGAGCTGAAATTATGGTTTCAGGGTGTGGTACTTGCATCAGTTCTGCAACAATCTTCTTCCATTCGGAAACTTGAAATTTGGATACTTCTTATCAAAGTGGTAAGTCCTTCTTGATCTTACCTTCATATTCAAATATTCTTTGTGTTTGTTGTGTATACATAGCTGAATGTGGTAACTGCTTAGATTTGCAAATTTAAAGAAGTGTAATTAGAATGTTTGAGTTTCTGCCCACCTTTAAAAATATGGATTCCGTTGAAATGATATTAGGATCAGAACTTGCTGGATTCATTGGGCTGATTTGATAATAATGTAGGTAGTGCTTGGGAGGCTGGTTTATTTGTAGGGGAGCTATATATAGGGGCTGTTGTTTGTGTGTATGCTACATTTCATGTATGAGCATCTATTGTAGGTTTTGAATGAGGTGAGTGAGAAAAATTATAACTTTGAACTGAATAAGGGTATTATAATCATGAAGAATAATAACATTATGACCAACATGTAAAGGTTTCATGTTTGAGTGTCAAAGCAATACTACATAGTAATGGATGCTACTGATGAATTGATTGTATGTACTGTGCTCTGCACAGCATTCTCTCCCTTACGAACTGAATTGCTAATGGAGTCAGTGACCCCTGCTAAAAAATCATCAAAACTTGCCTTTGTCTCTGATAATGAATGACCAATCATACGAATTGAGTCAGATCCCAAATTGTCGACTTTCTGCTGTTATTTCAGTGCTTAACACAGTGTGAGGTTCCACATTTCCCATTAATATCTCTGCATTTTCAGCTGACTGCTCTAAAGAATTTCCAAGATCCTGTTCCATGGCAGATTAGCTATAGGTCTCCACATTTGTTTTTGCATTTCCATGACTTTTTTCTTGAATTAGCTATAGGTCTCAATTGGTTTTGACAGATTAGCTATATATCTCTACTTTCCATAACTTTTTTCTTGAATTAGGAGACTTTAGGTATATGTTGTTGTGCTCAAGTTACCTTTATTTTTCATAAATGACTAAGTTTACTGAGTTGCCTCCAACTCAAAATCAACAACACAGTTCCTAAACGATACAACGCCTTTCTTAGTTTCTTTCACCTTTTCATCCCCTAAGACATGCGACAACAGGAGGAAAGAAGAAATGTCAAATAATATTTATATCTGAAATTAATCTGTCCACAGTTAGCAACAATTGTTCCCTTCTAGCTTCATTTACTTCTAGGTTATGACTACTGATTTATCACCAGTATTCCCAATTTAGAAAGCAGATTGATCGAACGTCAAAAACTTCAAGCTTATATTAAGAAAACATGTTCCATCTTCAGCAATACTACATTTGCAAACGAAGAACCTTACCACAAGTATTTCAAAATAACATTATTGTTATTTTTAAGTAAAAATTCCAGCATATCTAACGACACACTAGATGGGTTATGTAAGCTTCCTAAAGCAGACTATCATAGGGAGAAGAACGTTATCAATTCTAGCAAGTTTAGCCATACCATTATATTTCGAAAATTCAATTTCCAACTACATCACTTACCTCCAATGTAATAACACCTCGGAAATGCCTCTCTTCTTGCTTTTTAGTGTAACCAAGCTGCAATTGACATCAACTATATGATGAACCAAAGAAATATAGAGGAAGAGTTTAAACATGGCAACAGTCACATCACAAACTATTACACTGAAAGATCTAGAAAGGGTAGGAAACAAAAAAATTCTTTCTTTTTCTTGACTAAGTATTTAGGTAAACAACTAAAACTGGCAGTAATCAGACATAACGCATGCTTACAGACACATGCGTGCCAATCAAATTTGAACATAAATAACAGTTAAGGATGAGAAGTGTCAACTTTGTTGCAGAAAAGAAGATTTTAAGTGAGTGATCTGCAGAATTTCAACTGCCATGTAGTCTCATTTACAACTGGCTAGAGAAATGTGCAAATACCTTTCCGCTTTTTTCATTCAATACAAACCACCGCCTACTCCATCCATTTGTTTTTCCACTTTTCTTCAATAAAAATCCTGTTGATGAATAAGAAGCAGCAGAATCAGATAATCTGCTATATGGCTTTCTATTAGCATTACACTTGGATGACTAAATAGATTAAATAAAAAGAGAAGCACTTCCCACAAAGTCTAAGTTTCAAACCTGTTATAACATCGAGTAACATCCAAGGAGAGGGATCATATAAAAAGCAATTAAAAAGAAGCTAATTTATATTTTTCAATATAAATTTTCATGATTAATCTTCAATATGGGAATCCCAAAACAAGTGAAGTGTGTAAGAAAGGCTAACTTGGGCTAATTCTTAAAATATCAATTTACGTGGTATGCTCAGTGTATATAATTGCTGGTTTGGTTCTCAAAACCATTCCCATATAAGAAACAAATCAAACTGTGTATGACATAGAGAAGATTTGTCTTTAATAGGTTTACCATTCTATCTCAAATTGGCATGTAAAAGAATTTTTAATTAGACATTAGTCAACCTGATATATCTGACATGTAAGGCATTAAAAACCAGTACAATAGTGTTTCCGATGACAAATTTATCTCACAACTACAGATTGTGAAGTGATATAAAATTATCGCTGCTAAAAAGTGCAACAAATAAAGCAAGAAAAACTGTTAAATTACTCACATTCATCATGTAATTCTTGATAATTTTGGATGTCTTATTCAAATTACAACTTCATGTTTAATTTAGTGAACAATTGACTAACCAGACAAGTCCTCACTGCATTCATTTTCTTGGTCAAAACAAGAGTTAGGTTAAAGATTTTCACACAATAAGAACAGGCCTAGTTGATAATGTCAATCTTGAAAATTGCAAGATCTGCACAAACCAGCTGTGATTTCGCCTTCTGGTCCAGCAGTTTTCAAAGCTGGGCCTTCTTGTGTTTCCTTATCTTGTTGGTTTGATTTATCTTTCATTGATTTCAAGCTTCCTCCAGACTGTTGACCTCCCATTTGAGGGCTAGTTGCCTATATAAAACAAATATAATAACATGAGAAAGTCAGTGGACTTAGAATATATAACTAAACAGGTATAATAGTACATTAGACAGCATAACAAGTTCCTACCCTGTTTAGGATGGACTGTTCAGCCTCATTTGCCTTTTTGGAGGACTTATGCTTTATCTCTTCTTCACGCCGTTGCCTATCCATTCTGGTGAAAATTGTAATGAGAGGGGATAAGAAAACTAGCATGGAGAATAGCTTGCATCCATACATACAGGGGCACACATAGATAATTGAAATCTTAAATCATAAATTATTACAGTATATTCAGTCAAAAACAATCAGTAACAACATACAACATTCAAATTCATGTTTTAAACAACACAAAGTAGAATGCTAACATCTAAAACTTATCCCATCGAATGAATTGTATATTGTTTGTTTTCCTTACAAAACAGATAGAAAGAGAGTAGAAAATAATCAACATTTACTTTTACGCATACCGTCTCTGCACCAGTCGGATGAAATGTTGAGGTGGAACAAATGCACGCTCCATATCAACCAAAGCAACTACCATCTTCTTAGCTTCATTCTTAAAACTTTCAAGTGCAGTCGTTGCAATTGCTATAACCTGGTTTAAAAAATAAATTAAGCAATTCAAGAAAAAGAAGCATATATGACAGGAAAGTACATTATAACCTGGTTTAAAAAATAAATTAAGCGATTCAAGAAAAAAGAAGCATATATGACAGGAAAGTACATCTAATCAGCTAAACTGCAATCAAACCTCTCTTTTAAAGGGAGGATATCTTCCCAGACCAGTGGTAGCATTCGCTGCAGCATTTACAATATCAACTAGTACACGATGCACCTGGTTTATCAGCAACTAACTTAGCACAGGTAAAATAATAAGAAACTCATTATGTAGATCACAATATGGAAACCATCTAGAACAATAACAAATAATAGCACCAGTTGGCTAGCCTTCCGTTCTGAGAAACATTTATCCCTTTATAAAGGCAGTCTATGAAACGTAGAAACTCCAGAACTTTGTTTTAGCCTATCCAGAACATTTTACATACAGAAATTTTTTTCTCCTATGTTCAATTCCGAGTCTCACATCTATTTCAGTTTTTCTTCTAGTTTTATCTCTAAGTATCTTTTCAGGTTTTCATTCCTCTTACTTAACTCCTACAATGTCATGTTTGATGATTATGAGCACTTTTTTGAGTTTTTTTAAATATAAATTGCTAATTAGATTAAAAATAAAAGTTATTGTATACCATATACATTTCGCTTAGTATTGGCAATTCATATATTTGGTGGACTTAGATTTTTTTTTAATTTTTGTTTCTTTTAATATGCACTATAGCAAACTGTTGAATGAAACTATGACAAAAACACAGTAGGACATTTACTGAAAAAGGAAAAGTAGAACCTCTCATGATTATAGACATGAAAGCAACAGTCTACTACACCAATATTTGCAGGAAATTAACTGTAAAACGGGACTAGAATTTTACTTCATTCATTTAATTTTAGAAACTCTGTAGTATCACTGAATAAAATTTCAGTGTTTTACCAAATCATTTATCTTGACTTCCTTAAAGATGATGGTTTGTACCCCGAATGATAAGGACAAATAAAATAAATTAATTATAACCCTGCACCATAAGACTGTACCTCATCTACACAAAGGCGAGAAGGTTCCTTTGCCAGCTCTAGGACTATTTTTATCAATGACCTTAATCCTTTCTCTGGTGATATAAGATAAGGTTGATAACCATCTGCCTCTAGTACAATCTGCAATAGCAATCTCCGTCAACTGCCAAACCATCAAATTTTAATAGAAGAAATTTCATAGCATATCAAATGGAAAATGATACCCTTTTGACATTGTTTAGGTCAAAATGTCTGTCCAAAGGAAGCTGCTTGATTCTGTTTGGAAAGCTACCCTCAAAACTGGCAACTACTTTCCATCCATTACCCTGCCAGTAAAAATAGGTTATAGTATAATTTATTATACAGGTCAAAGCAGGAAAGAAAAGCCGTAAATTCTCAAATGTTGCAGAAAAATAAAAAGACATGGTGAACTTTTGACCTACAAGTCAGAAGCAACACAGGTAAGCCAGCCATCCAAAATTCAGAGCCGATGGCTCGTAAGTAGTAAATTATTGAAAACGGTTAACTAGCCAAAATTGCTACAGGTCCACTGATTTTGGCTCCTGATAAACATTTTCACACCCAAGAACAAAACATGTAGAAGACTCTTAATATCCATTGCAGAGATAACAGGTATGAATGTTTTTGAACATGATCACAGCATGTTTCTTTTCTAGTGCATGCCCTTACAAATTTCCAGACATTTCAAGGAACTATTCAAATGACCATTGTCAGGTCTTTAAATGTTAATGCAATATTTCTACCATAAATCTGACCGAGCAAACCATAAACATTATCCATATATCCTATTTCTCGGGAGCCAAGAATTCATCAAAGTTGTTGGCAGCGCACATCATAAGTCTCTAGACTCATAAATCTCACCAAGTTAGCCATTATCCATATATCCTATTTCTCTCTGATGAAGCATTATAGTTGTAAAGTCAGTGGTTTTTTCCATCAACCAGAATAGAGACAATACCCACGTCAATTTGATAGGAACTACTCACTTCACCACCCATGAGATGCTGGAGAAATTTGTCCTCAAATTCACGACAGAGCTCCAAAGCCAAAGCTTTTGTTCCTTCAGCACTATTGACCATTTGCTCACCAAGTCTCACTAATTCTTCCTGAACAATTTGAGATTTTCCCTGTAGCCTGGAGTGTTGAAGGATACAGTTAGAAGCATAACATAAAAGTATATAGAAAACACAGGTACCCCAGTTGAGTAACTAAATACTTGTTAGCCAATGTCTTTCAAATCCTCCCCAGAAAAGTGAAAGTGCCAATGTAAGAAGCAATAAACCACTACACTGAATTATATGTAGGAATCTTAAAACACATGAAATGTAATCGTCCAACAGTTCTTGTAATTCAGAGGCTACAATGGCAATCAAAGACAACAAATCAGGCTGCAACCAGAAAGCAAGATTACCCAGAAAGAAGATTGGGTAGCCTAAGCTTCATGCGATTACGGATCTGACCAGCCAGTGCATCCACCAAAGCTATTCTCCCAAGTTTGCTTGGCGGAACACCAGTCAGTATAGATTTCAGACTTTCACTCTCAGCTCGCCAGGCAGTTTCTAAAGAATTCTCGACTGAGGCACTACCAGATTGGACTGAGGCAATTGATACAGACTGTCCAATCAATGCTATCCATGGTATATCAGACGTTTTCGGTGGTCCCTGATTCAACAGCAGGGCCTGAACAGCTGCAAGAGCTTTTGATTCTGTAGCAGCTTGATCAATTTTACTGATTACACCAATTGTCCTGGTACCTACAATAAGAAAAAGTGCAACACAAATCAACTAAAGGCTACTACAAAAGAGTAAAAGCAAGAAACTGAGTGAGAGACAGTGGACTGAAGTAAACCACTATCGTAATGACTCATTGTCCAAACAACAACTTATGCAAGTTTAAAAATTGACCCACTCTCTGAATCATATTCCTTCGCTATTCTCAGGGCTCTTGATGATGAAACTTCTGGTGCCTGAGCAGCTGGTATTATGACTAACAAGATTGCATCATTGTGTTGAACATATTCACTAATCTGGGAATAGAAAGTAGTCAAATTGTTAGAGTGTTCACAAAGATAAGTTTGAAAGGGGAGCTATAAATCACAACATCTTAGAAGGAAAAATAACCAATATCCACCATAATTTCATTCTAAAACTTAAAACAGAAGGGAAATTATCAGCTTCTCACCAATGAATCATCCATGATTCTTTGGTCTAATCCAGGCAAGTCAATCAATTTCAAAGGCGGAGCTGTAAATAGTAAAAAGATAATAATAAGAAGAATGTCATAAATTTATTGAAATGAACAAAATCCTTCTTTCTTTTTGTTTCTTTTCATATTATCATTAACTCGTCTTCATATATTCCCAAAAAACAGTATTTCACAAATGGATGATAGTAAATCTTAACAGTCAAGGACTGCAGCTACAAGTAACTACAAAATGCTGAAAAATCCTATGAACCTAGTAGCACAAGAGGAAATAAGGTTTGCAGCAGGTAATTAAGTCTGCTCAATCAAGTTCAAGGAGCAATTCTGATTAAAGATGATAGAATTTGATAAAACGTCTGGTCCAGTAAGAAGTCACTTCTGTTGATCACCTGACCAAGAATACCAATGTCCAGTTTCTCTGTCATGTTTTGACCTTCAAAGAAACCAAATAATGTTACTGTTGATGATTGCTAGACACTATAACTTTAAGATGCAGGTCTGTGCCTTTCCTTTTCCCATCTCACTGTTATCAAAACTTAGACCAAAAAATGCTTAAGTATTATATGAGCCATCGCTTATATCATTCTTGAAAGCTAGATGTCCAGGTGAAGCAAATCCATAATGGAACATAAATTACTTGAGAGAATTGCATATGCAAATGGAAAAGGACAGGAAGCCAGCCTACTATTAGTTCAATCATGGGAAATGGTTAGGGATGGCTTTATTTAGATGCAACCCACAGGAATACCAAAAAGAAAAATAAGCTATCATAAAATGATGCCATGCAACATTAGACTAATATAAACGTTCTACGTCATAAAGAACATGTCGGCAATTTTTTTTTGTAAATAAACGTTCAAAGAAGAAGTGGATCCACCTGTACTTGTTCGAAGTTTCAGATATATTTCATCCCGACTCCTTCCTGATGACCCCTTGCTCAGTCTATCCTGTAGAGAATGCCGAAGAGCACCTATCATATGCCATTTTATAAAGACCAAAGAATATTAGGGGCATCCAGAAAATAATGTCTATGTGCAAGTGCCACTAAAATGCATTAATCACAAAGCACTGGATAAGTACATTAGTAAGGAAACTCACTTGCAGAAACCTGTTGAGATTTGTTGTCAATTTGCAGAATGATTGATTTGCTGCTTAAAGAGCCATCTCTACTCAAGTCAATGCTTATTGGTGCTCGAGTAGCACCATTTTCACCTGTTGGCTGCCATTATCAAATTGAACCACATAAACAAAAACTATTATAAGTCCAAAAAGGAAAATCAAATGCTCAAGAAGGGTAGTAGGAGAAAAACCAGACGCACTTACCAGAACAGGGTGTCCAATTAGACTATTCAAGACGGCCGATTTACCAGCACCCTAATCAGCATACAAAGAGATATAAAAATTTAACTATATCTCATTGCAAAACAAACAACATAAAACAAGGCTCAAGAAAAGAAGCAAAATATCCAAAGGTTTGATAATCATCCAAATCTTTTCTCTTGCATTCCCATATGCTGGTGCTTTTAGAGAGAGGCAAATAGAGCCACTTCCCCCCTGATCACATCAGTAAGAATCCAATCTAGAAGAAACACCAAATTAATTACATGATCTAGATAACATCTATGGACAGCAGAAGAATAGTAAGATACATTGTATACTCAATAACTGCACCTAAACCAAAACAAAAGATCTTCAACTAGATCCCATGCCAAAACTGCACCCAATATGGTTCTGCATTCCTAAACTAGGTCATCATGGCGTTCACGTATGCAATGCTTGTTGACAACAACTGCACCTTTCAATCTCTAATCCAGACAACTACAGACACATGCACAGATGTCAAACCGCATCCATACAATTGCACCAAATGCAAGCAATTATCAGCATTACTAATCATGAACTGAAACAACCTAATCCAAAATCCAACAGATCAAACAATGGAACTCCTCATCCGACAGAGAGAAAGAGGAACTTACGACATTGCCGAGAGCGACGGCGTTGAGAAAAGTGGAAGAGCGTCGGGAGGTGGAAGAAGAAGACGTCTCATCAACATCCTCGTCGGCGAGCACTGCTGAGGCTTGCCTCATAGTCTCCCCAAGCTGCGCCAATTCTTCGATCGCGTCCATTTTCTTTATACTCAAAAGTATTAGTGATATTCAAAACTAAAAATCGAATACAAGGAGAGTAATGAGATGCGGATCGAAAAAGAGAGATGGACAGAGACGTGAAAAAAGGACGAAAACCCTAGATTGGATCTGAAATCCAATTGAAATGGAAATGGGGAAAGAGACGATGGCATAGACGGTAACTGGTGGGTTGTATAATTTATGGTAATTTTTTATTTTAAATATATATATATAAAGTGGGAAAAAGAAAACAAAGAGAAAAAATTAATGAAGGTGATTTATTTTCTTTCATTTGGGTGTTGTTCTGTAGCAGGGTTGAGGAAATGGTAGGAGTAAAGGAGTTTCTTGAAGTTTAAACTTTGAAATTGAAATTCGTATTCAATTACTCTCTCTCCCACTTCTTTCCCTCCCTAAGCCAGGAACACAATAGAATTGTAGTCAGCTATTTCATGAAATGCCTACTAATTTGACCTTTTTGTCCTTTAGTATGTTCTATATTTTGTTATTTATAATCTTATTTATAACGAAAGTAAGGAATATAAAATTTTGGCATGTACCTTAATTTATCTTTAAAATTATTTCAAGCTTCTCATTAATCCCTCCATTTTTGTTTTAATATAACCTTTAATTTGCTTTAGATCACTTCAATATCAACCACTAGAAAAAGTACGAGTCATAAATATTGCTTACATAAATTTTTTAAATATAGCCAAAGAGGCACATAAATTCCGTTAGCATAAAAATTTTGCAACTTTAAATACACTTTTTTAACCATACAAATTATTATATTTTTTAATAAAGAAAATGCATTAAAATTTTAAAACCAAAATTGAAGATGTAAAGTGAAATAAATGTAAACTAATCAGAAGTATTGATTTGATTTGTAGTAAAAGATCAAACAAACGCAAAAGCAAGTGTTTTTTTTGTTTGAGTTTTGAAAGAGAAAATAAGGCTCCATATCTTATATTCTTTTTTTATTTAATTATGAATTTTTCATTTTTTAAGAATAAAATATTCTGATTTTCTTTGATAATTTATCTTTTTATTTTTATTTTCTATTAATATGTGTAGTTTTACCTTTTTGTTTATTATAGTTATTTCATAAATACATTTCTTGTGCTTTTACTTATGGTGAAGTCTCAAATAGCTAAATAGTTAAACAAAATTGTTTCCAGACTGAAACCTTGTGTCCAACCACCTAACAGCCAACATCTAACTTCAACCCTTATTATAAATAGCCTCTATCTTCATGACAATAAATATGGAAACCTCAAAGAACAACTCACCAACAACCTTAGAACCTATATCTACTATAGTGACTATAACTTACCAAGCCTACTTCACAAACTTCCCCCACTAAAGGGAACCACTAATAGGCGACAACAGGAGATGGAAAAGAGTAAGACTATATAGAGCTCGATATTAAGAGATTTGGGACATCTAAGTAAGTTGAGATATGTGAAGTTAGCTGGTGAGGAATCAATTCAGGCCCTTATAGAAGTGCTTCAGCAAGGTGCTAGGTAGTGAAGTACCTCCTTAGTGAGATTCTTTCTCAAAAAAAGACTAACATTCCCAATAGTAAGCAAACGGGCAAATGCAGCTTAAAGAAATAAGGGTTTGATCAATACAATGGTTAATGAAGATGAGTTGTTTGTGTTCAAATTCAAAACTGAAGAAAATACATAAAAGTGATAGAAACAAGGCCTTAGCACATTCTTGGTCACCCAAATCTCCTTAAGAAGTGGTAGTCAGGAGTTACACTAAATAAGAGTAAGCCACAACCATTGTGGGTTAACATACACAAAGTGCCTTTGGAATACTAGTCAGCTAAAGGAATGAACTACATTGCTAGCAAGATAGGTAAGCCTTTGGGGTTGGATGAGAACGATACTTTGATGACAAGAATTAGATTCACTAAGGTGTGCATAGATGTAGACATTATAAAAAAATTTACCTGAATCTCTGCAAACAATGAAGTTAAAGGAAGATGGAGATCTTGAAGAAGATTTCATAAGAGTTACATATATATGGAAAACAAAAGATAGAGAAGAGAAGAGAAGCAAATATGGAGGAAAAAAGAAAACTAAAAAGGAAATTAGCTACCTGAGGAGGCTTCAGTTCATAAGAAGGGTACCCCAAAAGGTAGGGAGGAACTAGTTGAGGAACAAAATATTCAAAACCAGATTGAAAAGGAGGATAACATATAATAAAAGGGAAACAAGCGGTTGAAGTTTAAGGAATGAGATATGAAGAAGAGATAATCAACACTCCTTTGATGGAGAGAGGGGAGACTTCAAACACCAAGCAAATTACAGAATCTTCTTCCCCATTGATGAATAGGAAATCAAAAAGGAAAAAATTAGGTAAGAAGAAGAAATGATGAAGATTGTTGTTTGGAAAATTTAAAGGCTTAATAGCTTGAATAAATAGCTTGATGTTGGGAATATTAAAGGGCTTAACAGCTTAAATAAATAGTTTGTTGTTAGGGATATGATTAAAAATAGCAAGGCAAATTTTGTAGGTATGCTAGAAACCAAAATTAAAAAGGAGCATATAGTAAAAATCTTGTGGTTCCTAGCCAAATGATGGAAGATAATTTCTAACCATGACAATCACATGAATGGAAGAGTAATTATGGGATACAACCCCTTGAAAGTAGAAGTTATAAAATAGTCTTGTAATTATTAACTAATCCATTTTGAATTGTTAAAAAAGAATACAAACAAGATGATTACTATATCCATAGTGTATGCGACTAACTATAAATTCCAAAAGCAATGTTTATAGGAGGAAATAGTTAAAATAAGCAACACTGTCAGGACTCTATGGATAATAGTTGGTACAATAGTACACTTTACTTGAATGAGACTTGAGGAGGGAGAAGGTGGAAACAATAGGACTGTAGAGAACTACAAGAACTAACAAGGAAGACAAGGTTGATAGAACTAAAATATTATGGAAATGCTTTCACCTGGAACAACAAATAATCAGGTAATTGGTTCTTATTGAGGAAACTTGGTAGATGCATGGTAAATGACATCTAGCTAGCTCAATTTCCTCTCAATATTATAAAATTTGATGTGTAACATCTCATTACCCATGTTAGGTCTATAATTGTGAATTATGAGAAATTTATGATAAATTAGAAAATTGCACAAATGGCTTAATTACAGTGTGATAAGTGTAAGTCATGCAAGACTACACGTGGCTTATGTTGGGATTAAAAAAAATCATTGTAGCTCCTGTTATTCATCGAAAGCATACAGCAGAGAGAGCCTTGTATTGTTCATCACTGAATAGTGAATTGTTCTCATTGAGTTATCTTTACTGTTGGGAATAGCCGAATCTAGTAAATGGTTCTGATAATGTTGTTTTACAGTGTAAAAATAAACCTGCATGCATAGAGTTGTGAAGTTTGGTTTCCATGTTGAATAAATTCGATGATTGATTTGAGAATTAGGAATTGGATGATTGATTTGAGAATTAGGAATTGTTTAACACTGTGTTGAATGGACTCTAGATTGGAAAATATGTATATACTTTGTCCTGATTTTGAGAAAACCAAAATGGTACATGCATACATTGTGTTTGTTGTTTATCAGTAGAAATGACGTTTGATGTTTAAGTGTGAATCTTGGTTTTTGAATTGTGTGGGAGTTGATGAGCTAAAAATGAGTTAGAAGAATTATTTTAAATGTTATTTGAGTTAATCAATGTGAGAATAAGCATGAAGAATGCAGAAAAATGAGAAATTACAATAGAGTGAGAATGTGAAATATGGGAAAAGAATGAAAGAAGAAGATGTTTTAAACGCAGAAAAGTTAATTGCGACCAACTTGAAGGATTTGATTTCTATAAAAGTTCGTTGCGGCAAATTTTTAAGAAAATGTTGAAGAATTTTGCTGTCTAGAAAGTTCGTCGTAGCGAAGTTTCCTGACAATTTAAATATACTTTGATATTTTAGGCATAACTTTCTCTGTAGTTATCTAAATGAGATGATTTTTAATTTGGTGTAAACTAGAGACATAGGGCTACAAATTTTATGAAGAAATATAGTTTTAATTCTCTCTTTAAGAATTTCAATTTTTAATCGGAAGTTTAGGTAAGAATTCTGCTGAAGCTTAAAAATAGTCTAAAATATTTGGGGTATAACTTTTGGTATACTGAACCAAATTGAATGATTTTGGTATCAATAGAAACTTGAGACATTGCAGAACAAATTTTTAGAAGAAAGTATTACCTAATTTCATCAGTTACTTTATCAGATTTAGTATGCAAAGTTGACCCGTATGTGTATTAGAAGAAAATTTTGAAGTGGTCAATGAAGTATGAAGTTGTTTTGACATTGTTTTGTTATGGTTCAAATTATAAGTACCAAATGATATTAATGAGAGATTTGATATATGATCGTTTTGATGATGAAAATAACTATTAGATACTTGGAATTGTCATTGAACATGCATTGTGCATATTTTATATAAGTACATGTGCATAAAGGAATACTTATAATTTATGCAACAATGTGATATTTGTGAATGCGTTATGTATGTTTTTAGAGGAGCACATCGGACACCAATTGGACATTGTCAGACCATCCAAGTAATAGCTTCTTAAAGTGTACTGTAAATCAACCTAAATGATTTCCTAGGATTGATTTGATTTGAATTTAATTTGATTTGTTAAACCTCCAATATTTTTGAACTATTTGTGAGTTGTTTCTGGATTCCGAACCTGAGGTCCGAGGAGTTTAATAGTTGGGCATGTATTGGGAGTGTTTTGATTTGATATGAATTTGACATTTGATTCTCAATGAAAGTTGAGCATTTGTATAATATTGTGATATATGAGATATTCAGAAATTGTTGCATTTCTCAAGTCACAAAGCCTTTATCTGAGCATGCATTTCATAAAATGCATACTTAGATAAAGGCGTTGTGACTTGAGTTCCCAGTATGAAACACTTCCACATAGAGCTTTGCTCCGTGATTTCTGATTTTGCACGTAGAACTATGCTCCATGATTCTGTTTGACTGAGCCTTATGGGCCAATATTTGTATAAGTTTGTAATAGGCACTCGGTCACAACAATAAGAAATAATATGAGTCTCATGCATATAACATTATAAGATTGAAATTTATTGAATGATTTGCAATGCTAAATGAGTGATAAATTGATATGATTTATTTGCTATGCTTAGCAATGTGAATTGTGAGATCTTATGATATACCATGTTGTGTGAACATCTGAAATGTATTTATGATCTGAATGAGTGTCTGTGAAATGTGTATTATGTGTATGTGATCCGGTGAAATCATTAATAATGGTTCACTCATTGAATTCGCAAAACTCATAAAAATTGCAATGTGATTTTTCAGGTACGAGACAGGAGACTTAGTTTCTTTAAACAAGACTAAAGGACCCTTTGGATTTTGTTATGGCTCAGAGGTCTGTCAGTTGACCCCAGAAGTGTTGTGTCTTGCATTTTGTAGTTCTTGTTAGAACCTGTACAAGGCTATGTACATTTTTGTCTAAAGGAAACAGTGTAAATTTTGTGGATAAATGCAATGAATGATTTTCAACTTTGCCGATTTTTAAATGATGTTAGTTGATGCCATGTGTAAGTTGGATTTGTTTTTGCTCTAACATACCATTATCGTAGGTTATGTTCCTGAAAGTTTCAGTATGTACCCTATGGTAGTGGGATGTTGCATTTGTTCCATCTGGATTGTGTTCCAGAAATATGACTTCTACATTTAAAGAAAGGATTGATCCTGAGGGTTATGTGTGGAAGAATATCTTTGAGGACATAAAGAGATTTTACTTTTAGGAGTTTAAGATACAATAAAAATTTATTTTCTTTTTATATTTATTTATATACACTAATTAGATAAATATTATTACATTATATATAGTAATTTAATTTTTTCTTTCTTATTTCAGAAAAAATTTCTGAAATTCTGGTTTCGACGCCATCATACATAAAGTATGAGAGAACCGAGTTCGTACACGTTATACAGGTACACTCAGTCCTCCTATGACTTACTTTAACCCAGTATACACTTTCACTTTATAGTCACTCTAATCATTCACCAATCATCTCCTCTGTGATTTACATGTATCTTTCACATACGTTTCATTAATCACGATCAACTTTATCGAACACCCAACGGTAAATCGACTTAAATGTGACAACTCTTTTCATATCACTATCATTGTTTCTTTTTTTTTTTCATTTCCCTAGTTTCATTCTCATATCATTTATGTGTCAGCTTGACCTCTTTAAGGTCATAACCATTT
>JANITW010000005.1:25850956-25868919 GCA_027564335.1 Erythroxylum williamsii
AAACAAATGTGAATGATTTTAATTTATTTTTAAAAAATTACTTTAAAACTATTAATACAAAAAAAATCCATATGAAAAGAATGTTTAAAAATGAAAACTAATTCAAAATTAAGTATAATGTTAATAATTAATTAACAAAATTTATTTTTTAATAATTGTAAAAAAATGTAAGAAATCTAAAATGCATAATCTTAATATAAAATTTTAAAAGATAAATTGATTGAAATAAGTTAGGCAAAATTAAGTATCGACAGTAGGATCAAAGACCCTTATATACAATTGTTCCTTTACATATAGCACTACATAAGTTCCTTTTAATGATTAGCAGAGATATCTTAGGCGCTAATTATCTAATTTTTGAAAAGTACGGTAAACCCCCAAAACATCACAAGAGGGCCCTCATGTGAATTCATCGAAAACTATGTCAAAATTCTCTAAGAAAAAGTCTCTACAGGAGTGAACTTAATCAAAAAGGAAGTAAATGGAAATACTCCCTTCTCTGTGTTTCTCTCCAATCAGTGCATTAAGAGTAAGCACCGATGATTAATGTAGCTACAACAAATGGACTGCAGACTTATGACCTCCTCTTAGGATCTGTAGGAGCAGAAGCCTGAGACGGACATTCAAGTATCATTTGCGTAGCATTGAACGGGTAAAAACTAAACAGGCCATCGCATCTGAGGATATCCACTAATCATAAGCTGATAAGCACATATCCCGAAGCTTTCCTAAACTGAGTTTAGAAAATCAAAACAAAGCCAACAATCCGATAGATATGCCGTGAAGATAGAGCCAAGGCAGAAGAAGTAAAACAATAAATGTAGAACTTAGACTCATAGATAGATGTCATACCGAACAGTGTCTTTCTTTTTGAAAGATGAAAAATAATAACAGATTCTTTGAATTATTCAATGATGAAATAGCTAATCATTAACCCATAAAGCTGTGATATACTTAGTTCCTGCCCATTAAAAGATGCTATGATACAAAGATCAATTGCTAAACACATGCCTCTCTGCACAAAATAGTTTCAAGTCTCAAAACTGTAATACAGTAGGCACAAATCTACTTCAATCTCCAAAGCCATTGCCTCGGAAACAAAATAGCTGTCATTGTGATCCATCCTAATGCTTCGACATTTCAGTTGGTTCTGTGGGCTGGTGCCCAGAAAATGAAGGTGATCCATGGCTGTGGTCTCCCGAATTCCTCAAAGAGCCGAAAGGCTCGGGCCTTGATGTTTCCACAGATCCGTATGAAGGCTGACTAGCCATGTGCATAGTTTGTGATGGCGGCTGCCCTCCTATTTGACCGGACCATGATTGCTGCTCTCCTCTGCTTTGTGAAGGCCATGACTGCTGTTGTCCTCCATTTTGAGAGAACCATCCAGATTGCAGTCCTGTTTGAGATGAGGATTTGTTTCCAACTAGAGAGGTCCATGGGGCCTGTTGCTCTCCAGTTTGAGGAGACCATGAAGGCTGCTTTCCTCCAGCTTGACCTAACCACTGACCTTCAGTTTGAGTTGAAGATGTTGGATTCTGCATTCTAGCTTGAGATGACAATCTTAGCTGCTCCCCCCCAGTTTTGGACAAGCATGTTGACTGCTGAACTCCAGTTTTCAGTGACCATGATGGCTGCTGGCCACTTGTCTGAGATGACCATCCTTCTGTTTGAGATGACCACGATGACTCACCTGTCTTAAATGACCATGGTGGCTGCTGTCCCTCCATTTGAGAGGACCATGATGGCTGTCGCCCCGACATTTGAGATGACCATGATGGCTGTTGTCCTCCAGTGACAGATGATGGTGGCATCTCCCCCATTTGAGAGGATGGTGCAAACTCCTGTCCTGTTTGAGATGATCGTGCCACTTGCTGTCCTTCACTTTGAGGTGACCCTGAAATTTGCTTTCCAGCTGACCACAATGACTGCTGAGCTCCTGTTTGAGAGGACCAGAATGGCTGCTGACCACCAGCTTGGGAGGAACATGAATCTTGCTTTCCACTTTGTCTGAACCATGAAGTTTGTTGTCCAACAGCATGAGAGGAAGAAGAATGATGCTCAAACATTCGACTAGACACTGATTGTGCATCCCCTACCATTTGATGCTGGTCAAATTGTTGAAGTCTCCCAGCCTGAGGTTGTCTGGATAGTGATTGTCCACCCAATGAAGATGGCCCTAGTAACTGGTCCTTCGACATTCGAGGAGGTCCAATTGGTATTTGTGATTGTCTAGGCCCACGAGAGACGCCTGGAAAACTTCTCCATCTATTTTCATCTAAAACTTTTTCAATCTCCTCACCTCGCCCAGCACTTTTAAATGTCTCAGTTACAAGCTCCTTCAGAGTGGGAGGAACGCCTACAGCATATCTCATCATCTGATCCATAATATCCTTGACAGTATCCAATTCAGCAGCATCAATAAGGCCCCTAGCAACAACATCATAGATCAAGGGATCTGGTTTTGGATCTCTTTCTCCCATTTTTGTCAAAATCATTGCGGAGTCCACTACCTTTCCATTCTTAATCAATCCGGCAAATACTCTAGTCCCATAATCCACCACCACTCTCAAGCCAGCATCCACCATCCTGCCAAAGACCCTCAAAACATCATCAACCCTTCCCATTTTCATGTACGCATCAATCAATGTTCTAAAGCTTGTAACATCAGGGCTCAGGGACTTCGAAGTCAATTCAGTGAAATAATTTTCTGCCTCCTCCAACATCTCATTCTCACAAAACCTAGCAATAATGTTATTGTAACCCGCAACATCCATTGCAAAAGGCTTTGACCCAGGCTTTGTTCCCACCTTCCTAAACATATCAATGGCCACATCAATCTTTCCTTCTTTAAAGCATTCATTCACCATAATATTAAATGTATCGGAATTAACTGCTTGAAAGTTTGGTGGGGTATGATTATCTAACATTTGTTCAAACAAAGCCAAGGCAGCCTCCTTTTTCCCATACTTTAGCAAAACCTCCAAAAGCACATTGCAGGTTGCCGGTACCATCCTAAATTTCTTATCCATCAACGACTTATAACTCTCCATTGCCTCCTTATCCTTCCCTTGTTTAAACCACCAATCCATGAAGGTGGCACTAACCACCCCATCATAAACCAAACACCTCTCCTTCAACTCATCAAAAAACTCATTCGCCTTCTCCAAATTCCCCAAATCCAAAAACCCTTTAATCACATTATTATAAACCAATGAATCTGCCCCATGCCCTCGATTCAACATCTCCCTCAACAAATCCACCGCTTCCCCAATCCTCCCAGTATCAATCAAGCCTTTAGTCAAGTGTCTATACGTAACAGGTGACGGACTAAAAGGTGCTGTAGCAATTATATGCCTATAAACGTCAAGCCCAGTATCAACCCTCCTCTCATCACAGTGAGTATTAATCAAATTATTGTAAGAAACAACATTAGGAATTATATCATGCTGCTCGAAGAAGTACTTGAACAGCGCAACCGCATCATCATAACTGAAAATTCCAACAAAATCATCATCAAGACAATATGTAATTATCATAGTAACAACTAATCAGCAGCGGTATAACATATTAAGTAATGATAGGGTACCGTTAACATATTAAGTAATGATAGGGTACCGTTTGGCGCGATACATAGCCGCGATGATGGCGTTACAAGTGAAGACAGTGGGGCGGATGCGAGAGTAGACGGAGTTGCGCGCGAGGAGGGAGGCGGCGTCAAGGTCAAAGGCGCGGATGAGGGACTGAACTCGGTTGTGGAGATTGAGGCGCGGGCCCACCAATGCCGACGTGGAGTCCGGGAGGCGAGGGGCGTTAGGGTCGTGAGGCGGAGGATATGGGTTGCGCTGCAATGGGATAGGGGGTTCGATTCGAAGACGACGTTTGCGTCTTCGGCGTTCCGCAGCAGCCTCCTCGGCGGAGGAGAAGGCGAAGGTGCGGTATATTGGGAGGAAAGGTGGTGAGAAAACACTGGAGGAATTATGGGTTTGATTTATGATGGGAGAGATGACGCGGATGGGTCTTATTAGAGCTCGAGATGTGGTGGCAGTGGTTGAGCGGAGAAGGAGGCGATAGAGGGCCATATTTGCGTCTTCTTCTTCGACCGTGGCGGATACCGAGCAGAGGAGCTTAAACCCTAAGACGATGGTTTTAAGGATGAGACTTCCATTTTCGTAGCAAAATGCAAAATGCAATTTTAAATAAATTATATAATTTTTAGATAATATTTATATTTCCAATAAAAATTATAAACTAGGAAGTAGGAAGCTACTAGTCAGGGAGAAATTTAATAATAATTTTGGGTACAATTGATATAATTATTAGTAAAAATGAATTTAAGAATATGTAATACGTCAACAAAAAAAAACCAAAGTTCAAATTCAATTCTCAAGATATATGCCTTTTAACTTCCAAATTTTTTTATGGGTTACATGATTTGTTATCTCCAAATAAGTTTAAGAAATATTTTATCAAAATGTTAATTTTGTGTTTAGTATATTTATATTACTTTGTAACATAATTAGACAAATGTATAAGGATATGCATTTGCGTCTCATTAGTTTTAATTTTGTCTGACCTTCTCTAAACTAAAAAATAGGGTTACATCAATATTAACTATTCAAATTTCAAAGACTTAACAAGCTAAATTAAGTGTTTAATATTAAAAAATATTATTTTTAAAGTCCTTTTTTAATTTTCAACTATTTTATACTCTTTTGACTGATTAAAATTATGTTTCCATCGTTTGAAGTATATCCCTACCTTTCGTGGCAATATTTTTTTCACTTTTCTTTCACATTAATCTTTACACTTTAATTCTTAATTTATTACAATAATGTATTAGCTTTATTGTGTTTTTTTCAATCTTATACCTTCATTAACTACTATTTTTTTTACATTATTTTTGTCATTAATTAATGTTGTTGTTTGAAACAAGCTAAAAACTAATTGAAAGTTGCCTGCCATAATTTAAGCATTCTTTAAAAAGTAAATAATCACCCTAAAAAAGAAAAAGTAATAATCTTAAAGAATTCATATATAAGAGAAACAATGATAACAAAGCTTCATATCTTAGAACTCGTGCATAAACCAAGTCATTCTAAATGCTTATGAAGGTAAATGTGATTTTGAGATGAAAAAAAATATAATTACCTAATTAAGCAAAACAACGAGTTTTACAAATAATTTTATAACCAAATTAAAGTACACATATATTTTAAATTAGTTGACATCCAATTTAGTAAAGCAAATAATATAAGAACACAACCTCACCAAAGTTATTGTCAAGTCATCTTGATAACCAATTTACAATTTGCTTAGATCATATTATACCTCCAACATTACATAATTATGGAGATTTAATCATATAAAGGTTCTAAACTTGAATCATGTACCATGCCTTTAAGAAGACAAGTGCTATCATTTGTATCTAAATGCCTCACCAAATTTAATTTATTAACACAAGAATCAAAAGATGTATGCTTCACAATTAATTCGCCACTTCGAACTAAAAGAGAAGAAATTTAAACATAAAAGAGAAAATTTTGTGGTAGTTCTTCTCTAATACTTAAAAGAGAAGGACTTTTGGTCTCCCTTAACATGTAATAATTAAATAATAAACCACTCTTTCATTTTTAATAAAGAAATTCACAAATTAGTAACTACCCTTTTACTGGTTTATGTCATACAGCCAATTAGTTAGTTATAACTTAGGGATAGAAGCAATCTTTATCTTATACATATTAAAGTGTATATAATAAAGTTCATAGGATAAGTATACATTGCAAATGAAATTATAAAAAGATTATAACTATGAGATTCATATTGATTTTTTGTATACTCCCTATATTGTTCCTAGTCATTATTTTATTAAGACTAGACATTGATGACATTATTCTTCCTTATGAGGGAAGTAGTTAACCTTATAGACTAAAGTTTGAAGATACTAAAACAAATGTATAGATGCTTATTACAGAACAAGTTTACTAAATTGACCCATATGAGAATTTCATTTGGAACATTCCTTATATGTCTATGAAAATTTTCATTGTAATGATTGTACATGTGATCCTTTATTATGACATCTTTAAAATGTCTCATCTAAGGATTGCTATATTTTGATACTATTTATAATCTATTATAGTAAACGATAGCTTAATTGGTAATCATTAGATATAGCATGAACTATATGGAGATAACTGAGAGACCTTCATCACTCTAAAGTAATTAGAAAAAATATCATATTATTCTCAGTTATTATTGATTTAAAAATCCTTGTTCAAGATAGAATAACACTTTAAAAATAGTTTTCAATTATCATTAAAAAGATCAATTACTAATGGTAGATAACTAATATGATTTAACTAAAAAAGAGTAGACATCAATTCTATACTCTATGTCTAATCATAATATTGAATAATAAAAGGGTTAAATTATAAAAAAAAAATCATGTATAGAAGGGTTAGTCAGAACCACTTTAGTATTTTTGACATTTGGGTGGTCATAATATATTGCTAGATATTATTTTGATTTGTGAATATAAATTATTTAATTGAAGAATTAAAAATGAATTAAGTGAGTTTAATTTATCTAATCTTAAACATAATTTAAGTTTATAATTTATAACTATTGCTAGTATACTTAGGAACCTAATAGGCAACTCACAAAGAACAGGTTAAGGGAAGAAGCGATATTGGTTGACTAATTTATACAACCAAACTTAATAGAAAGAAAAGAGTCTTAGAATAGTGACATTGGATGACTACAGACCAAACTCATTGGAAAGCAAAAACAATGTCAGATACATAAATTAGTCAACCATTGAAGGATATTGTTAAAAAATGTGACTATTTGGGTGACCAAATAATTAACAAACCCATTGAAAGGTGAAAAACATGTTTTTTGGGTACATTGGTTGGCCACACTAGAATATTAGTAGACCAATGTGTTCTCAAACGTTAAAGAACAAACTAAAAAAATAATTAATAAATAATGAATTAAAATAAATAAGGGGATCTTTATCATATAAAATTTTCATCAAACATACCTAATTCCCATCTAATTGAGCAAAATATTATCCTTATTTATTAATTCTAAATTATTACCTAATTAATATAAAATTTATTTTAATAACCTTATTTTGCATATAGTCTCTAATTCTAGGTACTAAGAGCTTGTTTGGTTCAGCTTTTGAAGACTAAAAAAATCACTTTTTTCCACTGTAAAAGCTATTCTAAAGAAAAAATGAGTGTTTGGCTTTAAACTTCAAAAGAACGTTTTAAGTAAAAATAGTTTTTTTAAAAGCTAAAATACAAATTTTTTTTCAAAAGCTCAAATTTGAAGCTCTTCAGAAAAAACTCCTTATTTTAGCTTTTCTGGGTAGACATTTTTGTGTTACTTACGTATATATTGAAAGTTAAAAGTGACTGTTCTGTTTCTTTAGTTTTGTTCTGTTTATACAAAATTTCTTCTTCTCAAACACACAACAAGAACTCATATTCTTAAGACACAAAACGGATCAACTCACAGGTATGTTTTTTTCTGGTATGCTTTTTTTGGGATTTCTCGAATGCTATTTCAAGTTATTTTTCCTCCTCACTTTTTTGTCCTCCTCTTCGAATGCTATTTTAACAACGCATACATTGTCTATGTTCAATGCACACTTTAAAATAATTATTAAACACCTTATTCATAATTCAAACCCAAACAATCAACACTAAAGGTTCATACTCAAATTGATAAATAAGAGCTTTATGTGATAAATTTCTAAAGTATGAACTAATTGTTACCTCTTATTGAATATTATTTATGATATGATTTGAATGGAAATTCTTCTTAAATTTTCAATCTATTGGAAGCGTCTCCTTCTCATTTCCCTTATTTGGTTCAATAATTGACACTAGAAGGGTTTTTAATGATCATTTTTATTCACTAAAGGACTAATTTTTCCATAATAATACATAAACATTTTTAGGACGTTTTTAGGCATAAAAGGTTAGTTTCATCTTTATAAAAATCATAAATTCTTAAAAAATAATATTCTATTCAATAAATACCATCTTTACTTCTTACCATTTTCTCTTTTAGAAACTTAAAAAAACAAGCCAAGTAATATGTTCTAGGAACTCAAGTGAGCTTAGTTCCTTAATCTTTATATCCTTCTTTTTTTGAACTCATGCTTTTAAGAATTTGTTTACCATTTCTTTCTTTGAAGAAACAAAATCCATCAGTATATCCTAACATGCCAAAAAAAATGACACCATGTTATATAGGTGTTGATGAGCATAAATGCAATATTATGTGTGTGTACACAATGTAGAAACTTCCTTTAGACATTAAAGGCATCAAATGGTTTTTCTAGGGTAGTGAAATGAGTTGCCATTGTTAAAATTGTCACATTATTGGTTCTTTACTATGCAAATATTTTTCTTTAATAAATATGTTTAGAATTGCCTTCACTTCCATGACTATATCTTATTTCATGCTTATCATTGAGATTCTTTTGAGCTCTTATCATGTTTTCTAGATTTTCATCCTTTTAATAAACTTGGATAATGAGTCATTTAGGTCATGTACATCTTTTTACAATGTTTCATTCTCATACCTTAATGAATCTAAGTCATAATTGTCATTAATAATCACATTTTTTTCATGCTTTGATAATATGCAATTCACTTTTTATCTTTTCGTTCTCATTCATGTATGAATCTAACTCTTTTGTACTTCCCTGAGTTTGGAAAACAACTCTTTCCTTTTCTTACTCTTGATTTCTAAACTTTCAAATAATTTATCATATGTCAAATCATTATCACTATCACTATCGTATACATTAAGGTTAGGTGTTACTCATTATCTATGGTGGTGAAGCATATATGAGTTATCTTTTCTTTCTAATACTCATTTTTTGATTCATTTATGTCATTCAAGTTGATGCTTTAAATGCTTTCTTGTTATCTTTTTTTTTTATATAAATCAGAAGAAATTTTATACATAAAATAAAACGTTATGTACATGGCCATGACTACCGAATCAACGACCCATTGTTACCAAAAGATTTACACGACCTAAGATCATACTATTGCCATACACCCAATCATCATCTACAATTCCCCTTTTTTTGCCAAGAATCGTGCCTAACTAATTCTCTATGTCATCATCTACATTCTCTAGTAAACCCACAATTAATCTACCATAATCACAAGCAAATGTTATCCTTCTTCTCTTTCTTACAATTTCTTTCGTACTTCTTATTATCTTTGAGCAACGAATATTATGACTTTATGTGGTTGGATTTTCTAAATTCAAAGCAAATAATGTTAGAGGATTTATATCTTAAATCACTTTTATCTTCTATGAAGTCTTTTCTTTTAGAGAATTTCTTGAATTTTTTTAGTGATTAAGGCAATATCTTCTTCATTGCTTTCACTAATTGATATCTCTTCCTCTTCACTCAATTCTTTTTTTGAGGCTTTGAATACTAAAATCTTTTTTTTGGAAGTGTCATTCCTTCTTTTGTCTCTTGGAGCCTTATTTTGTATGTGATGAAAGATCTAATATGTTGTAGTGTTATTAGATCCTTGACTTCTTGTATGGTTGTTATTTTAGCGTCCCACATCTTCAAAAGTGACCTAAGCAACTTTCTCATTTTTTCAATATTAGTATAGTCCTTTCTAAAACCTTTAAGAGAATTAATGATATTGATAATGTAGTATACATGCTAAATATGCATTCATCATGCTTCATTCAAACAATTCATATAGATATGTTAGCATATTTACTTTGCTCTCATTGACTTGATTGGTTCCCTCCTGTGTAACTTGTAAAGTATGCCTAATTTCATGAGTTGTTTCATACATAGAGACCCTAATAGTTTTCCATTCTTCCTAATGCATAAAAAGGGCGTGTATAACCTTACTATTCAAGAAAACTAATCTTTTATCTTAATTCCCAAGCCTCCTTTTGGGTAAGGGTAGGAAGGGCACTTATCCAAGGCCCATTCTCATAACCAAAAAAAAATATAAAGAACAAAATGAGGCGAAATATAGCTCACTCTTGACCCTCATAAAGAGCAAAATGAGAAAAAATAGGGCCCAACTCATTTTTGACACTCATAAAGAGCAAAATGAGACAAATCCTCTTAACTTTCTCTTTTCTTTAAAGATTTTTTTCATTTGATTTTTTTAATTATTCTCTAAATCCTAATGTTAAGAATTAATGCAGCCTATTAGATTCTTCAATTGTGTTATAATGAGCAGCTTAAGGTAGTCGCTTTAATAATAAAAAATATGCTTTTAAAGTTTCCATATTTATATATTTTCAATTTATTGGGGTCTTTTTTTTACTTTGCCTAATGCCTATAAAATGTTTGAAACGACCCTGTTGATTCCCATTTTTCCTAATGCACAAAAAAGGATATATATAGCCCTACTATTTAGAAAAACTAATATCTTGTCTTAAGTTCCTTCCTAATGCACAAAAAAGGGTATATATAGCCCTATTATTCAAGAAAACTAATATTTTATCTTAAGATTTCCATTCTTCCTAATGCACAAAAAAAGGATGTGTATAGCCCTACTATTCAAGAAAACTAATATCTTATCTTAAGATTTCCATTCCTCCTAATGCATAAAAAGGACGTGTATAGCCCTGTTATTCAAGAAACTAATCTCTTATCTTATGTTTCCTATTCTTCCTTTAATTTACGTACCTTTTTATTATCTACAATTTTAATGTTAAGAATTAATGCAGCCTATTAGATTTTTCAATTGTGGTGCAGTGAGCAGCTTAAGATAGTCTCTTTAATAATAAAAAATATGCTTTTAAAGTTTACATATTTATATATTTTAAATTTATTGGGGTTCTTTTTTTACTTTACCTAAGGCCTATAAAATGTTTGAAACGATCCTATTGATTCCCATTTTTCCTAATGCACAAAAAAGGATATATATACCCTTCCTAGCCATTAGAACCAATAATTAGCAGTTACAATAGCTACTAATAGAGCATTGATCGATTAGTATAACATATTGGTGAACTAGTATGTATTAAATGCCCCATATTCATTAATCATTGGGATACTGGTCAACTAGTAGGCATATTGGTTGACTAATATAGCACATTGGTTAGCTAATACATTAATCAATGTTACAATAAACTTATATTATATCAAATTTAACCACTTTAACTTATATTAGTCTATCGTAAACTCATATAGGCGACCAATCACTCCAACAACATGATTTTTAACAACTTCAAATGCTCAAATTCAATTTTTTTATTGCAAATATGATTTAAACACTATAAAAATATTCCTTAGAGTTTATTTGAAAGATCAAAAGGTTTTTATATTGAAACTAAAAACTTCAGTGCCTCTTAATGAATGGAAAAACCCATGTAATAGAGTGAAATGAAATGTTCATGCATGGTGAGCCTTTTAGAATATTAAAGGGATTAAATGAGATTACAATTAACGTTATTATCTTAATAAGTTTTCGTCTTCTTTTGTTCTTGGTTTGATCTTTATTTTGACGGCCATAAACTTCAACTTCTCTTTATTAACTTCATAAGCTCCTGAGTTTATAACTTCATTTTGTTCTTATATTACTTTGCATAAAAATAATAAACTCATTAATGGTGATTATGTTTTGATGTCATTAAAACACTGACTGGAACATGCCTTATTTTAACAGTCTTCCCATTTTTACTAATGATGAAACACTTGTGATATTAGATAGTAATAATAAATTTAAGTATATAAATAACTATCAGATAATGATTAGCTCCCCCTTAATTCACATATGAAACATAATATCGAAAACATAATTTAATATAAAAAAGAGATATTTAACAAAACAAATGCATACATGTAGATAAATTTATTCAAGCATATCACATAAAGTGCAAGAAATACAAAAAGAACAAAACAATTATGCCTTTCATTTTAACGAAGTCAATAACTACCTTTTGTAGGTTTATGCCTTAAAACCAATCAACTAGTTGTAGTTTAATGATATAACTATTTAAAGACGTTCTTTATCTTATGCATATTAAGAGTACATAACAAAGTCCATAAGATAAATTTATATCACAAATGAAATTATTAAGAGATCATTTTAAATTTATGTATTATCTCTAAATTGTTCCTATTCATTATTTTATTAAACTAAACATTAATAAAGCATAAAGAGGCTTAACGTATAATATGTTTCTTCCTTATGAAGGAAGTGATCAATCTTCTATATTAAATTATGAAAGTACTTAAACAAATATGAGCGTGCTCACTAGAGAACACGTTCATTAAATTTAACTTATATGAGAATTTCATTTAGAACATTACTTACATGTCTAAAAAATTGTCATTATGATGATTATGCAATTGATCCTTTAATTTGAGATTTTTAAAGTATCTCATATAGGAATTGCTATGTTTTGATACTATTTATGACCTATTATAGTCAATAATAGCTTAATCAGTAATAATTTGATATAAAATAAAATATATAGAGGTAGCTAAGTGATCAACATATAATTTATCATCCTAAAGTTATTAGGGAGAATGATTCATTATTCTTGATTAGTATAAATTTAGGAAATCTTTGACTAAAGTGGAATGAAACTTTGAAATCAGTTTTCAATTTTCATTGATAGAATCAATTAGTAATTATGGAGAACTACCATGATTGGACTCAAATAAAATAGATATTATGTGCTCTGTGTATAAGTAGAACATTGTGTAACAAAAAGATTGAATTATACAAAAAATCATGCATAAGAAGGTTGTTTAAAACTAATTTGATATTTTTGACATTATGTGTTGCTAAAGGCCAATCTTGATTAATGAATATAAATTATTTAATTAGATAATTAAAGATAAATTGAACGAGTTTAATTTTTCTAATCCTAAAAATGATTTATGGTTATGATTTATATCAACTGCCAATATATTTAGGAATCTAATGGATCACATACAAAGAATAAGTTGAAAAAAGAAGAGGTGATCTAATCAAGTTAGAATTGATTGTAAAGTTTGAGAAACTTTAGGATTAAATAAAAGATATTTAATACATAAGAATAAATATGAGATATTAAATCTTATTTAGACCAAACTAGTATTTAATTAGAATTATTATAATTCTAATTAAAATTTAAACGAAATTATTATTTTATTTTATTAAATTACTAACATTTTCATACCTTATTATAAAGAGGCCTAGGCTCTAAAGGAGTTAATACTTCTTACGTAACCCTCTTTATAATAGTTGTAAATTTCTCTTAACATGTTCTTTGGATATTGTTAGAGGCTAAACACATGAACGGTTATAGTGGTTGAGATGAGTCAATTTCATAAACGGTTTAAGGAAAATGACAAAAAAAGATGATCAAGCTTTATATTAAGGTACGAATTATAATTCATATATTATTATGTTTTGCATATTAGTCATGTTATAAAATTTAAAATGATCTTGGATTTTGAAAATCAAATGAAAAGGTTTCATTCTTATTCCACTATGAGCAGGATTAGATTCTCTCCTTGACTTCCTGACACTTTTTCCGCAATTTAGCTCACCATCTCATTTTGCTTCATTCAAAATGCATTTGTTAAGAAATTCATTAAAATATTCAACTTAGTCCAGCATAGATTTATCACAACATCAATAAACTAAAAGAAAGACAAACTTAATTAAAATTGCAAAAAAGGAACAATTGTTTTAAGCCCTAACTTACATTAATACATTATAAATTTTGAATCCAAATTTATCACATAAGAAATCTAAATTTGAAACCCCACATCCTGATTGAACTAGCTTCTTTCCTTTCATTTTAAGTTCCTTCTACTCATTTTAAGTTACAACTAATATTTAAATAATGGGCTCATAAACTTGAGAAGAAAGCATCATCAATTTCTTTACATTATATAAGTTTCTTCGTTGCATATAAAGTGTATTTATAATTTTTTTAATCTAATTTTTTATATGATCATAAAAAGTTCATCTTTGGTCTCATTAAGTCATGTTTTGCAAAGATTAAAATACATGTTAATCAAGTTATACTAAAGGCTATAGTCAACAATATAAAACTGATGATAAGAAGACTTTTATTCTCACAACTCACTTTACTTATATTCACAAATTTTTAACTAATTTTGTTTTTGTAGTTCATATGTAGCTTTTATCTTAAATACATGACAAAAATTTCTTCATATATTAATTTTAATGAATTATATGTAACTTCTGCTCCTTTCTCCCTCCCTCGCCACCACTCCCACCCCCAACCTTTTTTTTTGAAAAGGTAAAGAAGTGGAATAATTAAGAAAGTAAAAAGGCACAGAAGAGTTCCCCAGGGAAAGCATCCGTGCAACAATCTCACATAATACAATATCCTTAAAAATATTTGTAATCTGACACTCCTTACAAGTTTTAAAGTCAAACAATTCTCTAAAATTGAGCTATGTTTTCACTACAATATCTTGCTATGTTGTTTGTTACAAGTTGTTCCCTAATGCTGGAAAGCATAGACTCTATGACAACTTCCTTAATTCTCTCCTTACTCATGAATCTCCTATGATTTCTTTCCTTCCAAATCTTTTGCAAGCAGGTTCACATAGAGATCATATATATTGCAAGGTGAGCTTTAGGCATACTAGAGTGAGCCTAAAATGATTGCATGATATTTGGAAGAGCATTTATATTAATATGTAGAACATTTAAGTATCTACATTCATAGAATAGATGGGATATAGTTTCCTCCATTTCTATGCAAAGTACATAAATACCACTTATGTTCATATACTCCCAATCTATCTATGGTACTCAATTTGTTTTTAATTGCCAACCATAGAAGGAATGGGGTTTTAGGCATGAGGTACTGGCTTCAAGCCAATTTGTGCCATCACACCACTGAACCTTTTTAGATTAGCCATTCTCTACATGTTTTATTTGTAAAATGCTATTCAGGATCATTTTTTCATAAGTAGTTGTCTTGATGCCCCTCCTTAGAATATTTTGTAAATAACGTGATTTATATAGTCTTAAACAAGCATCTCAAGCTTAGGTTGTCAAGTTTAACTTTACTATTCATGATTTTGACTTTACTTTATGTCTTTAGAATCATGTATTCACACCATAACTTATGTATGATACTTCTAATCATTTATGTTGATGGTGTAATTATTATTGGTGATGATTCCTTTAATATTATTGAACTAAAAATATTTTCATCAATTGCTTTTTAAATGGAAGATCTCGATTCTTTTAATTATTTTCAAAGTTTTGAGTTTTTTCTCCTCTTAAAGGCTATCAACTTTTTCAAGCTAAATACGTCTTTTAACTTTGTAGTATATCCGATAAAAAAGGTGTTATAAACAATTGCTTCATTGTTTAGAAGTACAAGTTGCATTGCTTTATCATAATTAAAGAATTTGATTAATAAAACATCTCTAGAGGAGTTACATCTTAAAGGAGTAAAATAACAACTTGTTCAACATAAGTGAAAACAAAGTGAACCATAAAGAGATCTAACTAGAGAATGAACAAGGTAATAACCAGCAACTAATAAGTAGACCCCACCTCCACTAGTAATGATCTAAGGAGAACTATAAATTATATTAATATATGTAATAAAATTTAGTTTTTATAAACTTATGATAATATTTTTATAACAATATATCACTTTATTTTAGTTGAATTAAATGTTTGTATAATTTTTAGATTTTAGACTTATATTTATTTAATTTATATATTCATAATATGATAATTAAATGTATATGTATTTATTTTGTAAAAGTAGCTATCATTTTAGTTAATAGTGAAGTCTTTCACCTTATATTTTATTCATAGTTTATTCTAAAGATCTTCTAATAATTTGGTTTGATTTTTTTGTTAAAATTTGTAAATGTGCAATTTATAAATTGTTACATCTAAACAAAATCAAGTTTTTAATTTTCAAGATAATTAAATATATAACAACTTTAAATTATATATTTTGATGTAAATAATTTTAAAGATGTCAATTTTGAATTATATTTATCCTTTAAATTTGAAACAATTATAAGCATAATTTTTAAAAGCAAATTTACTCATTATAATAAAATTAATGTTTCTCAAATATATACGAAAGAGATGAGGAAACTTTAAACTACCTATTCTTCAAATGCAGTTATGTTATAACATTTAGAAGGCTTTATTGCAAAAATGCTTGATTGTGAAAGGTCTAGAGGACATAAACCAATGATATAAAAATCAGAACAGATTGACCGGATTAAGTATGAATAGGGCTAGTTTTTGTTTTGCTTTTACTTTTAATTGTTTAGAGTGAAATTTGGTCGATTAAATGACCTTAAATCGTGAATCGAACTAGGTTCTACCTTTTTACCTCTCTCTACTACTCTCTTTATCTCTATCTCTCTCATCTTATGAAGTGTAACCCACACTGTTATGTGGTGGAGGACATTGAGAGATTTGGATCTCCTTTTTGGTTGGGGCTCGAAGCCAAGTCAAAACCAAAGCTGCTCCTGGCAATGAGTTGCTTATGCAAGGGAAGTCTAGGAGCTCTGCTGGTCTGCAATGGGTTTAAGGATTCACAGTACATTTCTCTCACATTGCTCGCGAGGAAGATTGCTTTGAACACTGTTATTGTGCTTGAACAAAAGGAAGACCCTATTTATTTTGATCCTTCTTGATTGTTAGGCTTTTAGTTAAAATAGTTACCTAGTTAATTACCAAAATAGTTAATTACTTTTCAATACATCTTGTCTATAACTAATTAACATTTTTATTCAAAATAACAATGACAAAAATTTTCATTTAATTCTTATTATAATGTAAGCAATATTTGTTTTTAATCGCATCTTCTCTTTGATAATAAAACAAGTCCATAAGAGTAACCACTCCTACATCATCTCTCCTTCTTGCAATGGTTTGAACAATTGCTTGGTGCAAGTAATAAATGACAGGATAGACAATAAGGGTGCTCTTATTAATATAAAATTTACACTAAAGTGAAGGTGATGCTATGTATGTAGACATTTCAAGATTGTGAGAATGCTTTGTTTAGTGCTCCTTTACCCTAGGGTACATACAGGGACGCCTAGAGGATATTCTAGTACAAACCCTATGATAATGGCGTGTTACGTTCGATCATAATATTCAATTAACATGGCATCATCTATTTTTATCCTCTTATAAAACATCATAAAGAAGGTCACAACATTTTAAAACCAAATTTTCTCATTTTATTTCATAAAAATCGAATATCTACAATGTATTTTCCAACATCCATACCAATACAGCATTATTGCCTAATACAAAAATGTGCTACATGAAAGAGGAAAATACACAAAATATATCTAATATGTCCATATCTAACTAACCGACCTTTGAGCCATTCCTTCTTGTCCCCAAAAGAAAAAGTCTGCACTGCTTCTAGAGTCCCTCAGTAGCTAATATCATCTCTCGGTCTTGAAAAATCAACATTGCAATTTTGATGAGTTTTGCAAACTCAATGAGGTAACCATCATCGATAGTTTATTCAATTCATGCATCACGTCAATACATATGACATATATTTCACAACTTTGCATAATTCATCACATATCACATTCTCACTCGAAAGTAGACAATTTAGGATTTCAATCAATCCAACATGCTTAATAAAATGCATAAGAAATGCCCATGTGACTCTTCTGATTATTACGTCATTGTGATTGAGTGCCTAAACTGCCCCGTATCTATTGTAAATACCAATCTCATTTATTATTTCCCTTATCCGTTAGAGATACAGAGCTCATTTTGCATAATGAGTCTTTGGCTCTTAATCACATTTGGAGCTTTAAGCTCGTTTTTTTTGGCTACTCAAGTCACAACTCTCATTATCTGATCATGCATTCATGTATGGAATGCATCTCTCATAATCAATCATGTCAAGAACCATTTAGTTCCTCACATTCACATACAATTAGCACTTCAATATCT
>JANITW010000005.1:25882001-25894552 GCA_027564335.1 Erythroxylum williamsii
ATAAGTTTTCAAAAAGATATTTTATTAATAAGATTATGTGATAGAATAAAAAAGAAAAACTCTCAATAAAAATTTCAAAGGCTTTTGAAAAACACTCGTTAACATTTCAAACTTTTTATAATGACTTTTGCGCTAATGATAAGTTAACACATGTAAATAATAGAGAGTGCCAAGGACAATCTATTGGACCCTACGTATTTAAATAACTGGCACATTCTCTTGTTCGAAGGACTTCACATTATTAGATGACTATAACCAGTTTTTTTGGAAAAAAAGTTGACCGATTTTTATAAGAAATTGGTTGGTTTTTTCACTTAACCAGCTGGTTTTCTGTCATAGAGGTTATAAACATAAACCGAACCAGAACACAGATCAGTTTGTATTTATTCTGATCGAATTAGCCAGTCCGGTCTTATTTTTCAATCGTTGATTTTCTTCATACATTTAAAATTTTGGTAAGTGTTGCTGTAATTAGCAATGAAATTCTAACTTTTTTCAGAAGATAAAATAATTTATTCATTAAATCGTAAAAGGCATTACTAAGTTCTTACAAAAATGGATTTGGCTAGAATAAAAACAAGGTTTTTACAACATTTTTATGAAAAAAAATTGATTTAAGAGATTTCGTTGTCTTTTATAGAAAGAGCTCAATTGTTCTTGCATGTGATAAGTTACCAATGTTTCTTCTATCTAACAGTGTAACTCGTGAGCTAAGACATGCTTATTTATGCTGATTTTGTTGAAAACTCTCTAGTTTATTTCTTTTTAAATGGAGTGGATTGTACTCTTGAAGTTGAGGCTTAAACATATTTTATCTTTTTCAATTGATCTGAATTTATGATTAGTCCATTCCAATATTTTACTCCAATCTGATACATGATAGTAGAGGCTAAGAGTGCTAGATACTAGCCCAAATGGAGGTTAAATAACCACACTTAAAGTGAAGGTAGTCAATGCTTTCGAGCTCACTATAACATAGTTCACATAATTTGTATTCAAATTCCACAATTTTGTCTTTGGTTTTCAACCTCTTCATAACTATAAGCCAAATAATGAAAGAAACTTTTAGTTTTAGGGACCTTTTCCAAACAATATTATACCAAGGAATAAAAGGGTGAGAGGGCTTCAAATCTTTGTTGCATACAGAGTTTGACAAGTTTCCATTCTGACTTAGTGACCATAAAGGTATGTCTGGAGTAGTTGAGTTGAGCATATAGGTTGGAAAATAGTTTTGTAGTTTTTCAGTGCCGCTGCCTTGACAATGCTAAGAGTTATTTATAATTACTTTGCTGACTTTTTTTTCTAAGAACTAATTTTAGTGTGAAGAGAATAGATATCCTATCTAAGATATAAAAGGCTGAAAGAAGTCCAATTGTCACACCAAAATAATGTTCCTTATATGAATTTTGATGTGTTAATAGACACTAAAACCGTTCCTCAAATTTTAAATAAAGGGCCAAGAGAATTCATTCTTCTTAACTATTTGTCATAAGCTAGTTTCCTTGAGATATAACTTATTAATCCACTTACTCCAAAGAAATTCGATATCATTAAATAGTCTCCAAGGCTACCTGCATGGATTGATAAGTATGAATGACATTAAGACCAAGTCCCCCTTCTCTAGCATAAATGCTCCCACTTGACTTTGACACAATCTTGCTTGACTAGAGGAAATTTTTGATACATTTTTCAATCTCCTTAATAATCCTCTTAGGGAGTAGAAGATGAGAACTCCAATGGGTGTGAAGATTATTCAACACAGAGATTATAAGTTACATTATACCAGTTTGAGACAACTATTTATTCTGCTAACCATTGATGATTTATTTATTTCTCTAGAATCTTTACGCAATCCCGATATTTCAGCTTTTTAGTTGAAATGAGAACATACAAGTAAGTGAAAGACATACCTTGGATGTTGAGATTAAAGATCTGTTGAAGTCTTTCAGCATTGGTTAAGTTTGAGGAGAAGAAATTTTTACTCTTGCCTTGATTGACTTTAAGACTTGAAATCTTATAGAAGTTTATGAGAGACTGATCTAATATGAAAGTGGATTCTTGGTAAGTGCCACAGAACAGTAGCAAATCATCTACAAATAGATGTTAGAGAGAGACAATTCCTTACATTTAGGATGAAACTTAAAATCAGATCTTCTGGATATGTTATAACAAATAATTCTATTCAAGACCTCCATAGTAATAATAAAAAGGTAAGGAGAAAGAAGAACTCCTTGTATTAAGCCATTCGACCTTTTGAATTGCTTACTGGGAGCTCCATTAATAAGAATACTATATGAAGTTATGGAAATGTAGGCTTGAATCCATTTAATGAATTGGTTTAGGAATCCAAAGCATTTCAAACATATAGTAATGAAGTTCTATTGAAGTCTGTCAAAAGCTTTTGAGAGATCAATTTTGATGGAACAACTTTTGATGTATCTTCTAGAGATATATTCTCTCATCAATTCTTGCACCAATATAATATATCTCATCAGAGATATTTCTGCCAAGGATGAAAGCTACTTGAGATTCATAAATGAATACGTTCAAACTCTTCTTGAGTTTGTTTGTAAGAAGTTTTGAAATCACCTTGTAAATGGTGTTACAGCAAGAGATAGGCCAAAAATCATTGAGATTACTTGCATTGGAAATCTTAGGAATCAAGCATATGTGATTTGTATTGATTTTCCTCAATAATTTTTCAAAATTCAAAAACCCATGACAGTTTCCACAACTAACTTGCCTGTAATTTGCCAGGTTTTTTGAAAAAATTATGCATTGAATCTATCTAGTCTTGACGCTTTAGTAGGATTCAGTGAAAAGAACATATTTAATCTCTTGTGAGGTAAAACGGTTGTTGAAGCTTCAATAATGTATCCTGTGGCAAAGCAAAGGGAGTCCTTATAAGATTTACCAACTGCCGCATACCCGATGGGCCTAATGCAGATGTATCACTTAGCAAGGAATTAAAGAAGTTGAATATCAAACTCTTTATAGAATCTCTATCAATATTCACTTGGTTATTAGAATCCAAGAGATAAGTTATTCGACTGAGATTTCTTTTTGCTATAATAGAGTTACGAAAGAATTTAGTATTAAAATCTCCTTATCTCATCCAAGTAATCCTTGTTGTATATAACATTTTCTTATTTGTATAAAAGTTTATACTGAATTACCAAAAAAAATCCTTGCCTTTTGCACAAAAGTTGAATTATGAACACGAAAAGCTCCCATGTATTTCCCCAACTTCATACATTCGGTGTTTTTAAAAGGATAATTATCTAGGTTTTTATAGGAATCTTAATGTGCAATTATCAACTCTCTTTTAGTCAGCTTGATATTAAAAAGGGATTGATCTGCTTTATAGGAAGTCTTCAATCTATTTCTAAGAATGTGAAGCTTTCTCATAAGCTAGAAAGCTTTACAACCTTTAATCTTGATATTTTATACCTCATCTACAAGCACCCTAAAGCCATCCCTTTCAATAAGGTAGTTCAAGAATTTTAATGGAGAATTATGATCAATATGATGTGAGATTCAACACTTCCATCCAAGAGTGATCAGAACATAATGGAGCACCAAAATGAGAAAAAGAATTAGGGAATTGATTCATCCATAAGTAATTAACCAAAACTTTGTCCAACTTCTTTCGGATTAGGCATCTTCCTTGCTATTAGTTGCTCTAAGTATAAAAGCATCCAAAAGATATGAGATCCGTTACTTCAGATTTGGTAACAACCCTCTCCAGCTCTCTTCTAAGGTTAATAGTGTTAATCTTGTTACCCTGTGCTTTAAATGGATGTAAAAAAAATTCAAATCATCTACAATTAACTAAGGCACATTCACAGAAGTATGAATAGAGAAAAGTTCTTCCCATAAATTTATTCTCTAAAATTAGAAATTGGTTGCATATATGATTGTAATTGTCATCACATTTCTTGTATTTACAAGTTTAGATCTAAGATGCATATGCTAATCAGAAGTTCTAATAAGTGTAATGTGCAAAATCTAATAGTTATAAGGCAATAAAATCCTGACATTATAATGGAATTCATTATTTGTCATATAACTCCAACTTTTCTCCAAAACTTTCATCATATTGTTGAGGTTATGAGCTTTTATTCTTGCTTCCAAAAGACTAATCAAAGCTACTTTTCTTTCTAATAAAATCTATCATCTTGACCTTTAAGAGGTTTATTAAGCCCTCTAATGTTCTTCTCCTCCTTTTAGACCTCCTTATAGTTATAAGAGTAAAATGATCCTTTAGCATATGAATTTCTTCTAAAAAAAATTGTTGATTACATTCCTCACCTTGCTCATCTTCAACTTAATCCAAGCTACCTTTCTCATCTCACTATTCGATGCTATATTTTATGTTCAATCTAAATATCTATTTTAGCATTCTGCACCTTAGATTTTGTCTTACCTCTATCCCCATCCTTGTCACAAGCTGGGAGTATTATCCTAGAATTCTAACAGCCTATTCACATCCACTTTCTAGTCACAAACTGGGGCATTATCCTAGAATTTAATATTTGATTCATCCTGTAACACCCCACTACCATAAAGTATATACACGAACATCCAGAGAATATTCAAGTACATATCCTATGACAATGATATGTTAAAGCAAACATAATCTCTTAAATGACATCATAAAGAATATACTATACTTAAAACCTCAACACTTCATTTCGTCCATTGAAAAAAGTTTACATTGTAGTCATTGAAACAAGTATTTACATTACCAAACAAGAGAAAGTTTACAATCCCTTATACAAAAGTTCTACATGACAAAGAAATACAAAATACAATATATAACTCCTCTAATGTCAGCTGACAGATCTTTGAGCTATGTCTTAATCCAAAATGTTTCTCTAGAAAATCTTAGGAATTAGGTCTACTGTCTCGTACCTGAAAAGCCATGTTGCTATTTTTGATAAGTTTTGCGAACTCAATGAGTGAACTATCATTGATGGTCTCACTCAAGTCAAATACACAAATATCACGCAACCAACCAATTTCACAAACATTTTCCATTTCAATAAGACATAATGAATGATACACATTTCACATACATTCTTTCAAAACATGTATAACCCAATCAATCATATTATCATGACATATCACTTTATCATCACAATTTTATAAAAGGTTTCATAATCATAAATATAAAAATTTAGATGCATATGATACTCTAGATTTGTTATCATTTGTTGTAACCAAACGCCTTTCAGATACCAATATAGATACTGGCCCATTAGGCTCAGTAAGATACAGAAATCATAGAGTAAAGCTCTACATGTAGAATTTTGAGCTTAAAACTCTTTTAGACCAACTACTTTGATCACAATGCCTTTATCTGAACATGCATTTTATGAAATACATAAAAAAATAAGAGAATATGCCATGAATAACATTCACTTATAATGCACAGGCAAAATCTTATATTCATCGGACCTTAGTTTGGCATTCAACTTTTGTTGAGTATTCTAAAATCATTCAGAATTTAGTTGCAAATAGATATCATTCAAATTTCAAATGCAAACATAAGACTTCCAATATGTTGTTGAATATCAAACTCCTTGAACTATTAAAGTCCTGAATTCACATACGAATCATAAACAGTTCAACAATTAGAAGTTAAACAGAATAAAACAATTCTAGGAAGATCAGCTAGGTTGACTCACAGTACGTTCCAATTTATGCTATTACTTGGATGGTCTGGCATTATTTGAATAGCGTTCGACTTGAGCCTCTAAAATCATACAATTCACACATAATTCATATTACAAAGTTGATTAATTAAATACTTATTCATTTATGCACACACACACACACACACACACACATATGTCATGTTCAATGCATGCCTAATGACTATCCCAGGTATGTTTCCTTAATCATAATTCATAATCATTCACATATTGTCACTTGGATATGTCTTGTTTGCATTTAGGTTAATACCTTAAGCAGACTTGATCATGCTCCATTCATTAACCATACAATTAACCAACTTTTCCAACATCAAATTATGCTTTTTTAAAACCTTAATCAAGTCCAAATGCATCATATTTAAATACCTTAATCCTTAATTGGTTCAAGAATCACACAAAAGAACATTTTCCTTACTTCCATGCAATTTCCACAGTCATGTATGGCTTCCCACAATTGTGGGATGGGTTATCCAAAAGTTCCCATCCAATTCCTTCATTAGTTTTCTAAATTTTCTCAAGATAAGTTTCAGGTCAGTTTTGTATGACCATTATGATAGAAACTGAGGTTTCTAGATAATATGTTCTTCTAAAAATATTTCTCTATGTTTTAAGTTTCTAATGAACTAAAATTCATATGATTTGGTTCATTATTCCTAGATTTATACCCAAAATACTACATATTGTTCTCAAATAGTGATAGAATCCAAAAACTCAACTTCAAGCCAAATTTAGAAACTCTTATAGAAGAATTCAAATTTGATTCATTCATTAGAAATATAGCCATATGTCTCTCGTTTAAAATAAAATTAAAATAATCCCATTTGGATGTCTACAAATCAAGATAGAGCTAAAATACAGTTACATGTTATGTGAAAACACTACAGCTAACATATTCCAGCAATTTTTCTTTCACTTTTCTAGATTTTTTTACACTTTATACCAAAGTTAAAACAACTTCTTTATAGTTCATCAATTATACCTCTATTAAGCCTAAATCATACTCCAATTTTTCATCAATAACCTCTCCTATTCCGGTTCAAAATTATTCAAGTAATAGCTCACAAATCTTAGTCTTTCATGTATCAAAAATCAAACCAAATATCTATCTTTCATTATCATGCATATAGGTTTAATTCTTTCTCAATTCAAGGACACTCTTCTAATAACTTTCTTTGGTCTAAATCCACCTTCTTTATACATTAAATCCTAGTCCAATACATCCACATAATGCCCTATACTCCACGGTTTCCATATACCAAAAACAAAACAGAAAAACTTCTAAGTTCATGCAACATTTTCCAGCACATATCTTCACCAATCTCACATGCATTTCATTCCAATTCAAGCATCATTCTTATATCATTTAATGTTACTTACCAATTAGGCTTCCAATTTAACACAAAATTTTAGGTTAACCAATCCTCACAAGCAAGCAAAAATCAACGCAAACTTATTGTGAAAGTAAGGTGATTTTTGGACAGCAAAAATGAAGATCACATTCAGCTAGTTTTCTTGGCAATTTGGTGAAGGATATACGTATGCTTTTGACGAGGAAACTTAGTTAGGGTTCTAACAAAAATTACAGAGAAAAGAAAGAGCTATTTCGGTGAAAGGAACAAAGGAAAGAAGCAACAAAACTCAGCTGCAGACACTTGCTACATCACATGCTAGGTGTCACCTTCTAATGTCAACATTTGTCTTAAGGCATGTATTACATTTGTCTAATCAAGATGTTGCCACTAATCCACACATTTAGTAGCCATTTATCTCCTACTAATTAGTCCACTTGTAACTCCATGATTGATCCACTTGTCACATACTAATTGATCCAATTGTCATTTAATTACTAGACTATTTGTCACTAATTTAACTATGCCAAATGTCACTCAATTTTAGACTTAAACATCCTAATTTTCATATATCAATTTTTCTTACCACTTGGCATTTTTTTAGACCAAATATACATTTAATTCATTAATTTCTCAATCAATAACATTTGTCCCAATTTACTAATTGAAATCCAAACATACCAAAATTTAAGACATATCAAATCACAATTCACATCATGTTTACTTAACTTCTTTTATACTCCGAGATAAGTCAATTGAGTGCGTATGCTATTTTTATAATGTGTACAAATATAATTCGTGTATGAATGCTAATGTTATGCATGTATATGCAATACTTAATTTAGGGTTAAACCCTAAGCATATATCAGAAAATATGATATCACACATCCTCCATTCCCATTAATTCTTTGTACGTTTAATAAACTTTTTACCAGTCAGTTTTCATATTTGATGTCCTTTTGTGGTTTTCAATTATATGTTAACTGAATTTCAAACTTTTCCAACTCATTGGCTGTATTAAGCTTCAAGATTGGCAAGGTTTCCGGGATTGGATTCTTGTGATATACTTCAACACAAACTCGAGCAAAACACATCTTGTCTAGCTTTGCAATGGCTGAATCAAATGCCACTGGTTTTCCCACAGCACTATCTAAAAAACTCAAGCCATCAAGTGACCAATATTGTAAAGGTATGCTGTGAAAATTGATCCATAAAGGCATCGTTTCAATGCTTTCTTTTTTTTTTTTCTGATTCTAGATTAAGAATTCATTAGTCTATGTTGCGTTTTGTTTAGATAGTGATTGTTTCCATTGTTAGCAGCTAGTGATTGTTTAATCGCTCAGAGGTAGCCATAGAGCTCCCTAAGTCAGAAAATACCTAAAGAAAGGCCCAAAAAACCGCCTAGATTGCTGTTCATGCCCAGATTATTGTTCATTCGTGAGAGAGCTATTCTTCGTTCGAGGAAGTTGTTTTTATGGGGAAACTGGGAAGCTATCGGAATAAAGCCCAGTCGGGGGTGGGGAAGGTGAGGTTGGGTTTGTTGTTTTTTAAACTCTGGCTTTACAAACACAATTTGCTCCTTTATTGGCAAAACTTTAGGCATTGATATTAAAGCTTCAAAGCAATGTAAAGAATCAACTTTAGGCATTGATATTAAAACTTCAAAGCAATGTAAAGAATCAACTTTAGGCATTGATATGAACACAAGTAAGAAATTAAAACAAATCCATATTAGCCGGAAGAAGCACATCACTCTTATTATCCCAAGTGAGAATCTTCAAGGCCTCTGTTTTAATCCACTCATTAACCCATCACTCTTCTGCACAGATTTTCTGCTCTTCAGTGGAGAAATCAAGTTTCTGGTTTTCAATGGAGAAACTAATCTGTTGGCCAACCTTGAAGGTGAAAAGGAACGGCGAAGCTTGGAAGCTATGGGCAACTTAGGTGACTCTTTGTTCAAATTGATAGGTCTTCTCGGTGAAAGGGTCTTAATTTTCACTTGGAACTTGGTTGCTGAAGGTGGGGACTTTATCAAGAATTTGTGCGGAGTGGTGGCCTGCTTGTTTTTGGCAACCATTGGGGACTTTGTCTTGCAAAACTTCTGCAGATGTGCAGACTGCGTAGACGACAGGAACAAAGGGTTTGGAAACAGCACTGCCTTTTTAGCCCATGGTTTATTCCTGGGGGACACTTTATTTGTCCGATATTGAATATTGTCTTTGTCAACCTCCGTTTTTCTAGGAGGTGAAACTTTGAAGACAATGCGTGACCGAGCTCTTTGAAGAGATGGAGAACAAGACTCTGATCTATTATTTTGCTTTTCCTTCTTCCTCTTTGACTTGATTTCAGGCTGTGGCCTAGGTTTCCTCCGTTGGGTGATTGGTGTTACAGGGTTGATATTCATGGTTTTACCGCTAGAAACTGACGCCACCATTTCTCTTGCAAATTGGCTTGCTTGCAGAATCTCTCCAACTGTTTCACCTACAAGCATTGCCGGTAATGACATTTTCCGCCACTCTCCCCCTACATTTCAGCACTAAATAAATTTTAGTCAGAAAAAAAATTCTTAAATGGAGTTGTTTGTAGTTGGACAACGATATCAATGGTGTGTGTGTGTGAGAAAGAGAGGCAGAGAGAGCGAGAGACCTTTTGAACTTGCAGGAAACTTTCCCACAGGAGACTTCCCATGTGCAGCACCAGCAGCGTTCTTAATCCTTCAATGTGGAAGAAAAAACGCATGACGAAGTAAGCATACTCAGTTCAATGAAAATCACGCAAACAACAGAAAGTACAAACTCAATAACCGAAATGTCCATGTACCTTAAAGATTCTTGCTTGCACCTCAGACTAGTCCTTAAATATCCTCTAGTACTTCTGGGACTCAGACTAACACCTGCTATCACCTTATTCCCGCCGGCCACCGTGTATTGGAGCTCTTGCAATCTGGCCATGCATTTATCCACCTTCCAAAGTTGAAAACCAGGGAAAGAAAATGATAAACCCGAATTAAGTAATGTTTCTTCAAGATTTTTTTTCTTAGGTGCCAAAAAGAGGAAAGCATCTCAGCTAAAAGGATTCGTTCCCACAATTCAAAAAGCTTTCACAAATCTCAGCTGGTCAAGCTGATTATCACGAGCAATCTTCAAAAAAAGAAAAGCCAAATGACCCCAATACCCAGTTTTCAGTTTCTCTCATCTTCCAAACATCCGAGGGGCCGATAGGACAAATCTTTATGGCAGCAAGGGTTCATGCGACAACTTACCTTCTGGACTGTTTCTCTGATAAGAACAGGATTGAGAGGAGCCACAGCCACAGTCCTCCTCTGCTTAGGTGGGGTTCTTGCTACCATAATTCCCGAGTGGGTCTATCACACGCTCTCACTCACACTCACACTCTCTCTCTATGAACCGAGGCTTTTCTTTGGAGATGGGTCAGATAACTCCTAAAAGAGTATGTTCAGTTTTGTCATTGAAGCGAAAAGTCAAAGCACACGGCCTTCAAGTTGGTAACGGATCTTTTGTTCCAACGGTCAAATCCATCACTAAACATTCCAAAACGGCTACTTTTTGCAAATTTATATTAATAAATGCACGCCTGGGAAACTTTCTTGGATTAACCGCAGTGGAGAATCTACAGAGATTAGGATGTAGTGAGCCGTTGGTTATGCCAATGATAACACTAATAAATTAATAATAAAGAAACACTATCATTTACCCCTTAATAATCGTTAATTCTTCTGAAAGCCTAAACATTGAATCTTCCACAGTTCAAGTTGACGCATAAATATGTTTTAAATGGTTATATAAGTACAATTTAGAATTTTTAACCCACGCCTAGATTATTTAAATATATTAGGAACGATCATATCTCTTATTCACTTAACTTTAAAGGCCTGCACGGGTAACTCAGTTAGTCATTGGCAAGGTTAACTTCGGATAAGAACCAGGGTTCGAATCCCAACAAGGGGAAGAGTGAGTCACCTTGCTGAAAAACTGGCTGAGATCAGACCGTGATTTACCCCCTCACTATTCTGTCAGATCGGGGTGTGGGGATACTTAGGATGGACGATTCCACCTTTTGAGACAATTTTAAAGGTTCATACGGCACTCCCTCCTTTGAATATTTTGAATCAATCAAATATTTTGGTCAATCTCGGTAGCAAAAAGTTGTAGGAAATCAAAAAATGTGGCAGAATATCAATTTTTAATCATAATTTTTATTAAAATATAATTAAGACCCTAACTTTTTTAAATATCCAAAATGAATCTAAAGTTTTGTGAAATATTAAAAGAGTTATGTCTGGATTTACGATGGGTAATGTCAACACAAATGCGACACACATTTATTAATTTTAATGATTATGTAAGTCTTATTTTGTCACATAATATAGACATGGCACTATAGGACACATATATTTAAATTAATTAACCTTAGTTTTGATTATGTTAGTTTTTTAAAAATAGACCAGATAGACCAATTCAACCTTAATAACTAGGAACATGCCAACTCTTTAGTTAAATTTATTGAAATAACATTTGTATATGAAATTCGCCAATTTTCTAACTATTACTTCCTAAAAAACCATGAAGAATCAAGTCTTAATCTTCTTCTTCAATCAAACTTGTGCAACTTGTTAACTTATTTAAGTAAGTTTCAATTCTATTTTAATCAAAATTTCTAGTCAAATACTTTAAGAGGTTTTCTTCTTCGGTTAAACTTCTATAACATCCATTAAACTTCTACAACTTCTTATCTTATTTAAGTTGGTTTCCAATTCTATTTCAATTGAGTTTTAGTCTTATCCTTTAAAACGTTTGTTTCTTTAGTCAAACTTCTACATCATCTTGAATTCTTTTCTCATTAATCTCTTATTTAATTAGTTTTCTCCCACGATTTCAATCCACAGAGTTTGTTATTTTCTTAATGCTTTTGTTGCTTTCTTTTTTATAGATTAAAGAATTGTATTAATCAAGGCAATGCCTTTCAAAATGATTACAATTTATAATTACAAGGTGTTACAAGATGATCAACAAGCTAGCTAAATGAGACGAGTTAAAATAAGCTTGAAGCTTTTTAGCTTCATATTAGTCTAAGGTCAAGTGTGTTTGAAAGGCATTTCTTGCAGGACAAAAGATCATTGTTGATAGTTTTACATAAAAACTTCAATAACATAAGTGTTCAGATCATACCATTTAGTATAAAAGATATCGTTTCCACTTAGGATTAATTAGTCACCTAACAACTTGAATGCATTTTATATATGATGATAAAATATTTAATTAATTGAATTAAATAAAGTAACTAAAATTAAAATAAACTAATAAAACTAAACAACTGAATAATTGAAACTAACAATAACAATAAAATTAATCAATGATGTGGAAACTTAGGGGTTATTATATCCTTGTTTTGTCTTCCCTTTATCGTGTTGATTCAATTATGCTTGATATTAGATATCTCAAGGTTTTGATTACCCTCTCTCGAA
>JANITW010000005.1:25894967-25906113 GCA_027564335.1 Erythroxylum williamsii
ATGGGGATGGGGCGGGGATGGGAAACGAAATTATAAATGGGGATGGGGGCGGGGATCACATAATCCGCCCCAAACCCGCCCCATTGCCATTCCTACTCTTTTTGTGCTTTTCTTTGCCTTAAATACTTCTTAAAGATTGCAGGGTTATTTCTAAGGTTTCCTTACTTAATATGGTTCCAAAAATAGCTCTAAAATATCAAGAATACAAAATTTTTACATATTAGAAAACAGTATGCTACAACTATGGCACATGCGTTGTTCATCTTCTCTATCACGATTATGGCATTATACATGATTGTGGCTTCTTCTCTTCTCCAAGTTCTTCCTCTTTTCTTCAATTTCCTACTTCTACTTACTAATAAAAATATTAATCACCCCTTGAAACATAAAAGTAAGATCAAACTCTTGCTTTAAACAAATCAAATAATTAAAACAAATAAAAACACTTAACAAGAGCACAACTCTAAGTCCTAAAGACACGATTATCATCTAAGAAAATACTTAAAAACATACTCAAACACCTAGAAAACATACTAATACATCTTTGTTTGTCCTTAAGCAAGGCTTAAACATACAAACAAAACATGTAACATATAAACACACATTCATACACAATGCAATAATGGTACAATGATATCAAATCTTATAGAATTAACTTAACCTCAAATATCAACCACTTTAAAAAATGCCAACATACTAACTTATTCCTTTCATGTTTAAGCACTTTGATTTGAATGTATATATCAGTCAAAATATTAACACAGTATTCATAAACTTGTGACACTTGTAAGAATGTATTTATTATTATTGATTAACTAAAAAATAAAATATAGCTAAGTAACCTGTCATGAAAATTCTTGCTATTTTTAAAAGATCAGTAGGTTTAATTTTATTACAAGCACTATCTTTTTATATTTTCTTTAATGATCTCCTAGTCTTTTGATGCAAAGGCAAACATCTTGTCATGAATATCCCACGATTGCTCAACTAGGTTATTTTTTTAACTTGGACAGTTTATTATTTTATCCTTTTGACATGAAATTTTTTTTTTGTTGTGAATGCCCTTATTACTCAAATTATTGCAACTTTTAACTAACTATCAACTTTATTCTTGACCTAATTTTATTAAAAGGGCCAGGGGAATAGGAATTTTATTTAACACTTGTTCTTTTTTCATTTAATTTTTTAAACTACTTCATTTCTTCCTCGTCAAGCACTCTCATAAAAGGGTACCAATGATGCTAATCGATTTAATTGAATATAATGATAAATGTTTCCAAACAAGTATCATAAAGTGAAAGAATAGTTGCTATATCCTAATTAACATATACATTCATCTTAAAATACAAAATTCACAAGTTACTATGCCTTTAAAATTTAAATGACCATGTTCAAAGTAAGCTAACTCCATTCAATTCATGCTATTGACACATTCACACAATGCACACATCTTGTAACCAAATTTTACACTATGCCAAATTAATCAAAACTAATACAATGCAAATGATAATTTCACATACCAATGATATGTCAATGCATAAACGTCCTCACACTCGAACAACACAATGTTCTTATTATGGAAACCAAAACAATACAAATAAAGAGAAATAACAACAAAGAAAAAGTAAGAAAGCAAGAAAACTTATGGTGATTTGGGTGGTGATGGTGTTAGATATGGAACTTAGAGACCTTGAATAGTAAAATATTTAAGCATTTTCTTTGTTTGATACCGTTGGTGACGTTGATAAAGCTTCACCTCCTTTAGTTACACCTCCATTATGTCCAGATGATCCTCTAAATGCTTGTTATTTTTTTCCCTTTTAAAGCACGTTCTCCCATCCTTCCTCTTCTTCCTCCGTAAAGTTTTTGCTTGATGAAACTTGTCATTGGTAATGTGGTGGTGCTGAGCTAGAGCTCGACTATCCTGCCTTGTGTTTAAACTTAGGTTTTGAACCGGTATCTTAGAGTTATATATCATGGCACTCCAAAATCTCTGCTCTCCACAAATGCTTATGATTTAAAAATTCCAAAAAGATAGGGGTTAGTTCATCAATAGAAACACCATGAAAATAAGCTAGCACAGTAACAAGAAAGCCTATGCCTAGTTAGCTACTTTTCTTATTAAGCAAAGTAACTGTCGTTTAAAAAATGTGGGGTGATGTACAAACTTGAACTTATGATCCATGCAGCAAAGGATAAGTAAATCTTTTATAAAACACTTATTACTTTGAGTTTTAGCAAAAAAAGTTTGAAACACAAATTTATGTAGTAACAAATGTTTAGGATTCTAAATAACATTATTAGGTTCATTTTTCATATTAAACCCATACAACCAGTTAATTTTTTTAAATATTTATAGCATTAAAATTTTCATGTTTTTCAAAAAAAATTATTTTGGAAAACCACATATGTCCCCCGTAACATCATTTTCCACACTATAAGGTTTTCCACACAATCAAAACCAAAATTTAACTAATTGATGCAACTTATAATATAAAATAGTGTAAAATTCAAGGTCAATTCTTCATACCTAGGATAATCAAAACATAAACATTTGTCCCGTTGAATTTTAGCACCTAAAGTCTCAAATTTTCCTTTCAAATCTAGTTTGCTAAGATTGAGAAATCAAAATATTGAGGTGCTGTAATAATTTTTGAACAAAGTTTTTGGAATTTTTTACCTTCCTCTTACGTAAAGATTGAAAAAGTCACTCCAAAATAAATCCTTGGCAAAGTCACATACTTCATCACATGAAACTTTTGTTTTTACTTTCAGAGTTAAGTGTTTTATAATTGCTTGATTTTTGAAGTCATATTAGATAGTAAAATTTGCAAAACATAACCAAGAAAACACACAAAAACATATAATAAAACCCAAAAATCTAGGAGAGGGAAGTGTAGAGAAAATCTTGCAAAACCTACTTGAAGGATGTCATTTTCATATGGGAATCACTATATTTGTGTAGAAATAATGATAATCTAAATGAAACAAGAAAGAAAAGAGTGAAAAACCAAGTGAAAGTGAAGAAAATTTTGAGAGAAAGAAGAGAGATATGGAGGTGGTTGTTAGTTAGAGAGACAATATGAGAGGTGAGAAAACAAGTATTTAAAGGGTTACAATTTGAAAACAAGGACAAACTAGGGTTTTTTTTATGTATGTTATGAGAAGGAAGGTTCACTCTTATCTGTCACAATTGTAGATCTAGCCATAATCGTGATAGAGAGTTTTTGCTCTGGCCATGCACGATCGTGCATAGTGCCACAATCATAGCATGCCTAGAGCACTCCATTTTTTTCATGTTTTGCTTTATTTTCCCCATGTATCACCCGAAACTTGTTCACTAACTTTTAACATATTTTTAAATATGAGATTAAACAAACAAAATCACTCCCAAAACCTAACTATCATAATATGCTTACAAATGAATAGAGATAAAAATATAAAACATATCCTAATTCTTGGGTTGCCTCTCAAGTAGCGCTTGTTTAATATTATTAGCTTGATGTACCCTTCACATCTACTATCAACTTGGGCCTATAATTAGTGGCTTACTTCCACCCTTTTGTTCCTACCTTAATAGTGTCAGGGGCAGTAATGCAAAGAGAGATCATAGTCATCACTCATTACTTACTTATATGTCTTCCGATGAATGGGAAGGTTCAAATTAAGATTATTATTAAAATTGGTGAATCCAAGATTGTTTTTAGAAGGGCTGAATCCATTGACAATATTGAAGGAGCTCAAGCCAAAGTTTGGGTTAGTGGGAGAATTGATGGTTGAATCAAAAGGGCAGAGGTTGGAGAATAGGCAAGTTTGTTACTAATAGATGTGGGAGCTAAGGAAAGATTAGAGTAATTCTTAGTTAGGAGTAGGATGAAGTTAGGGGAGAATTGGTGGAAGTTGAATCGGAAGGGGTGGAAGAAATGTTGGCCTGGTTAAATGATGAAAAGGAAGTGGTTGGTGGTGGGGGAGTGTAGCGAAGGGAAGTCTTCCGAATCCATATCTAGAATGGGTGTTTGTAGAGGGTTGGTGGGGGGTTGTCAAAAAGTAGTTAACCAATTAAGGGAAAAAAATATAGTAAACAGGAAAACTTTCAAGTGGAATGACTATAAGGCCCCTTTTAATGTTTAAGGTTGTGTGTAGGTTTAGAAGGGAGAAAAATATTGTAGATAGATATCAAGAAGAAAGCATATAGGAGAGGGAGGCAAGAGGAGAAGAAGATGAAAAAGAGCAAGAGAAGAGAAGAAGGAGAAATGCAGAAAGATGATATATGAAAACTAGGTTTTGAAATAGTAAAAGAAAAGGCAATAAAGAGATGAGGAAGAAATAAAGAAGAGGGGGAAGAAAAAGCAAGAATTAGGAGAGGTAAGAAGATGATGAGATGGTGAAGTTAGATAAACAAAACTAAAGGACATCAATTTTGTTATATCTATTTAATTTGTCTTCGCCACATTGATTAAATTTTTAAGAAATAACTTGAATTATAATCTTGAATATAATATATCTGATATAATGACTTTCAATGATGGTAATAATAAGATACTTCTCAATAATAAAAATTTTATACCAAATAAAAATTGAGAGTAGTATAATTTGAATAGACATATCATTGAAAGAAATTCTAAATATTTCATTTTTTTCTTTTATTTTTATTTAATGTAAATTTTATATTTTATATATATACCACCAACATTTTTGTTTTTAATTTTACTTCTACTTTGTAACGTTCCCCGCTATAAATTGTTGTTGCAATGATTATGGATCTATATTACTATATGATATTTTGATGTCGTATATATAATTTTAAATACTTCCTATTATTTTTAATTTTATATCAATTTTAATTATTATTTATATGATCAACATATAAAAGGTAATATTAATAGAAAAATATTTGTTATAATATTTTTAAGCCTGAGTTGATATAAAAATAATATAATATAATATATTAAAAACTATTTTGTAATTTTATAAAAATTAAGAATATTGTAATTTTAAAAATTAAAAACTATTGTTTTAAGTAATTTTAAGTAATTAAAACAAGTATTTAATGAGTTACAGTTTGAAAACAAGGACAAACTAGGTTTTTTTTTAATGTGTGTTATGAGAAGAGAGGTTCACTCTTATATGTCACAATCGTGGATCTAGCCACGATCGTGGATCTAGCCACGATCGTGATAGAGAGTTTTTCCTTTGGCCATGCACGATCGTGCATGGTACCACGATCATAGCATGCCTACAGCACTCCATTTTTGCCATGTTTTGCTTTATTTTTCTCATATATCACCCGAAACTTGTTCACTAACCTTTAACATATTTTCAAATATGAGATTAAACAAACAAAATCACGCTAAAAAAAAGAAAATAACAAACCTACATATAAGAGTTTACCAAAAGCCTAACTATCATAACATGCTTACAAATGAATAGAAATAAAATATAAAACCTATCCTAATTTTTGGGTTGCCTCTCAAGTAGTGTTTGTTTAATATTATTAGCTTAAATTACCCTTCACATCAACTATCAACTTGGGCCTATAATTAGTGGCTTACTTCCACACGTTTCTCCCCATGACAGTTTAATAGCTCAAGAATAAGTCATGTGTTGTAAGATAACAAGAAGGACATATATGATCAAATTAAGAAATCTAAGTGAGTATTAATGTCCTTTTTCATAACAAACTATTAATAAAATAAGGAATTATGAAACTCCTTGAATCTTCAGTTAACTCCAACAATTTATCCTATGGGAAGGTGAACTCAATCATTCACCTTTGTCCACTTTTCTAACTGCTCGTTTTTGTCCTCATTCACCTTTGTCCACTCTTTCGTTTTTAGTTCTTGAACAAAGATTTCCTTCTCTTCTTCATCCACTATTTTCTTTGTCCTCTATTCTTCTTTTTTTTCTTAAGTAGCAACTTCCTTTGTGAATTCGAGCTTTGTCTCCTTTTCACTCTGAGGCATTAGTAGGCTCCAATTGATCAAATTTTATATCTAATAAAACTCTCATTACCTGCAATTATACGTATCATATTTGGAAGTATCGAAAGGTATTGTTTCCATGAGGATTATGAAAGAACTAATTTGAACATAACTTTGCCTAAGGTGTTAAAATATGATATGACTGAAAATGATAACATAAATTAAAACAATTAAATAAAATCAAGAAAATAACAAATAGTAAGTGAGTTGTCAATTTAATATAAGATTGATCAAGGATGAATGCTTAAGATTTATTCTTTCATTATTTTTTCCCTCAACTTTAATTGATCCAATTAAGTATCGATCCTAGATTTTCTAAGGGATTGATTACTCTCTCCGAAGCCCTAACTAATTAACCCTACTTGATTAAACCTAATTGAATATGAAAATTCTAGATTTTACAACCTCTTGAGCCTAAAAATCTTCCTAACGTTTTTCAATTAGATTTGACATTATCTATTAATCAAGTTCTCACATAAGATCTCTCTTTTAATGATAGTTGATTTGATAATCATGTGACTTATTAAAATATCATCTCTCATTGCACAATTTAATCATATTACTTTTGACTCACACTCTCGATTTATTGTAAAGTATGAAATGCACAATTATCGCAACACTATAATATGTATTGAATCAACAAAGATCATATTCACAAAATAACTTCAAAATAAACCCTAATATGGAAATTAAAACACCATGAATGTAATAAACATTTAGAAATTCAGTTTACACATCAAGTATGATGAAAATAACAAATAAGAAAGAAAGAAAAACTCAATTCGAAGCTTGATATAGAAAAATGGAATTTTGGATGTTCTCCTTGATCTTTCTTGTTTAATCCACTTTCGTAAGATGACGATTATATTTTTAAGGCTTCTTAATGTTCTTAAATAGTCTCTTAGGGTCTTAGGGGTGTAACTAGGGTTTTCCCCCCTTAAGTGGTTCTAAAAATGCCCCTGAACTGTAAAACAAATGGAAAAATCGCGCCTAAGAATCCTTTGTCAAGATTATGACATAGGAGTCATGATCGTGACTCTGAAAAAATTACTTATGTCACAATCCTGATAATGGAGTCACGATTGCAACTTTGGGTGATTCTCTTCTATCATGATCGTAATATGGGAGTCATAATGGTGACTTTACCCATGTAGCTCCATGCACATCCAACTTTCTCGTTCTTCACTTATCTGATTTTCAACACTAACAAACACATCAATCACCTTAAGAAACATATAATTAAGATTGAAAACATGTTCTAAATGACATAAACACTTAGAATATAAACAAACACTCAAATTAACACAATTCTAAGCCTATATATGCAACAACCATCTAATAAACACCTACAAACACACTAAAAACCTATTAAAACATAGTATAAACTACATTTATTAGCTCTAATAACATGTTGTATCCGGCAAAGTATTAGTATGTTGATATGGTGTATTTTGAGGTTAGTTTCGCATGCAATATGGTTTCCCCCAAATATCCATAATCTTTTTAGAATGAGCATGTTGTTACTGATTGATATAGATTTGAGACTTAAACCCCTATTTTTAATAGGTTTGTAAACATTTGACTACTTAATCTTTGCTCTTCCACAAGAGTTTTTAACCTTATTCCATAAGAAATAAAGAGATGAGGAAGAATAGATGAGGGGGGGAAAAAAGGAAGAATTAGGAGAGGTAAGAAGATGATGAGATGGTGAAGTTAGATAAACAAAACTAAGGGAGATCAATTGTAGCATCCCACTCCCGCAAGACCCAAACCCGATATCATTGGTGATATCCGAGCCCGTGCCTCATGAGGGTGGTATGCTAGAGCAGTCAAAACCGTTCAAAAACCTAGAATGATATTTTTATTTTTGAACACAATCTCGTGCGCGGAAATCAGTAACCATATTATGCCCACTTTGATACGAAAACATTTCGATCAAAACATAATTTCCGTAATCGCATTACAATACAACATTTATTCATTTGGGCCCTCTACAATGACAGTACTATTCTGTAAAAATTGCAGAAATACAAATCTTATACAAGAACATAATAACACTAATGCAGACGTGAACTGATCCCAACCTTAAACTCTGACTTGCGAGCAGTAAACATACTCCCGTGTGTCTAACGAGGTACTCATCGATCCCTGAAAAATATTTGCAATGTTGGGTGAGTTTGCGAACTCAGTGAGAAACCATCATCGATAGTTCACTCAACTCATACATATACACGCAATTCACATAATATCACATTCAAAAATATCACATGCGCTAATATTTCACAAATATAAGGCATATCGCCTTTCACACAGTTCACATTCAATCATTTGTATATGCGATGCACATGTGACACTTTCCGTTTATTACGATGTTGTGACCGTGCGCCTGAACTGTCCCAATAACGAGCACATTAATTGTGAGCCTGTGGCTCTGAAATATGTTGGGCTTGAATGCCCTGATACGGTGAGCCCGTGGTTCTTACGTTGGACTCGACGCCCTGATGCATTGAGCTTTAAGCTCTGAAATACAGTAGCTGCTCCGGTCACAACTGACATTATCTGAACATGCCTTTATGCATGAATGCATATGTCTCATATCGCATTACAGTCTAATCCAATTTATCAGAATCAAACATATCATTCTCATACAGTCACAATTTATCACATTCACAACCAGTTTACACTTCAATGTCCAATTCCCATTCCTTCGGACCTTTGGTCCGATATTTCAGTCGTAACCAATTTTCACATTCACAAACTATTCCATTGAAGCATTCATAACAGTTATACACAATAGAACTTCGATATCAAGTTCCCAATACTCCGGACACCTATGGTCCGAAATCAATTATAAGCAAAAACACATAACCCTCCATTCATCTCCATATGGTATAAGTGCATAATAGTAAACACATAAAGGTTGAGGAACCAACTAGGTTACTCACCTGCACTTCCGAGCTACAGCCTGAAAGTCCCAGCAATCTCCGTGGAATATCTTTCCATCGATGCCTCTATAACAGTCCAATAATTTCTCATTACTAAATGCATAATCAAAATAATTCAATGATGCACGTGTCTTAAATAAAAGATGTACAATGCCTATTAATGACCTTCCTGACGCTATTTCCCAATTTTCACTTTCTTTTGCCTCGAAAACGATTTTTCGTTCTATAAGCCCCACAACATTTAAACAATATCCTTATCCTCAAGGAAAACCTCAAAACCAATTTACTATTCATTATGTCAATATTATCCATTGAAGATTCCAAAAGCATGCCACTTATTTCATAAGTCTCTAATTTATACTCCAATGTCATTAAAGCAATCCTTAGGTTGCCATAAAAGCATATCCTCAATCTTCTTTCAATAATTAAAATCTCTCTAATTGGAATTCAAACTTTCATTCTTCATATTAATTGTAGACATCTCTCTCTAGATCATAACGAATCAAACATCACTTCAATTGGAGGTTTACACCATTAGATATGCCCCAAAAACTAAACCAAATCAATTCAGAAATTAGCCCTCGTCGCGGCGTCCTGAAGTTGCTCGCCGCAACGTGAAAAAACGTTCGCCGCGGCGAGCAATTTCTTTGGGCTCACCGCGACGCAATGAAGAAGAACTCGTCGCGGCGTAAAAACTCGAGCTCGCCGCGACGTCGAAAGGAGCTCGCTGCGGCATCATAAGTTTAGAGCTCGCCACGACGACTTCCTTCCCGCACGCCGCGACGTGCAGGCATCCGACCTTCTTCTCCGACCAATTTTTCACCATTTCTCTCTCTAAAACCACCCTAACTCAACACAACTACCCCCAATCTTTCACATTAAACCCCCATGGATGCATCAAACACAATAATAAACAACATATAACTAATTTACTTACCAAATCAATCTTTCCTTCGAAAATTTCCGAATATTTCTCTAACCCTTTCACCTTTCTCTAACACCCACGGGTCTCTCTCAAAACTTCAACAATCTTCATCTTTTCATGGATTAAGGTTGATCTCAAACAATAAGGAAGGAGCAAGCAAGAATCGTGGGTGAAGGAGGATCAAATGATGGGAGAAAAATAACATGCCCTAGGAGGTAAGCTTTTTGCCAAGTTTCAAAATCTAGGACATTTAAAGGGGGTTGATCATAAGCCACTAGCCTTTTTCCTCAAATACACATAAAGCTTCTTGTTCTTTTCACAATTTATTTCCAGTCCAATACGTCTTCACATTTCAATGACTCGACTTATTAATTTCTCATATCACATATCTAATTTTTCATGACCAGTAGACAAATATTCGAGTACTATACGATCAATCAGTCTGTCACTCGAAAATTTTTCGGTTCGGACCAATTATTCCAAAAAATTTCTAAGAGTCACTATCAAGTGACAATCACTTTAAAACAGTTCCAATCCCAATTCTCAAGCACAAATATTTCAGAATTTACAAAACAGATCATATCACAATTAAATGCCGGGAAATGTCATGAATGCATGTACCTATATGTGCATGTGCCAAATATCTCAGTCCTCTAAAATTAGAGGCCAAAAGTATGCTCATATCATATTATGCAGTTTAACCTACTAGCCTGTTTCAATTGACCAAATTACCCTTCCCGTCGGGGATGGAATGTTACAGCCTGGCATAGCCGATAGGCGTGAGACCAATCCTTGAAAGATGGACCGATCGGCCCGTAGGTCGTTATGACTGGGTTCGGGCCCAGCACAACCGACCCGACCACCATCATATCATGAGTCGCTGATTTTAAGGAAATTCATTTAAGGAAGATGAAAATATACAAAGAAAGAGCCGAATTTGAAGAGAGGTAAGATCCATTAGTTAGAGAAAATGAGAGAACAACAGCCAACAATTTATCACAGGTCAAGAAATCTAACTTTTCTGGTAGAGATTGATAACATAAATATTATTGCAAATTTTACATTCAGATTCTCCTGTTACTCAAGTAGTCAATAAATACATAGTATCACCTATTGCAGGTAGAAAGAATAGTCAAAGATACAACAGTCTCATTCCTCAAAATACAATCATACATTAGCGAATAAACGATAGGTTTTAGCATCAAGACTGATTTGTCTAACTGCTGCAACTGCTGCTATAATACCTAGAGCTGAGAAGGTCACGGCAATTATAAGATTGACCCAGAAAATAGAGC
>JANITW010000005.1:25906213-25921176 GCA_027564335.1 Erythroxylum williamsii
GTTGTTGCAATAATTATGAATCTATATTACTATATGATATTTTGATGTCATATATATAATTTTAAATACTTCCTACTATTTTTAATTTTATATCAATTTTAATTATTATTTATATGATAAACATATAAAAAGTGATATTAATAGAAAAATATTTGTTTTAATATTTTTAAGCCAGAGTTGATATAAAAATAATATAATATAATATAATATATTAAGAACTATTACAATTTTAAAAATTACTTAAAAACAATACCTTATAATGACCGATAGCAATACCATACAATAACAAAACCAAGTCCTATGCTAAATCCAATAGAGTATTTATATCATTGCCAACAACTTAATTGTGTTAATTATTGTCAAACCTACATGCAGTACACGTCCATACACAAAAGTAAACATAAGCGTTTCTATATAACACATTAGATTGGCAATCTTGCTCCACATTCACATGATTACGGTCAATGGTATCAAATATGCATTGCAGTAATAATTAATGAAAAGTACACCTAATTCCTTATTAACATTTTTTCTGGGATGCAGATGAAATTTCTTAGACCAACAGTAAAGCCACTTTTATTTTCCTCTTGGCATTTTGTTTAAGCTCATTAATTAACCACTTTACCGAATTTGGTAAAGTTATGAATGCCTAAAAAAACAAGAAAATAAGTTAGGAAGCTACAAAAGTTTCCGAAAATGAAACAGAAAAAGAAAAAAGGCAAAGGGGATGGATGGGGTTGAGGTGAATGGGTTAGGACTAAGGTGGATAGGATAGCAGATTAAAGCTGGAAACGGATGCGGAAAACAACGCACGGGATCACGTTGGAATTAGGGCTAATATTTGTGTTTTGATTCTTCCCATGCACATCTCTATCTCTCTAAAAATTGGCCAATTTTGAGGGCAGCGTGGCTGCAAATTTGCAACAGCAGAATCTATTATCTTAGCTATATCACCGGGGTGATATTGCCGTTCGCTACATGCCTGCATAATGTAAGAAAACATTAACCAAGCCCACACTGCAGGGATAATTTAGATCCATATTTTACAGTCACCACATATTCAAAGTTACCTGTATCATAAGCAAAGTTGCAACACATGATCCAATAAGCTTTGAAGGGATTGATGCCTCGGCCTTGTCATACTCATCATCTGATAATGACATGGATGCATCACCATTAAACTGAGACTCTGATGCACTAGACAATTGGTGATGATGTAAACTACAGTCGATCTGCTCTGCCACACTGGTCGCTTGTGCTTTTGATTCTGATGCAAACTGTTTTTTATCCAGAACATCTATGGCCTCTTCAATTCGCATATATACATCTCCATGTTCTTTTTTCAATGAAATTGCCTGAAATAGAAAGGTTATGCATGTTTCAACTAATGTGGTTTAACCGAAATTAGCGAGAGGCTACATATTTATAGTATTATAAATAAGTAAAGAATATACCAGCAGACATTTCCACTCTTTTAACTTCGTCTGTGGTGTGTCATGTGTGTGTGGGGGAGAGAGAGAGAGTGTACCTGAACAGCAGCATCAACCATTCTATGTGCCTTACATCTCGAGCTTTTGATAATTTCAGATGCAGTAGATACTGATTCTTTAGAAAAAGAACTCTTGGAAGAGACTGGTAAGCAAACAGGATGACTAAAATTTCCAGGCAGATTCAACCAAGAAGGCAGTGTATTCGCTGGAAGAATATTAGGTTGCCTTGAGTTGAACACAGGAAAAGCCTGCGTGTTAACAAAATCAATGGATGGCCAAAGAAGCAAAGCATGTGTTTATAGACAGCAATCATGTAATTTACAAATAGAAATTTGCATAAGCCACATTCCTAGACACTGGCTTCCTTAAAAAAAAAAAAGAATTTCATTAATAAAGAGTTACAGAATATCTACAGACATACAAAAGGGGGGTTACCTTGGCCACACCAAGGTGAGAAGACTTCGAAAACAAAATTTTCAAAATGCTTAATGATCCAGTAACATAACAATAAACAGAGAAAATTCAGGCTACGTTTCGCAGCATGAGGATCTCATGGACAACGGCTTCCTTTTGAAATACAAATTAAAGTAACAAGGTTTCTCACAAGGCTCAAAATCTCTTAATGAGATGTCTTCATTTACTCATCTTTTTCAGGTTTTCCAGACATGTGAATACTTATGTTTCTAAATTGCCAAGCTCATAAATCATCTTTCATGTTGTTAGACAAAAAGGGGGAATGTGCATTCATGTCTTGCAAGCAACTCCTGCTAACTCCTTTACCCATTTCCAATATTATCCAGTCAAGATTCCATATGTTAATCAGGGAAAATGTTGAGGTTTAGCAGCACTAAAACAACACTGCAAAGCCAACATGACCAAGAGGACAAAGAAATATGAAAACTCTATCTAGTTGCAACATTTCAAAGAAGTTCATGCTATAAGCTAATTAGTATGACAGTCCCAGAAAAGGCAACCAACTGGAAGATCTAAAAGTAGTCTGGTTAAACAATAAGTCCCCCCAAAAAAAGACAACAAATAAATAGATGCCCAGATAAAGCGAATCCTAAGGCTTTGAGACCATCCAAGAGCATGACGACTGCATTATGCATATTTCCATCCAGATCAATATCGCAATATCAGTAAATAATCAGTACAGATATTGTACCATAATAACATTACATGCCTTTTTATTACGAGCATAGGACAGCTCTGAAAGAGGCTCAGTTTCAGCTTCATTTCCTTGCCTCTTCGTAGAAGGTTGATTACAAGCTACTGCTTGTGTGTTAACAACATCAATAGTTATGGCTTTAGCTTGTGGGATAGCATGATTGGCACCCACCTGGGTGATAATAAAATAATAATAATTTGTCAAAAGAATAGCAAAATGGTATCTCTATTTGATTTCTAATCCCATACTTAGAAGGAAACTAGAACATCATATGAAACAGCCTAGGAATACCCCAAGTAAAATGTTGAACTAGCAATTAACAGACAAGCAGCTCTATTTTTTTAAGGTTAACAAAACAAAGTTAAGCATCAGCTGAATAGCGATTCTACCTGTGCTTGCTTTGTCAAAGTGTTATTGGAAGTAGAAGCATTCTCGAAATTCCCATTTGTAACCACACCTCCACTATCTGAATGTCTACTCATTTCTGGTTCTTTAGATACAGCATAAAGACTTTCTCTTCTAAGGGATTCAGGCATGTTATCCAAAGGATTCAAAGGCATGCAATCAATGTCCTGTAGACAAAATACATAATGCAACATTCAAAAAAAAGGTAAAGAGAATTAATCCTATGAAGACATTAAATCAAATGAAACAAGTGATTTAATCCCATGGCAGTACACAAGACAAAGTATACTTGATACAGAAAACTAACATGACAATGGTAACGGCCATGCAAAATGTGATCCAAACCAATGCAAGTAGTACTTACTGAAACATAAATATGGCAAGCCTTACTTTCCTTTTCACTTTCCCACATCTGTTTACTTACCCAAGGTTAGCAGACATTCTGGTCAGACTAATATCAATTCAAAATATGCAAATTTGAATGAAGAACAAAATATTTGAGATAAATTCATGAAACAGATTAGGGCAAGTCCTAACACCAGCTACGCCAATATCCCTCATCAGAGAAATTCAAAATACAATGATGAGAAATTCAACTTATAGAAAAGGAACGCATAAAGTTATTATTTACTAAATGTAGCAAACAAGAACCAGATCCAGAATGACATTACAACACAAATATAAAACTAAAAATTCGTCAAAAAGTGCACTACCTTGACCATTTGAACCCCTATTTCAGGACGGTCAAACTGAACCCTGCACCTGTCACGATCAACAGTAAGGACGCTTCCATCATGAAGCTCTCTTGTCCTTGGATGCAGAGCAATTACTCGCTGGCCTACTGATAAAGGTCTAGCTAAATCTGCTGGCAGTCCATCCCTGATACCAGTTCGCAGGTGGTCATAATGCTTTCTCACAGACTCTCGATACTGTTGAAGTTTTTTCCTCTCTTCCCATAAGAAGCATTCCGAGAACCTCCGAGGTTTGCCTAACGAACTAAATAAACAGGCATATAAGATTCACTAATATTCTCCAAATGGGATCTTTGAAAAGTTGTAAAAAAGAAAGAATGAAAAGGAAATGAGAAAGAACCTTCGTATCACACCCCACTCTACACGAGTTAGTCGTGGAATATGCTCCAGCTGAACATGTTTTAAGTATTCCACAAACTCTCTTTTGGTAAACCAAGGATAGTCAATTGCACTGCAAAACCATTCAAATGTGCACCATCTCCGAAACATAGATGATGACAGGCAACAGGAAAGCTCTTTCTGCAATTTTGAAAGAAAAAGGTTTAACCAAAGAGGATTTATATGTTAGAAAATTCAGGTGAAATATATGTTCGATTACCTACCTCTAGATTGACTGCTTTATCATGCTTTGAAATTGAGAATCTGATAATGCCCTCGAAGGATTTCCCCTCTTTTGTAATCAACGCTCTCTTTAAACCCATCTTGCGCCTGTTAATTCTAGTGGCTTGTGAGTTTGCTAGGCCTGAAACAGGCACCTGTGCAGTGGATACTGGTATATCACTTGCTGAAATTTTATGCTCAGCACTTAAAGAAGAACCATCTGAGCCTCCAACTGATTTTACTTGTTTTGAAGGACCGGAAACTTGGCCAACATGCTTACATTCCACTGCACATATGTTCTTCACTACATCCAAAGACTACAAAAGTGCATAGAAAATGGTAGAAAGTGAACACTTGCTTCATTGCTAAAGGCAATCAAAAGAGGGGAAAAGTAGAAGAACAGAAACATCTATAAAAACCGATTGAACAACAAATAACCTACATGTAATGATTTTCAACATTGCAGTCAATAAAGCATCAACACCCCAGGTAAATAAAAATTATACATAATTTCTTGGCTAATGCATTTTTTTTAAGAATCAAGAAACAGCTTTGCTACAAATCCAGGATTTTAGTAAGTGAAGTCTTCTGGCAAGCTGGCTAAGTTGTTATAACATAAAAGCTTTCCAATCTTCAAGGTTACACGTTTATCTATCCTTATGGTAAAGTCTGGACCCCTAATTTACCAATATTCGAAATGTAAAAGCAGCAGATTAACTTCGAAATTAATGATCAGTTGGAACAGAAACAAATTTGAGAACTTTTACCTTGCTTAGTATCATATTCGAACAGGAACCCAGTTAGTAATGAGAAACTATCAATATTTGAAGTTTTTTGATATGTTAGTAACTAATGCATTGACTATATTCAAAAATTTTGATATAAGCCGCCATCTTTTGGATTCCTACATGCATGAGTGAATAAAAAAAAAGGTACTAAAGACTCATTTAAGTGCTGACTAATATGAGTTGACATATTGCTTCTAATAAGTAATTCCAATACAAACAAGATCCTTGTCAATATAAAACCAACAAGCTAAACTTCAAGTATTGTTAAGCCCCCAATTACAAAGCCACAAAGCAAGGAAAGAAAACAAAAGTTCATATAAAAAGTAATGGAGTTCAACAAAGAAACATAAAACTAGGGGCACCAGAGTGGGAAATCATTTACTTAATTGAAACATTGAATAATATACGTCTAGCAACTTTAAAAAAGAATATTATGCATACCCCAGACTGAAATTGTTTACTTGTATGAGGATCTACAGCAGTTTCACCATTCAGCATCTGCAACTTGAACAAGCATTTGCATCTTTCTTTTTTGGTAACTTACTAAGACCAAAGTTTGAAAAGAAAAAGAAAATATATAAGAATGCAACTTGAACAATATTACTGAATGTGATACCTTTGAAACCGAGTTCTGGCGTTTTCTTTTTAAAACGTTATTATTGGCAGATTGCAACAAAGGCTTTACTTCAGAAACAGGTTTAGAATCAATAGCTGATTGCCTTCTGAGCTTGGACTTTCTTGAGGCAGCGCTCTCAACCTCTCTCCCAGATGTAAGTACTTTTCCTTTCTGTCCTATAATTTTGTTTTTGTCTAATTGATCACTAGTAAATGTTGTTTCAGGTACTGTGGATTTATCACCCACATCAAGCACACTCTTTTCCTCAGTCAACTGCACAGAAGATTCTACATCCAACACAGAAACAACAATAAAAATGATTGTATTTATAAAAAGTGTGGGCAGATAGCATACAGTGCAAAACCTAGTGACCACCCCATTAATAGTTCAGATTAAGCAGTGAAAAAAAAAACAGAGGAGAGAAGGGAGGGAGGAAAAGAGAACAAGGGGATGAAAGTAGCTCTCGAGCAGCTAATATTCAGCCATTCATAGAAAGGGAAGTGTATACGATGAATAAGCCATCAATGACCCAAAAAATGGAAATTTTCAAAGAATAACCAGATTTCACTTTATGTTGCAATTCAACAAAGCATCAATGTGTGCTCCAGCTGAATATAAAGAATGCAAAGATTAATCATTATCATTTCCTCAGATTTACAGCTCTTCTAGATAAATTGATATCACATGATTCAGAATCCAGACCATTTTCTACATGAATACAATCCAGATGTTGTCAAATCCATTAAGAACTAAAACCTCTGTATCTTGGCATGGAAACTAGACAAGAGAATTTAGATAATGCATATTTAGCACTGACCAGATTCCATCACAGATACATGAGCTAATGTTTGCAGCGCATCCAAAGCAGAGAATTCATCTGCAAAATCAAACCATCAAAAAGTGAAATAGATGTTAAAAAGGCATCAGACTAAATATAATGTCACCAGACAAAAGCATAATCAAAACTTGTTAGAATCTGATAACGTCAGTGGTGTCATAGTTCACAATATTTCTATTTGATCAATCACACTACCAAACGTATATGCTTTCAAAATTCTAACAGCATTTGGTATGTTCGCGTGCTATCTTCCAGCAAGCAATAGAAAAGTAAATGCTTCCACAATAAAACTATAGGAAAAAATGGTCCTGAATTCTTTAAAAGAAAGAGGGTGAAAGAGGGCAGTTTCTGAGCAATAAGATTGTTCTTCACATTTTATGATACAAATCCCATGCTTCTTAAAATTACTTCATAAGGCACTGTGAGGCTCTTACTCAATATGAAACAGATGCCTACTCTTTTGTAACTGAAAAAAGAAGGGTAAGCTCCCCAACTCTCAGGTCAGATTCCTGATTATGTTTCCAAACTTGAATACCCTATAAGTATTCCTAATATTAACAGCAGCACATTAAGTTTTCCTAACATGAACAGAAGAAAATTCAAAGTTTTAATAGACATACAAAAAAGGCATTTTTTAATGCTTTTGTGTGTACTCACAAAAGTTCAGCTGCAACTTTCGTAACACTTTTTTTTCTTTTAAAAATTAAGCAAATAAAGGGAAATTGATCAGAATAGCAAATTAGCTAAGCCATTTTCACCATTGAAGTGAAGGATGCTTTGCAAATTCTTAAATCTAGCTCAAGGAAAATTTTAAGCAAGCTACCTCCAGAGGAAAAGTTATAGCGTTTCTTTTTATCCATGCCAGAGGTCTCAGCAGTTTTTGCATTTGACACCTCAATTCCAACCTTGCCCATTAAAGCTCCGATTGTTTGTCCTCCTCCGGTACCACTGCAGGCTTCTTCACCATCATCAGATTGACTGTTCCCAAGCTCTTTCACTTTTACTTTCTTTCCATAAAACTTCTTTCCTTTTCGATGAACTTCAACAGTACCTACACGTTCCATATCCAACAAAGAGCTTGTACACCTGGGATCAGCATAAATATTGTCTTCCTTGCTTTCCTTAACATCCCCCGAACCATCATCATATATGGAAGCATTATGATACTTCCTAGCAGCTGACTCGATTTGCTGAAATGAATGAGTTGATAAAAAGTTATTTTATTGCATACAACAGAAAGGTTAGTATAAGCAAGACGACACTTGTTAGCCAAGTGGACAGAAAAAGTTAGTTACCATCCTATCTGAGCCTTGAGTAGGCAACACATCCATATGTCTACTTCTCCGTGGTGTTTCAGAAGCTTGAGGAGAGTCAGCTTTCTGTGATGCCTCAGTTAATGTCAATGCAGCAACATGTGCTACCTCGTCATCATTACCATCAACATCTGGCTTCTGATTTTTCTTTTTTGACAGAACATGCTTCTCCCCATCATCTTTCTTAGGTGGATATGATACAGGAACACGAGGTGTTCTTTTCCCCACTACACGAGGCTGGCAGCCTAAATTATCAAGTGGAATATCAAATTTTACGTTAGCTATACTCAGTTCATCCACTTGCAAAAAACTGCCCAAGCAACATTTGAATTCAGGACCAAATGACATATGAATATCAAGAACATTTTAGAAATAGGAGGACAATAATATAGAGAGTCAAGAAATTGTTGGAATTGAAATATGTGAACACTATGGAAAGAGTTGAGTTATCATCACGGTTAATTACTATAGTAAAGCCAGTACACTGGTCACAAAAGATTGGCAACTCTGAAGCTGATAAGCAAAGCCTTAAAATGACTACAAATCCTCGGATGCAATTTTCAGAGTTTTCCTGGCAACCATTAGTTATTGAAGTTAACAAATACTGATCATTACTTGACTTGTACTGATGCAATCTCACCAGCAGGCCATATCAAATACAATTATGAAGAAAGTTAAACAGAAACAATATAATAGAAAAGCATATCAAACACACAAAATAATCCACTAAAACAACCAGTAAGTCAAGGAAGGATCTAATTTTCACATATTCTCTGAATTCTAATTCTACCATACTTAAAGAGGTAAAACTTTTAGTTCTTATCAGCATTTACAGCTACTTCCAAGCACTTCCTATTTCCATCCCCCAACAAACTGCTCTCAAATGCATCACATTTCAGTCTCATAGTAAAGTCATATCAACAGAATATGTGCATCATACTGCTCATATACTCTTCATGATATGATACAATGTTTATTAGATTGTTAAAAGCACATCTCTACCATTATATAGTCTCTTGCAATACCACTTATGACGTCACTAAGAGGACCTATAAGAATCGTATTAATTCATCTAGAAGGAAAATAGTCTACTTAGAATGGACTAATTTTTAAAGGTTTGACATCAAGAATAAAAATCTGTAGTAAAACTTGCAAGACAGAAGTTAAAATAGCAACAAACAAGTAAATAGGCATGTACAAGTAGTAGGTGAGCTTCCATGCTACCAAGTGCAAGCTTGGTCCAAGGCCAGAACAAAGTCAAAAGACATTTTACTAATGTCAAGAAAAAGCATTCTCGAAAGCCAGAGTGCTTTACCATCAAGGCGTGCTCTCTTCAGTAGTGACAAGCATCCATCAGTTGGTACCTGTAAAATATCTTCTTTAGATTCACTAAGCTCCAATTTAAGTCGCTTGTGCTTATGAAGCTTTTGGGACATTCCTGCTACATCAATACTCAGTTGTTCACTGTCACTAGCTTCCTGCAGGGTCAGAATGTATTCAATTAGCCTATGCTAGTAAGCAGATCAAACATAATCCTTAAGCATATAAATTACTTCTAACTTCCAAAAAAAATAAGCAACTAAACATTGCAACCTAACTAAAAAGCATATAAAAAGCATGACTGTGGCAAACCAATTCCTAAGTATTCAAACTGGCAACAATATCTTACTGAAAACACAACCCCAAGATTTGAATTATGTGCTTCATCAAGACCTCATTATTACATAGTATTTCTCAAGTTTACAACTAATTTTAGTGAATATCACAATATTATGTCAGGGAACAACCATGTTTTCTAATGAAAGTGCAGCTGATACCATGGTTTTGACTAGTAGACCACACCGCAATAACAAACTAGTTGCTGAAGTAATTTCCTCAAAGAAATGATGGGGAAAAAAAGAGTTATCTGTTAATATATGTAATTTCACAAATTGGAGAACACAACAACATATCAAAACAAGCGCTCCAAGTCAAAATTTGTATTGAATTTGGGAAAACGCTCAATATACATTTTTTTACATTCTTAGACAAGATTTAACTCCTTTCTTTTATCTCCTACCTTGTGGAATATGCTTTCAAACTTTTCTTTAACATTTTTATTATAGTCTTAAACGTTCCCTCTGATATCACACTCACTAGTCCAAATATCGATTCTCTCCAAATAGTTTGTGAGAAGATGTTTTCTCACACCCATCTATTTAGAAGATACTTATTTGAATTGGGAATTAATAAACTTGACTACCTTTCTTACGGATGTATGAATATTAATTGCTTAAGTCATTCATTTAGCTGCGGATACTGAAATATATATTTTAAGATGTTTTACATACCATGCACAAATTGATATGCTGCACTGATTAAATAAAATGACCAAGGAACACTTTTGAGTATTAATCACTATGGACATAGCTTTGCTTTCTCAATATTTCTATACAAAGGGAAAACATGGAAAATGAAAAGAATAATTGCAAATAATAAAAAATTCAAAATCAACAAGGTCCATAATGTTTCCAGCAACCCTAGTTCCATCCTACATATTAAACCCAGGTTTCTATTTAGTGGTCTATTCTTCCCAAAACAAAAGTCACTATTGGCCTAATTTCTAATTGAGTAAAAATTAATGAAAATGGCCTAAATAGTGATTCTAGATGGACAACTTATTGTTTGTAATTAATTGAAATGTTTTGATCTTACAGCATAACTGAAAGTTTTGCAAATTTTCTTTTTAGATCATTTATCCTAAAGTATTGATATTAACTCCATTATTGAATAAAATCCTAAATCTTTTGTCAATGGCCTATACCATATAGGTACCAATTTAGAATTAACCTTGTTACACGATTACCTAGAGACAGTTAAGGAAGAAGGGATAATCAATAACAATTGTTAAAGAGTTTCTAACAAATTCTCCACTCCCTTCTGCAGCATCAACATCAGAGGAAAAACAAACACCATCTGCAGGTGGGAAACCAAGCGATTAACTATCTAGAATAATGTGGAATATAGAAACTTTGAAGAACCCCACCAACAGCAAACTGCTAGATCAACAAATAATATGAGGCGGGTTGCAGAAAACTTTTCCTGCCAACATTTATTGACAATGAAAGCATAACCCTAAAAAGAATGAAAACATCAGCAGTGGCTACCGAATGATACCAGGACAGTGTAATGATCAGTCATCATAGCTATAAGGCCAAGCACAGTAGCCAGTCCCTCTGGCAGGGATAAGTATGCCTGTTCAAATCAGAATATGAGAGAATAAAAATGTCATAAACAACTTAGTAAGGAAAAGGTAAACTTGACAAACAAGTTAGTAGCCAACACAAAAGATAAAGATTTATTAGCCAACACAAAAGATAAAGATACCACTTGTTATCGATAAACTTGCACTTCCATGTCTTAATTGCAATTATCCATTTAGTAGTCCACTTGTGTGAAACACCAAAAGCCTAGTTGCCTCAATTCACCTTTTTTGTTCTTTTGGTACCATTTAAACAGTATCACAATCATCCATTAAAATCCTATGTTGAAACGTGATGAAAATGGTCCTTTAGAACATTAAAATTGATTATTTACATACTGGGTAAATCAACACCTCATTGGGTATCAAAGGTTAAAATTATTCTATATTACCCACTAATGCAGTGGTTATAATGCCTTTCCTCATTAGGACTAGCCACAGTAGAAATCAAGATAAGCAATTACACTTTAACCAATTAAGCACGGCTACAAATTCATTCTGAAAATTACTGACCTAACATATTAAACAATCTTACTACAGCTCAACTCTGTCAAGATGTTAGTCTAAACAAAGATGTTAGTCTAAACAAACTTATTCAATAGAAAATAATGCAATAAATCATGACAATAAATCATGTTAGTCTAAACAAACTTATTCAATAGAAAATAATGCAATAAATCATGATAAAAAAGATGAGTGAAAACACCTGATTCATATTGTAAAGGGCCTCTACCATTTCTGTTGACCTATTACGCACTTCAGCAGCAACCTGAACCCAAACAAATAATTCAAAATAAGCATCAAAATTTAAAATAAAGTTAAAGAATGTGTCAATAAGATGAAGTAGCAGCTATGATGGAAACATCATAAAATATGGTAATATAAATAGAGATGAGCACTAAGATATTAAGTCGCAATGCAAAATAATATATGCCTTCTTCCAGTCTCTTCCATAATGTCGATATCCATTGTAAAAACGCTGAAGTTCCTCATTGCTCCATCTAGGTCCCAACTTCTGGGCAGAAAAATGAAACAGAAAGTAAAATTAAAAAGAGAATATGAGATCAAACAGTCAATAAAAATATAATATCTACCAAGTTAGCTTTGCAAAATATAAAAAACACCTTTTCCAATACCTAAAGAGGCACATTATTAACAAGTCCATGTCCACAATGGATGGATCAACAACAAATACAGAATCTGAATCTGAGCCCAAAATCAAACTACTGACTATACTATCAATCTTGTTCTTGACAAAGAACATAAAAATTCTCACCTCAAGTACTCGTGGCTTATGTCTGAATGAATTTCTGGCTTCCTTTTCAGGTGAGACTTCATTTAAAAATCGCTTATTCACACTTTTTTTCCTTGTTGGAGCCATTAAAGACTCGTATCTACAGGCAACCATAACATGTCATTCACGTTGCTTAATTCTGATAGCATTCACCTCACTATCTACAGCAGGATGAAGTTCGTTGAACAGACATCAGCATAGAATCCAGAAGACTCGCTGAATAGAGCCATGTATGTGTAAACATGATTACAGGCATGTAGAAGTATTAATAAATAATGAATTGCCGGCAAATCCCTATTTCCTATAAGCTCTTTCAACCGATTAAAGCACATGAATGCATAATCTCCGAAGTGAAATGCAGTGCAGTTACATCCCACGTGGAAGCGGAAAAAGGAAGCAAACGGTTGAAAACGAATATCAGAAACACCTTTAAACTGGGCAGGTGCACTAAATTGATGGGAACTCCCAATTTTCTGTGGAAGCTCTTTCAATCGATTAAAGCACATACATGTACAAATCTGCAAAGTGAAATGTAGTGCATTATCCACCGCGGAAGGGGAAAAAGGAAGCATCGGTTGAAAGCTAATATCAAAAACACCTTTAAGCGTAAAAAGGTTTCTATAAACCAACTCCGTCCATCAAAATATGGCATACTATTAAATCACAGGCACCCACGAAGAACTCGATTTTTCAAATTCTATAAAAACAAGCCCAACCGGCCAAACTAAAAGTCAATTCAAAATGCTGCTTTTAAAAAATATATATATAACAAACAGGAAAATAAGAAGACAAGAAAAACTATAATAAACAGAGCCTGAAGCAGACTCAGAGCCAAAAGCTCCAAACTTCCGAAACATCGAAAACCCATAAAACACGAGGTTGCACTAAAGAAACCCAAAAGAAGACACAAACTTAGAAAACTTGAGAAACCCACTTCGAAGAAAATCCGAAAGGCATTTCAATAACAACAGAAACTTAAATGCGGTCCAAATTCACCTTGCATTTGTAAAATCCAACAAAAAAGTAAAAAGTTGAAAATTGCACCGATTACAACCCTAATTCACAGATCCAAAAGTGCCAACTTACAGATACAGGCATAGGCGATGTGGGACTGAGTCACAGAGACAAATAAAGGTTTCATGAGAGAGAGAAAAGAGTCGAACTTTGTTTTGCTTTGAGGGTTGAGATAGTGTGTTGGAGAGAGAAAGAGACAGAGTTTCAAAGTGAAAGAGGCGCCTCTAGAGAGAGAAAGCAGTGTGTTGCCGCGAAACTTGAATAAAAAGGTCACTTGTCCAATGGGATTATTCGGTTTTGATTTTACCTTGCGTTATTAGGTTTCTGTGAGTATTAGGCGTTGGGTTAAGTGGCTGCCACTGACCGTACACGTGCAATCATAACAGTTTGGGCGGTCTGATCTTGCGGTTGCTTGTCGAGGTTTAATGAGATAACCACACTGGATAATATTTGAAATTTTTTGCCTCACATCCTTCAACCTCAGTGATTTCCAAAGCGGCTAAGACCGATCTTTACGGTTCCGAGAAGTCCCCCAAGACAGGGCAAGGTCCTCAGTCTTATCCAGGTCTTGTTTGTTTGGTAACTAATAATAAGAAAATCACAGTATAATTTTTATTTCTTAACTTTTTACTTGTATGATTAATACGGGAAGCGTGAACAAAAACTGGAATGAAATATGAAAAATAAAAGTTAAATAGTAAATGAGATATTATTAGAAAATAATATTATTTAAAATATTACAAGGATATTAATTCCTATTAAAATGCTAAGAGCCTTGATAGGCTATGTATTCCATGATCTGGAAACTTCTAGATGGAGTCGTTCTATCTTGTATCAACATTATGCAAAACACATATTGAACACACATTATTAATTGCACAATCATATAAACATTCAATTTTACACATATGTATATGTGTAATGTATAGTACATGCTCAGTGACAATCCCGGGTATATTTTCTAAATTCATATCTCATTCTCATTCCCATTTTATAACTCATATATGTCTAATTGAACTTAGATTTACAATTCATTTGCACATGATCATTCTAAATTCTCCATTCAATCTTTACCATTTTTATGTGTCTTGTTTATTCATAAGTTTACACCTTAAGAACACTTGATCACTCTATATCATAACTCAATTTTTCGGCATCTCTTCTCTAACCTCATATGATCTCATAATATCCAATTCTCATTCACAATTAATCACTTAATGCATATTACTCAACTTCCTTGAACATAACTACTATCATATAAACATCTTCATTCCCATTATACTCATGCATTTGATACTTTAATTTCATCCATTCGTTCACCAAATTTTAGCCTTCATTTTCACTTTAAACCTATCATACATTAGTCTCATAAACCAAGGATCATTCTAGGTTCACTTTAAGACCCATTTAAGCCTTAATTAGGGTCACTTGACCCGTGAATGTC
>JANITW010000005.1:25970382-25980653 GCA_027564335.1 Erythroxylum williamsii
AAATGCATGAACATGCAATTGCATTACTAAGCTCTCACTAAACACCCATATTTCCTATTTTACCCTTCCCGCTGGTACCGGGATGTTACAGTACATTTGCACGATAGCGACTTCCGTCCGAAAGCCTAAAAATCACTATCGCGCATTTGCACGATAACGACTTTCCTTAGCCACATGCCCAACTTCAAACCCCATAAATTTTTATCCAAAACTCTAAAAACTACAAATTTTATATCAATTGAAAGCAAAAAGAAAGATCTGCAAGTTTCATCAAGACAATTTTCTTAAAATCTTCCCAAATCAATCACTTAATTCTTTTTTTATTTGTTAATTAATTATATACAAATTACAGTAGATAAAGAAAAAACTAAGTTAATTTACCTCATAGCTCTAAACTTAATGTAATAATAATGTTTAATTTTATTAAGATTTTTTAATGACTTACTTATATTTAAATTGTCCAATATATTAATCATATTTAGCTTATTAATTTAATTATTTTTGGCCAGAACTGAAATCACTTAAGTAATTCTTATTTTGTAATTAATTTTTATTTACACTTAATACTTATTTTGATAACCTTATATTATTTTGACAGTTAACAAATTCACCACGAAAACTAACATTAAATTGAAGATTTTTTTGTACAATTATGATATTATTTTAACACCATGATTATATAACAATCTTTACTGAGAAACATTTATATAAAATGTCAATTTTTTTATATTATTATGTATTCAATCGCTTAATTCTGATTTCATTTGTTTATTGCTTGTATATAAATTACAGTTCGTAAACAAAAACTAAGCTAACTAACCCGGTAACTCTAAACTTGATTTAATTATAAGATTTTACTTTATTGACATTTTTTAGTGACTTACTTATATTTAAATTGATCAATATATTGATCATATTTAATTAATTTATTTAGTTTCATTTTAATTGTTTTTAGACACATCTATGATCATTTCAATGATTATTAGCATATAATAATTAATCGTAATTGCTTCTATATTTTAAACTATTTAATCAATTAACTTTTATTTACACTTAATATTCATTATTATTACCTTATATTATTTCAACCTTTAACAATTTCCCATTCGTTCTTATATCATTATTTTAGATGCACAAGATAACCATTTTCCCCAATATTAATATTTCAATCTTAATCAATCAATCGCATCATATAGTTGTCTTGTCTTGATTATTTATTTTCATAAACAATTCATTGACACTGTATCTTTTTACTCTTTAAATCAACTTCTGTAACTTAACACTCACGTCATATTACACCTAACGAGTCAAACAACTTTTTCGTGCAAGCTTAACTTCTCTCATCTACTTTCTCCTTTTACTTTTCTTCTTCTTGAACCTAAATAGATCAGATTTCCTGTTCTACAAAAAAAATACACAAGCGACATTTCCTATTTCTGCAAATTCAAGAACAGATCGTTGATATTATTAAGTTATTCTCTTATTCCTTATTTTTTACATTTTTAAAATATCTATCATTTTTATATCGCCATATCTTATCTACTGTTTATTCCATTTTTCCTTTGCTCTTTACAGCATTTAACCTCTTATTTTCATGTTGATGCAGTTAAATAACAAATTTTAGATTCTTGTAATTATATTGTGTTACATAATTATATTATGTTAATATCCCACATTTTTTGAATTATGCTATCTTCATTTTCCATTTATTATTATCATGTTTTGTAAAATACAAAAAAAAATTCCGTCCATTGATATTTTCAACTTTCAATCCCACTTTTAAGCCTGCACTTTGGAAGAGAATCAGTTAAGAATACAGTCTTGCAAATGTTTCATGTATTAATTTTAATAATACAAAAATTTTTCCATCCGATGATATTTTCAACTTTCAGTCCCACTTTTAAGCCTACACTTTTGAAAAGAATCAATTAAGAATACAGTCTTGCGAATTTTCATCTATTAATTTTAATAATTTTGCATAAAATTTTTTTAATTATTATATAAATAACTCATTTATATACAACTCATTTATATATAACTAATCAAATTTTATCCTATTTATATTTTTATATTGTTTTCACTACATATTAATGAGGATTATTAAACTTGTTTATTTCAAATTGTTGATGATATATTATAAGTATATTTAATTATGTTACCAAAATATATTATATAATATTCTGCTGTACTTGTTCATCGTATATTCCTTTTCATTGATATGATAATAGTTTGTTGTTTATTTTTCCATATCTCATTACTTAGATAAAGTAGAGATAAATTTCTAACTCGTGAAATATTAAAATATAATTTCATTAGTTTAATAAGTTGTTAATAAAATAAATAAATTAAATCATTCCCACATATGATCAAAAGTTTGCTATGTGTTAGACAAAAATACTTCATTATTTTGTGCACTCTTTTGATTCCTGAAAATCTATTTTCCAACAAGATGCCTATTATTAATCGAACACCCAAGCTTATACGATGTGAGGCATAGAAAAACACATTAGCAACATGCATATGAGGTTGGCTAACATAGGTTTAATGCCTGGGGACGATCTAACACAACATGTTATTTTAGTTAATAACATGATGCAAGAGTTATATTTTAAAGGTTGCCTAGCTTACGCAAATGTTGAAGTAAAGTACATGAATTTATTTGCAACATTACCTCAACCTCAAAGTGAACTGTTACAAATGCTCTGGAATATTATGCCTAACAACAAGACTTATACCTTGTTAGTCATGACATTTATTAAAGAAATGCTTAAAAGTGAGTTGATTAGGACTTTACATCCTTTGGGTCTTCTGATAGAAATAGTCAAGCCTATTGTACATCGAGCTTCACAAACTGTATCGCGCAAACTAGTTAACTTTTTTTCACGTAGAGTTCGTTACTTATAGATTGTTCGTTGGTTGTAGTGCAACTAATACAAAGTGTTGTTTTATAAGATCGTCTTAATATTTATATAATATGTTTACATCAATTTTATATAAGTATTCATTTACAGTCAAATTATTAAGATTTAATTGTTACCTGACTAATGTGACATCAACACGTATATATATTTCTGTCTTATTATAAAAACTAAGTCTTTCCAAGTGGCTGTTACTTCAAAGAATATTTTTGTTGAGCTTAATAGTAAGCTTATACTCATCTTATCTATATCGGATGATAGATTTACTAAATTTGATTTAACCAATAGAAAGTAATTTATTAAAAAATTACTTCATTTAAATTAACTGTTTAAGATTGCTTCTACTCTAATTTAGATAATTTCCAACCATAACTGTCTTAACTTTATTTGCATTTGTTCACAATTTTAACTATATTTAAATAATAAAATAAAATTTTGCCACTCTACGCTCGTCCAAATTAATCAAGCATGTGAAATTAATTTTTTCCATTTGATCCAAATAGAAATCTAAATTATAAATGTTTTTATAACTTATAATGACGTTTTATTTTATTGAAATTTATTAATGACTAATTTATATTTAAATTAATCAATTTATTAATCATATTTAACTTGTCTATTTAATTTCATATCAATTGTTTTTAGATGCATCTATGATCATTTTAGTTATTAAGCATGAAAAGTATGCTGAAATAACATCATCGCGATTTTCACACTTCACCTCCAAAGTTGCGATCGTGCATACGAGAGCCTGTAAATCACTACAACTTTCATAAAAACATTTTTGTTAAAATCTTCCTAGATCAATCAGTTTATTCTTATTTAATTCGTCAAATTAAGAACAAAAATATTTACAATATTTTTTTGTTTAAATAATCAATCACTTAATTCTTTTTTAGTTTATTAGTTAATTTTGTATAAATCGTTGTTTATTAGTTTCCAAATGGCTACTACTTCAAAGAATATTATTGCTGAACTTAATAGTAAGCTTATACTCATCTAATTTGTATCAGATGATAGTGTCGCCAAATTTGACTTAACGAAAAAAACATAATTTATTTAAAAATTGACTCATTTAAATTAACTATTTAAGATTGTTTCTACTATGATTTATATAATTTCCAACCATAACTGTCTTAACTTTATTTGCATTTCTTCAATCTTCGCATTTGTTTTTCTGATATTTAATTCGTAACAAAATATTTAACATTTTGATCATGTGTTCCCTGAAGCAACTTTTCTGTACATAACAAGGATAAATAATCGAAGCTTGAAAATCTACCACTTTTTCTCAATCTACGCACACCCTAGCAAGGTGATACTCTCAAAGACATTCCATCATTCACTTGATACTTCACATCTCTTTAATTTTAATACACTTGACTCTGATGTCTATCTCATTATGTTCCATATCCTCGATGTTGATCCACCAATTTCATTTATCTTACTTGAATCACTTAGTTTTTGACACAGATCAATTTCACTAATCAACAATATCTAAATTCGATTTTGGGCTTTATCCATTTTTAGAGCCTCTTCATTTCAACGTAAGGGTGAGTGACTCTTTTTTTTTCGTTTTGCGTTTTATACAATATCCTAAAGATATCACTATGATAATGATCGTTATGCTTAAAGTCACTTAGAACTATAAATTGATCTCACATTCCTATGAACTCTAAAATACAAGTTCTAAGCATATCTCCAACATTTCAGACTATTGGCAACTCAAACACTCAGTTACTTGACTACATTTTTAGCCGCTAACTGCTATTCCGGTGTATTCCTATTAGGATCTATAGCTTAGGTTAGTATTTGTGCTTTCTCTATTAATCTCTTTGCTCAATCATCTTTGTCGAGTACACACACTTCTTATTTCAATCACAAGATATCATTTTCTAATTCAAACTCAAAATTTTGGATTCAATTTTCAATTTCTCAGCAAGATTTATAAATTTTGAATCCTTAATTTGGGCTTTGATAATCTTTCATATGAAGCTGATCTTAAATTCAATAGCTAATAGTACTTTGATTTGCCTAAAATTCAACTCGACATTCTATGCTCTTTATTGCACTAGGTTTTGTAACCTCAATATCTAAATTTGTGCTACACTGTTATTGAATTTTTTTTCAATACCTCATATTACAACACTAGTTTTACTGAGAAATACTCATTTGTACATCATAACCTTCTAATAACTCTATCCATTGTCTCTGTCTCATTTTCATTTTTTTCAAACTTGATAATTACCTCATAATGTAATAATCCGTATAAAATTTGAAATGTTTCACTGTACCTACAATATCTCCAAGCTCTCAATGCAATTACAATTGCAAAAAATTCTAAATTATGTATCAAAATTCAGCTCATGAGGCTTTAATTGTCTCTATGTATACAAAAATCACTTTATGAAGTTACAACAATTTGCATCTTAATCTCTAATGGGAACTTCATTATATACTGCGAAATCTCCAAATCCTAACGGCATAATTAACATTGAGATCATAGTTCCTCCAATTTCTTTTTACATTCATCACTCATATGGTTTACACATTTTTCCTCACACATTTTTGTAAAGGGATAAGATCAGTAAAAACTCCTTAACTGCCTCTAGTAGTATCCCATATATAACTAGTTCAAGAAAACTTTGGATCTCATATAAATTCCTCGAAGTTTCTCACTTAACCATCACCTCTATCTTCTTTGAGTCTCCCAATGTGACATGTTCAAATACTATACCACCCACAACTTATTTGATCAAACTAAGATTCACTTTTATGGAACTTGGCATATAATTGTTTTTACCTTCGTTATATGAAAGATTTCCTCAAATATTTCAAATATTAGTTTTATTTTTCGAATACACTCCAATTGTCCTTTATGATTATAGTCACTAACTGATATAATTTCGATTGGATCACTTTAACCTTCAATATCATAATACTGTCGGGGCACTGTTAACTCCAAACAATTATTGCCAAAACTCCATATGTCCTTGATTAGTTCTCGTAATTCCTTAAGTCATTAGTTCACTAATGAGATAATATTATCTCATGTTATTTTCAATTTCCTAGTTGACTTATCTCTCTCAAATAACTTTCTCCATTCTTTAATTTTCCTCAGATTTCACATTGACTTATTCCAATGTCTGCTCATTCATACCAGTTTCTTCACACATTTCAATTTATTTGCAAACTTTAATTCCTGTGTTGGTAAAACATTCATCAGTATAATTTGTATCTCCCAAACAAATTTGCACAGAATATGATGTGAACCCCAGTTCTCCTCACCTTAACAATAGTATTACCTCAAATTCCAAGAATCCTCTTACATAATTGGATACTTTACCTCAACCAAAACACATACACTCTCAGTAGCATTTTCTACCTCTTATGCTTGAGTATTCGCTAGGGATATGACTCCAATATTCACTTTTGATTCATTCCTTATTCATTTCTAATTTTTCCTTTCATTGGTTATACTTAAATTGAATCATCTGGTTTACTGAACCTGTCTTAGTGAAATTCTTCTTTTGAAAGAAGATTTCTTAGTACTATCCTCTATATCGCTTATTAAATCCTTATCAATTAACTATTTTCTATAATTACTTATCAGTCATTCTTAGTACCTTCAGAAAATCAATTTCAACCTTTCATAATATCTTAATAAGATCAATTTATGCCATAACTTATATAATTAGAACATCCTTTATAATAAGGCTCAATAAGACGATAAGCAATTCATTTACTCTAATACCTTAGCATGTACCATCAAAGTCATTACATCTTATCTAGATATGTATTTATGTTGATTAACCAATTAATAACATTTGCTAATGATACTTGAATTCCAATTGATTCCAGAAAACATTTCTATCTTTGTTCCTGCCTACCATTGGGGTATCTCAACATGATCGTGATAGAAACCTATTTTTGTCAGGCCACTATCGTGCCTGCACTTTCCTCCTCTTATTATCAAAAATACTAACATAAAATTTTTTTCTCAAATTTTCTAGAATTTACCTCTCTCGAGGCTACCTCATTTTGATCATGAGTCAACTACCATATTGAGTGCATCAATTCTTCTCATTTGATTCGTCATCCTTTTTCTTTATCTCATGCGTACATAAAGTTCTCTCTTATATACATTTCTAACTTTCTCCTTACTACACATCATTCATTTCTTATTAAGTCATTTATGACTATTTCATTCCCCCTTTTTCTCTTCTCTCATTTCCGTCTCATTTTCCTATTGTCATTTATTTATCTTCTATATATATATATCTTCAATCCATTTAGAATTATAAATGCAGAATCATCATGAAATTCTGATCTCAATATCACAGACATATTATTACACTAAATCATAACTCTTACCATATTTATCCGACATTATTTCAAGTCCAAGTTTGACCTCTCCAGGCCATAGAAAATTCTGTTCTCATCCAAATTTGTTTATACACTTTAAATCATGTCTTTTTACCATATCTCTATTTTCCTATATCAATCCACAACAATACATTCATATCTATCCCACATTCAAGGATATATTACCCCAGTATAACATTTATGTTGTATTCCATAATACATCCACCAATACAAATAAAGATTAATAAAAATATGCTAAATCTTTATTTGTCAAATCGAACCATACACTTTTTCTTATTTCAAGATATCCATAACTTCCATTTTTTTTCACATTCTAACATATCATCATTTTTCACTATTTCTATCTGCTTAGGCTATTAATAAATGCTCATGCGTTTGACTCATGAAGATGCGACTTAGATTAGGGATCAGTTACTATTGTTTGCTATGACATGACAAAAATGCATATATCTTAACACATATTTCAAAAAACGCCCATATAAGATAGTAATTTTGGACTCTGATATCACATAAATGTAACACCCCACTCCCCAAGACCCAAACCTGATATCGATGGGTAATATCTGGGTCTGTGCCCCGCGAGGGTGGCGTGCTCGGTCACTTAGCCAGTCAAAAACTCAGTATAAATTTTTGTAATCCAAATATGTGAAAATCAGAAATTAATTTGAGCTCACTTTATTTCATTCATAAACATTTCCTATTACATAACTCATCAGAGATTCACTAATCACTTGGGGCCCATTATAAATACAAAACACTTAGACATACTGTCCTTACATTACAACGTAAACACATTTGTACAATCATTTGTGAATATGCAAATTTATACAAAAATAGAAAAATACAAATACAGACACCAACTAATCCCAACCTCTATCTCTTACTTGTATGCCGCGGTAAGTATACTCCCATTTGCTTAACGGGATATTCTTCTGAGTCCTGAAAAATATTTGTAAATTTTGGGTAAGTTTTGCGAACTCAATGAGTGACCATCATTGATGGCTCACCCAGTCACATAATAAATAATCGCATTCACAACATTTCACACTTCAAATTCAGTAGATATAATCACTCATATTATGCATATGCAGTGCACATGAGACCCACTTTTTATTTGTTATTTTGTTGTGATGGAGTGCCTAAATTGTCCCATGTAGGGCTCATTAATAACTGTCCCTTATCTACTTGGGGGATACGGAGCTCATTAAATGTTGAGCCTGAGGCTTTGATTCACTCTTGAGCTCAAAGCTCATTTTCACTCGTTGAACTTTAAGCTTTGATCGTTGGCTACTCTGGTCACAACTTTCATTATATTTTATGCATTCATGCAATGAAATGCATCAATCACATTTGCGTGTTCCCATTCAATCTCATTCTCATATCATCGGATCTTAGTTTGGCATTCAACATTAAGTTGAGAGTCACACTTTCATTTGCAAGCAAATGCACATTCGAAACACATTTAACAATCACATTAAGCACACTTAGTTCTTCTCATTCACATACAAACAACACTTCAATATCTCAACCAAATGTCACAATCATCGAGCCTCCTGTTCGGAAACCAATACAATCAAACACTTTCATATAGACATTTATTAGTCAATCTATAATAAATTTAAAATAGAACAATTAATGAAATGAGACCATTTAGATCTATTTACAATATGCTCTAGTTTAACATTATCTTCCATGATCTGGAAATGTCTGGATGGAAACGTTCTATCATGTATCATCATTATGCAAAGTACATATTGCACAAATATTATTAATTGCACAATCACATAAACATTCAATTTTTCACTCATGAATATGTGTAATGTATAATGCATGCTCAATGACAATCCCGAGTTTCTTTCCTTTAATTTCATCAAAAAATCATTCTTGTATCAATTTGGTTTAGTAATATGGAAGATATACCTCAAACATTGTCAGGTTGTTCACATTCAAGAGTAATGTACTATGCACTACTTCCATTTAGAAATTAAACATCCTAAAGACTGTATCACAATTTTATTTCTTCGTATGATTTTTATAACTATTTCTCTATTTACTCCAAATAAAAAACCATCTTATTTGTAATTCTACTTATCAAGATATCATCAAAATATTGGAACATGTTTAGCAAAATATCCAGTTCATGCACTTCCAACCGATACTCATACCTTGATTCGATCCATCTTTCTTAATTAAATTCAGAATACTACAAAATTTATAGAGAGGTAGAAAAATGTCTTATTAATCCAATGCTTAAAAAATCGAGTCATTTGGAGGTCTAGAGAAGAAATTATGATCAAAACACTATCGGATTTTCATCACCCCTAAAACCTTCAAAGTTGCTACATTTGCTTAAACTGCCCAAAGTCGCTGTAGTGCTTTTGCACGACGGTGTTTTTTGGCTAACCCTCAAAGTTGCTGTCGTGCTTTTGCACGACGGTGCTTTTTGGCTACCTTTCAAAGTCGCTGTCATGTTTTTGCACAACGGTGCTTTTTCCATTTCTTCTTCTTCATCGATATCTCAACTTTAAAACTCCATAACTTTTGATCCCGAACTCTAAATTTTGCAAACTTCATATCAATAGAAAGATAAAAGAAAGATCTCAGTTTCTATGAAGACTTGGAAAATCAATGTTGCTTGTATAAGGGTAAAAATTTTAAAACAATGAAGTTGTCCCGAAAGTCCTTCCTAAACAGCATCACAAGGTTATAAAAGTCATATCTCTCTACTCCAATGTCCAAAATTTTCATACTTTATATCAATGGAAAGCTTAAAAAAATCTCCACAAATTCCATGAAGACAACTTTATTTACAACATTAAGCTCTCTATGTTAGTACAAAAAACTCATGGAAGTTTCAGATGAAAATATTTTTAACTCTTTATTTACAACTTTCAATTCCTCATGCTTAATCTATCATTTCTAGTTCAATGCCCATCATTTATCCATTATTCTAACTCCCTTTCAACT
>JANITW010000005.1:25987979-26005675 GCA_027564335.1 Erythroxylum williamsii
GACAAACAGCAAACACGATGGGATGAAAAGCTTCTTACCCACAAGAGAGGCTCGACTGTCGAAGGAGAGAAACGGTTCTGCAGACGACGGAGAAAGAAGAACAGGAGGTGCGACAGAGACAAGGAGGTGCGACAGATGACAAAGACTTGGGAGAAGCCGAAGGAAGAAGACGATGTGCGACCTAGACGTGAATAGGTTTCGTCTAAAACAGGGTTATTTTAGAATTTTCAGCTTCTCGTCCGATGCATTTGCGTCTCCGTCCCGAACTTTTGGAATGGACTGAAATTTCAGTCCGTGTCCACTGCGGACGGTCCACAAATTCTTGAAGACACCAACCAAACAATGTTTTGAACAGTACTTTTTTGTCTTTGTCCACTGTCCTTACCCTTGAGGACAGTAACCAAACACTGGGTAATAGAACAAGTTTGTAGTGAAAATCCACTAGATCCTAAAAAGAATACTATTAATCAATCGGATGAAATAAAACTAAAAAAACCCCACACAGGAAATTAATATTAAGAATAATATTCCATATACACAACAAGAGGTACAATAATTTATTAATAAATGTTTCGAACTATTACAAAAACAATTAATAGCACCAAACACTAGTAAACATTCAAACTCCCAGCCTTTTATTTAAGTAATCATTCCAAAAAAACGTGGAAAAAGAAGAATGATAATTAACTATAAAGAATTAAATAAAGCTACTATAGGTGTGCATATAAATTACCTAGAAAGAACTATATTATAAGTAAATTAAAGGGCCACCATTGGTTCAATACACTTGATACAAAATTAGGTTATTGGCAATTAAGACTACATGAAAATACCAAACCATTAACAGCCTTTACATGTCCACCACAAAAACATTACCAATTGAATGCATTACCTTTTGGATTAAAACAAGAAGTGTTTTAGCTTGATTTTGGATTGATTCTTGATGATTCTTCTTGCATGGAAATGAAGAGATTAGTGCTGCCAAATTGTGAATATTAGTCTAATTGAATGTATGAATGAGCTAGTGACTGATTTCTTGTCCATTTGGATGCTTAGTGATGTGTTATTGGCATTGGAAGTGATAGGACCTAAGGTTAGTACCAAAGCTGGAAAATTGGTTTTGTAACGATTACACTGTTTTGATCATAACTAATGGTGTGGTTGTGAAAATGAGGTCTGGTTTGTGCCAAATGAAACTTTAGTTGATTGGCTACAATTTTGTGTGAAATAGGTGTTGTCTAATTGTAGCTCTAAGAGGTTAAATTTTGGCTTGGAAAATCAGAGACATGGGCTGTGTGAACAGTTCCCGGATTGAGGTCTTAGGTTCAAGTCGTGGGCTCACCCTTGACCAAAGAGGACAATACCTGGAGTGACGACGGTAGAGGCCGGGCTCTACAATTATTCACTGATTGTTTTCAATAAGTGTTAATTGTCTATTATTGTTTTGTTATTTGATTTAGTTTGTTTGATTTATTTAGTTCTTGTGTTTAAATTCAATGTCTATTAAATTTATGGTTAATAGTTAATGACCTTAGATTCTAGGATTAGATTAACCATCTTCGTGGGATTGACATCTTAGGTACTACACGAATGATCCGTATGCTTGCGGAATATCGACGTTAAATATTAAAACTTACTCATATTGGAAATCCGCAATCAGTGTTCTATTAAGGGATTAATAACTTATTCATACAATTATGCCTAAATCATATAGATATGTTGAGATGAGTGAAATTAGAAGAAGGAGATTTAGAAATTATTACATAAGATGTTCATTCGAATGAAAGAAAAAGGTAATTATAATAAGAAAGGACGATCCGGTTTTTTTTTGGGTAGATGTGAGTATGTAGGTAGCTCATTTTGAATTTGGTGATATGTTTACATTTAATACCATAATCTTTTTAATAAAGACCAAATATCATATTCTCTTTTTATCAAGGTTAACAGTCACATATAATTGATTTTTACACTATTGGGAAGTAAGGCAACTAATACTTTCAATCAGTTGTTTCTTGCACAGAAAAGGTGTATACATAAAAAGTCGACCAAAAATATAGTTACATATGAGTTTAAGAGTATAGGTAACAAAATGTGGTTGGTTTTCTAGACTTTAGTTATAGTATATAAAAAAGAAAATTACTAGAAAAATTTGGTGCCCATAAGAATTTTTTTAAATTAAAGATATTTTATTAATTAATCTTGATACTTATACACAATAAAATGGGTCTAACCCATAAAAATACATACAAACCTTTATAATATCTTACAACATTGCATGGAAATAATCACAAATAGTGGGAGGAAGATTAAAGCTATAAAAATAGTCTTAACCCTCTAAAGTCCCTTTAATCTTCAATTATGAACTTGCACCCATACTAGCCTTATTTGTAAGAATGATTTATATAACCTATATAATTGTCTTATAGTTAGTTCATACTTATATACTGCTAAGCCTTTTTTTAGACTATTATTCCTCTAATGCCAAATGGCATAAATACAGTAAATGAAAGTAGTTTTAAGAAAATAAACATCTTGTTTCATGCCCCTTACTACATTTCTCGCTTATTGAAATTGCCATTCCTATTCACCTTTATACAGTTGCACCAATTGTTGTTTCTTAGACCAAATAAACTAAGAGTAGACAAATTGGAAAAAGATATGGGCATTAGTTTTAGGAACAAGTTGATATAGCAAATAGTTATTGTCTTGTAACCTATGACATATATCCTTCATAACTATAACATTTATCCTTTATTTGCAATCTTTGCCTTATTGCCTACCAACTTATAAATGAAGTTTTAGGGACTAAGGTCCTAGCCTAAATAAGAATAAACCAATAGAATTTAGATGAATTGGGTTTGAATAATTTCAAGGAATATTTATTTGTGAAACTATATGAAGGATCCCTTAACAAAGCTATCTTATTATGCTATAGATAATTTGATAAATTAGGAAAACTGTTCATAATGCATGTTCAACCTCTAAAATTGTAACTCCAATTTCCCTAAAAGATTATATCATTGACCTTAGCATCGTAAGGAATCGTCATACCAAGTATATGTAAGTATACCCTCAGGTGTAGAGGACCAATACTACACCAATTAACGAACCAGAATCAAGTTTGTTTGCCATTTCCATTCAAACTTCTAAAGCAAAAGCGAAGTTGATCCCTTAACCTAAAAATTTACACTAAGTATTAAGAGTGCTCTCTACTAATTTTCAACAGTCAAAAATTGATCCTGGATAAGTAATATTGATGTATTCAATTGGACTAAAGTGCTTCTTTAAAATTAAAAAGCCTCTATATTGTTTTAATTAATAGTATATAATTTATGGCTTGTATTGAATTCAACCTCAAGCCTCCTTCCTACTTAGAAAGGCAAATATCCTACCACTTGACCTTGGTTCTTCTTCTTCTTCTTCTAAGGACAATTAGAAAACAAATATTTATAAGCACAACTAGAAAACAAAGAACTCTTATTCTTTTTCTTTGATGAATCTTCTTGAAATTTAGGTTGAATGAAGCTCTCTATCGAATTTGTGATGTAACCTTTGTGTTTTACTCGTCCTCTAATCAGAATTATCGCTTCTTTATGTTTCTTACTACTAAATAATATCTAAAGCTGGTGTCCTCTTGCTTTGCCTCCGATCACATCCTTTTATAGTAAAAACTAGGGTTTATAGGATATGCATCATCACTTACACAGTCATGTAGGTGACCATGTATATCTATAAACACTTGAATTTATGACTTTATACATGCACAAAGACTTACAAGGATAACATACGTCATTGTGTATATCAACATACATTCCCATGTAACTTCACACAGCCAGAGACAATATTCTTTAAATCTCCACATTTTTGTAGAGACGTACACAGTCACTATATATAGTCATATAAGTCCTCACTTGCTTTAAATCTTTATTCTATGTCATAATTTCTGAATTCTTTTGCTTTTAGTCCAATAAGGCAATTATCACTTACAAGTACACTTTAAAAAAATTATGTGCCAAAAATATTATAAAAATCGTAAATAACAAGCAAAATACATTAAATAGGGTTATATAAATATAGTCAAATAATCATTTATTAAACATCCCGATATTTAAGCTTTTACTTGTCCTTAAGTAAATTATAGTCTAAATTATCAATCGTACAAAAATCCATCTTTTATTAACCTCAACCTATCAGTTCACACTTTAAATCATCATATCATATCAATCAAATTAGCATACAATTAGATTCGGATTATCCTAAAACTAATCTTTGCAAGTTAATATCAATAATAACCACATCGACAATCTTTTTGAAATTAAAAGAATAGATTCTCACATTCTCACCAAGAGTTCACTTAATGCATTCAAAGTGTTTAAGGTGAAAAAAAACGTAAGAACTCTAAAATCAATGCATAGAAGAATTTTTAATTATAACCTTGCAATAAAATCATATCTCCACCACTTATAAATAAACTAGAAAAAAAAATCAAAAGGTCTTATTATAAGGTTTTAATGGGGCTTAGGTAAGGTATGATAAGGATAATAAAAAGGGTAATAAAATTGAAGGAAATTTAAATGAGACAATTTTACAATAAACTTATTTCTTCACAATATAGATCCCTCACATTTTAAGTCCATTGTAACGATAACTTTAACATTTTTTTCATGTGCTCGCAACACACACATTTTTTCAATTGTTACGTATCATCAATTAAATAAATATTAAATCGTTTCAAATTTTAGGTTCTAGTTAATCAAATAAATGTAAATAACCTTCAGGGTTTAAAATAATAAAAAGACTTCAAGAAAAATAAGGTAACAACTAATAATAGCTTATAATCAATAAAAAAGGCTAAGTCTCAAAATCTGATACTCCTAAAGGATAAAATGTAGTAGAGTGATTCTCAACAAAATAGGCTAAACAAATGTTCAATTTAAATGCCCTTATCATTTCAATGCTTCTAATTTAATAAATGTGGTCTTAATGTGAATAATAAAAACAAGTTCTAGAATTATCCAACTATGCATGATAACACACATCAAACCATAAAATAGCTAAGTAATGATGTATTTGCTCTTAAGCTTAAAAGCTTACAAAAAGATCTTATATGCATACATAGAATGTAATTTTCATTTAAATTAACTATCACATCAAACCATAAAATAGCTAAGTAATGATGTATTTGCTCTTAAGCTTAAAAGCTTACAAAAGGATCTTATGTGCATATATAGAATGCAATTTTCATTTAAATTAACTATCCTATTGACTACTAAAAATATAACTTAGAAAAGTAAGTTTACTCTAACTTTCATTCTTTTGTATACTAATTCAATTCAATAATCAGTAATGTCTAAAGTATTTGGGTAGACTTTAACTAATTTGGGATATCAATTAATAGTAGTAGAAAAATATAAACTTAAGGAATCCCTTCCTCACCCTTAAAACTGTACATTTTCCCTAGTATACCCATTATAAGCATAGATAAATAAAAAATAAAAAGGGTTAAATTTTGGTACTTCACTTATTAATAGAATTTCATAGTTCTAAATTTGATGAAGGATTCATTTGATATTATATACAATCATCATTGCAAAATATAAATAAAAAGGGATAAAAAGATAGAAAAAATAAAAATAAAAATAACAAAAATAACTAAGAAACGTGGAAATAAAAATGACATAAATGAAAATAACATTGCATTAATGTTTAGACAAAATAACAAAAAAAAACAAAGGGAAGAAAATAAGAACAATCCACAAATAATGAGAAAAAGAAAAGAGAACACCAAAAGTTAAGCATCCCTCAATCATATTGTGACTCTGGCATGTCTATCAATGTAGGGTCCTCAAGTTGTACATCTTCGAAACAAGAAAAGGTTGAAGATGATAGACCCACTATAGATGGTGGAGATTGAAAAGTCATCCCCTGATGGCTTGTCATCTACATCAATAAGTCCTCTATCCATCTATTATAGCCTTCAAGCTACCCTATCCATTTAACAATCTTTGTCATTTGTACTCGGATAGTACGTTGAGTATCTATGAATTGCCCCATGTATTTTTCCAATCAACCTATCTTCAGTTGGTCGAGGTGTGTTGTCCACACCTTGGGTACTTCTACATTATCCTCCTTATATGAGACCCCTTTTATCTAGGATGGCAATGAATGCAGTTGTAGTGGCTACTCAGCTATGTGTGGCTCCTCCCTAGCTCCTCTCGATACGATTGGCTTGTTTAATACTCTAATCAGGTGGTAGATGTCACCTATAGGTCCCCACCATCTGCTTACCATATGTATGTGCTTCATTACCTCGAGATTCAGCACTACTATGGTACCTAGCAGTGACATCATTGGTAATTTATTGAATACCCCCATCTACAGTGCAAGCCTTATCACATAAGGCTTAACATAGATTGTGCCGACCCTTTTCTCCTCACTCTAACACTAGATGAACTGGGGTAATGCATGCCCCAAATGTATTGGTGTCCTCTGACTCATACTCCACAAATAGAATACATCCAGATTCCTGATGACTCCACAACTGTCACCCCAACCTCTTAGCGTATAACTCAAAATACCATGTATGTATTTGAAAGTGGGATGTCGTAATATGGACACCTTTGGTTAACTAAGGTCATAGTCTTCTTCTACGCTAATCATACTAAAAAAGTGTTGAGGAGATAATCCATACAAGAAGTCTTTCTATAGTGCGATGTATTCTGATGTTCCTTAAACTCCTGCCCATAAAGACCTATCGTGATGGAGAATTCTAAATAGCTCATCTAGACCATCTCCCCCCATCATCTAAAATTGGATCATGTAAGTTATGTCCGTACAAGAGATGATTTTACCATATTACATCATGGTCACGTGTCTTCTTCCATTGTATCATATTGTATACCTTATATTTCTTGGCTTTTTTGGTGTATTCTCTTCTTATCTAAGAAGTTTTCTTTTGAGATCTTGATTTTTTAGCACAAGAAATAATAAAATTAAAAATAAAGAATAAAAATTAAAAAACAACTAATTGAAAAGATTAGAATAATAGTTGTTGAGTCTCCAAAACACCAATGGCTTCCTTTGTGATGGCATTAAAAACTTATTGTGTGTATTACTCATGTTAAAGTTTTACCTCTTTACAAAATATTACTCATAATATGAGGTAAATGCATTTATTATTAATAAGCAATATGGTGATAAATAGTGTACCCATCCCATGAAGGAATTGTAAATGTTTGAAATACTCTCGTACTACTAACTAATCAAGAATCAAAATAGACTGATTAATTGATTAATTAATTAAATAAAACATAATAAAACCTGAACAATGTGTTAGCTAATAAAACTAAAGGAAGTAAGTAATTAAATAGATAATTGACTTATAATTTGTGCTTAGGTAAGTATTTTTCTTAGTATAGTCTTTGAAATCATGATTTTATAAACTTAAAAGGTCTTGAAATATAAAATTACATTCTCTTAGACAATAAGTACTTATTCCTGAGTTAATTAACCCTACATTTCTACTAAGTTAAAAGCTCTAAGAATTAATTTATGTTTTACACTCTAGCACCCCATTTAACTCCTAATATATAACTCGTGGTTTATTCATAAATGAGTTCTCTCAAATCATCCATGAGTGAAATAATATAAGATCTAATCATCAATTTAACTAAATTTGTATTAACATAATTCAAAGATGTTTTAGCAAATATAAATCTCATTTTATAAATAAAATCAAATCAATCTATACAAAGACAATAATTAGGTTTTTTCCTATCTAAATATATAAAACACTTAACCATAAATCGTGTTTGAGCCAATGAAAACAATAGATAAGATAAATTATATCATAATAAAAAGAATTCTAAATGGATATTTTTATATTTTGGAAAGCTTAATCTATTAGGATGATCTTCAGTCTTGTTTCTTTATTAAAAATGACTTGAAAATTGACCTTCTAAAGGTCGGTCTACCTCCTAGAGACAAACTCTAAATTTTGAAATAAGAAAAGAATGATAATAAAGGTTTAAAATAAGTCACTTTAAATTAGGGTTTTCATGCTTTAAATATCTTTTGTCTGCCAGAAGCATGGTTGAGGGCACATGTCCTAGACATGGATCCTTTTATATCTTCCTGAGGAGGGAAATAAGCATACACCATGAATCTTTATGTAACTTTTCTGGGTATGGCCAAAGGCATGTTTTAGGTCAATTTATTCTTTAACAATTCTCACCACCACATGATCAACGATCATGTGTTAGCTTGTGTTCAATCAAGAATTGTATTTTCTTCGTATTTTTCAGTTGAAATTTACTTTCATTCTTAATAAAGCTCATCTTAAGGCAAAATATTCACAATTACATAAAAACATAATATAAAGTGAGCAAACCAAGATTATTTGAGCATAAAAATATAGCAAAACATTAAATAAAATATGCATATCAAATACATAAATGTCAACTACACCAAAAAAAAAAACCATAATCACACTTAATAAAAACAAATGGAAACCAAAGCATATCTACAAATAATTATACACTAGAGTAGTCTATAAAGTACAAATTTTTATCTAATACCATGACAAGCTCACAAACCAACAAAGTTTAATTATCCATTAGTCTTTAAGTCTGTATGCCTGTTTATGAATGAGTTTTTAAGTCAATAAGTTAATACAACTACCTTTCACATCTAATATAAAATAAACTAAAGCCATAAAATTGTGTTTCCATATTTTTGAGTTCTATTCGGAATAAGTAATGAAAGAAAAAAAAATCATAAAGAACAATTTTAAATGAGCAAGAGAAATCGAAATTTGGGCTAAGAAGTTAGTTTCAAACATTTTAAGCAAGCTTAATAATTATTAAATTACTCATGTACCCATCATAATATTAAATAAAATTTTTTCCTTTAAACGACAAGTGATAACAATTAACAATCCTCGTAGATTTGCTACGACAGCCGACCACAAGCTAGTACCTTTAAGTTTCAGAATTCCTGAATCCATGTAACTATACATCATAAGTATTCATTTCAAGGTAAATGTTTACATCATATTATTTAGTCAAAAAGATTTTTTTAAAAAAAGAAATCCAAATGGGAAATTTAGCTATTAATTGATTATATGTGCATTATGCCCTTCAGTCAAATCCCTCCATACGAAAGAGCTACACACCAACGACACCTCTTGCATGAAAATTAGATTGATATTTACCGAAAATTCTAAAGATCTTGTATCCCTATAAATTGCACACAGTACGTATTGTGCTACTCTTATCTTGAAGGCTCAAAACTTCCTCAAGCTTCTTTGCAATTGTGACAAGTAGTTTTAATCGCTCAAAGGAAGAATTTCCAAAGTTTTGGTGCACTTCCTGCAACTCCCTCACTTCAGTCTTAATTTCCTCTACCCTATTAATCCACCATATGTAACTGTTGAAGCTTTGTGATCCAAAGTTCTTGACCGCACACACAACATCTTCTCTCAAACTGAGAAGATACTCTAATTCCTTGAGTAAGCGCCTCAAGTTTTGTTTGATTTCTTCTTCCTCGGAAACCTTGGTCCTAAAATATGTAAAAGTCTCGCTTCCAACCTGGTACCAGAATGCTAGTCCAGCAGCAGTTATCATTCCAATAACTGAAATTGTAAATTGATCCATGGTGATTCCTGAAAAGCTACCCAAAACAAAAAGGAAAGGAAAACAAGATTCGGTTTCAAGAGACATAAAGATATCACTTATTAAGACACCAAAATTTCTATTTAGATGTTCCAAAGATCATATATTCATCAATCAACAATTATGTTCTTAATTCTATGGACATAGGTATTGGAATTTATCTACTTCAAATTGCTTGTAATGTTTCATAGTAAATACTAATCTTGGAGATTTTTTTTTTATCTTTTCATTTTTTAAATGCAAGAAGATATAAAAATACATAATAAGGTCAAAGAAAGAAATGTTTTTTGTGAAAATATTTTAGAAAATATCTTATGAATTTGTAAAGTTTTTACAAACCATGTGGCATAAAGAGCTTAAGGTCTATAAAAAAAAATAAAAGAAGAAAATTAGTCAATCACAGGTCTTATTCTGATGAGATAAGAGAAGAAAATTGAACTGATAGCAAAGATAAATATTAAAATTTAGATTATGTTAAGATTCTTTATTAAATAGGAAGTAGTTATAAGTAAAATATATGATTCTAGTTTCGATATGTTGACATATTTGTTTAAAATTTAAACTTATAAAATTTTTATTACAATAAAATTTAAATTTGCTAAGAACCTTTTCCCATTAGAATAATGGTTCTAAGAACTTCTCTATAAATATGTATATATTTAGCCCTTCAATAATAAAATATCATGAATTTTTTTACAAACTTCAATTTTTAACTAGAATGTGTGATATTTTCTTCTAAAAGTTATTCTTAGACCCTAGGAATAATTCTTAGTTTCCTACCCTCCAATGTTTGTTCTTCACTGCATTCCAACAAATCTAACAAAAAGTTTTAGCCATATTAAACCCTAAAATCTTATCCTAAAATCTCGGCAATACCTAATTTGAAGTTTTAATATTCCAAACTAAAATTTAGACCTAAAACTTGATATTCTAGTAACCTACTAGTTAATACTTATTCTAAATGTCCTGCATCAATTTGGTATCAAAGCTTTAGTTCACAATGGTGACACGTAATGGAAGGGTGTATAGAAGAATATTCAACAACCAAGAGCGAGATGAAATACTTTTAATAATTATGGAAAGATTAGACATTAATGAACCTCGATCTCAAGGTGTTCTAAGAACTAGTCTAGAAAACAACATAGACAATAAAGTACAATGGATGTTATGGGTGGAGAAAATGAAATCCAAGATGAAGAAGCTAAAACTAATCAACAATGAGTGGTGTTAGTAAATCAATGCCTATTGAGAGATCCAAGACAAAGAAACCAACTAATAGCACATGAAGAACACATGCGAGACATTAGAGGCCATGATAGAGTTTAAACACACAACATAATCGAAGATATTACTAAGAAATTTCATATTGAAGCCCTTGATTTTGTAGTAAAGATGAATCTACACCTGTTCTTAGACTAGACAACAACAAAGGAAGATTTGTTTGATTGGTATCACATGTTATAAGATCGAAGCTAGTTGGACACGTTAAAATCTAGTAGAGATCAATAGAGAATAGACTTCAAAAAATAGGGTAGTTGAACACGTTAAAATCTAGTAGAGATCAATTGAGAATAGACTTCAAAAAATAGGATAGACATCAATTATTGATTGGGAAGAGATGAAGCTGAAGTTATCGAAAAATGATTACTATTTTACTATCAAGAAGATCTCTGAGATAAACTCACAACCCTTAAAGAAGAGATTATGTTCGTAAGTGAGTATACAAAAATACTTGATGAACTTTCTATTCGATGTGAAGGAATAGAGTTAGAGCGATAACTTATATCTCATTACAAAAATGGTTTAAGGTTAAAAATTTGGAAGGAGCTAATAATGCAAAGGATTTACACCCTTGAAGATGCATATCACTTGGCTTTAAAAGCGGAATAATACTTAGGAAAACAACTAATTAAAAATTTTTAAAGTCAAGTTAGAGAGTTTGACATGAAGAGAGCTAGTGTAAAATTAAAAAAAAAACACCTAATACATCAAAATTTGCATCACATAATAACTACAAAACTTCTCAATGAGCTTATGCTAAAGGCAAGGTCATAGCTAAGACTAAGATGAAAGGAAGCAGCAGTGACAAGAAGTGCTTTCGAAGCAATAGGAGATATTACTTTGCTTCTCAATGTACAAGTAGAGGTTTGAATATGATGGAAGAAGAAGATGAGGAAAATTTTGATGAATATGTGTGTAAACACAAAGATGGAGAGGAGTTGGAAGGAGATTCTATTAATGAACTAACTAGTCCTACAAATCCTAATGTAGTGGGGTATATACTTATAACTCCTAAGGCGGAAGAACAAGAGGAGTGACTTGTACTGCTATTTTATCTACTCAAGTTGGATGTAGAGATAAAGTATGTAAAACTTATCATTACTGGAGGGAGTAGCATGAATGTGGTATCAAAGAACATAATGAAGCGATTAAGTTTACTAACAGATAAATATTCACATCCCTATAAGGTTGCTTAGGTGGATGATAGTACTATACTGATTGCTTGAAGGTGCTTGGTGTCTTTCTAATTAGGAATATATGAAGACTCTATTTGGTGTGATGTTATTCCTATGAAAGTATCTCACATTCCTTGGTCGACCGTGGCTTTATGATCGAGATGTGCACGAATTTGAAAAAACAAAAATCTATCAATTTACATTCTATGGAAAAAAGTTAATTTTGAAGCCTATGAAGGTGGACAAGGTAGAAAAAACAAAGAGAAAGTTACAAGATAACCGTAAGTGATAAGAAAAAAACCTCTTAATTTCCTTAAAGAGAGAATTTGAAGTTGTTAGCAAGGAGAAGGGGATTGTGCAATGGTAGTAAGGTAAATAACAAAAAGAAAACCTAAAACACCCCTTATCCTACCAAAAGAAGTGGGTGAAGTGCTAGCTGATTTTTAAGATTTTACGCAGAATGATATACAAGGTGCATTACCTCCTATACCTGATATTTAGCATTATTGACTTGGTATTTGGATCTATTCTACCAAATCTTCCAGCCTAACACTTAAATCCTATTGAGAATATAAAGTTGAAGAGACAAGTAGAGGAGTTGTCGAAAGGATTTATTCAAAAAGGACTTAGTTTGTGTGCAGTTCCAGCACTATTAACTCCTAAAAAAGATAAACGTTGGTTAAGATCATAACAAGGTATAGATGCCCAATCTCTCACTTCAATGACATGTTAGACATATTGACTGAAGCTGCTATCTTTACCAAGATAGACTTACCACATACGTACTATCAAATTAGAACTAGACTTAGATATGAATGAAAAATAGCTTTCAAGACTAAAGAGTGACCTTATGAATAATTTGTGATACCATTTAAACTCTCTAATGTACCTAACACTTTGAATCAAATATTTCAACCATTTATTGGCAAATTTTTGTGGTATATTTCGATGATATATTAAAATATAGCAAGACTAAAGAAGATCACCTCTTACATCTACAACAAATCTTGAGAGTTTAAGATAAGAAAAACTTTATATTAACTTAAAGAAGTGTTCGCCGATGCTATCAAGTTTTGTATTTTTTTAGTTTTATTGTATCCTACCGTGGAGCTGAGATGGTTCCTAAGAAGGTTAAGGTCATTGTTTATTAGCCTATTCCAAAGGATGTACACGAGATACAAAGTTTCCATGATCTATCAATATTTTAGAGGCAATTTATTTGTAATTTCATCACCATAATTGCACCTATTAGTGATTATATGAAGAAAAGATAGTTTACTTGGTCAAAGACAGTAACTAAATCTTTTGAAGAAATCAAGAAAAAGACAACTAAATCTCTTGTTTTGCAACTTCCAAATTTTTCTAAGGTATTTGAAGTTACTTGTAATACATCCCATGTAGGAACTGGAGGCATACTTAGCCAAGAGGGACACCCAATTACTTACTATAGTGAGAAGTTAAGTGAAGAGATCGCTTTATGATAAGGAATTTTATGCAATAATACATGCTCTTTACAATTGGCATTACTATTTCTCATGGAAGGAGTTTATTTTATATTTGAATCATGATTCTCTTAAACACTTCAAGTCCCAAAAGAACTTGAAAAAAGGCACACCTTATGGAGTGAATTTTTTTGGCAATATAACTTTGTTATTAAATATCAAACAGGAGTTAAGAATAAGATAGCAGATGTATTGAGTAGAAAGACCATTTGCTTAACACTTTGATGGTAAAAGTTATGGAGTTTGACAAAATAAAAATAATACGTTTCAAATCCAGATTTGGAATAATTTATTCAGAAATCCCATTTGAATGCAGAAAACATCACTTTCCTTTTGTGATCCATGATGACTACCTTTTTAAAAGAAATTGATTTTGCCTAACCAATTCTTCTATAAAGAAGTAGGTGATTTAGGAATCATATGAAAGAAATGCAGCAGGACACTTTGGGAGACATAAAATCATGGCAATGGTTGAATATTGCTTTTATTGACCCTCTTTAAAACATGAAGCTAAAGGAAAGAAACAAAATTATAGATTATACACACCATTATCATGCCTTATGAACCATGATAGGCATAAGTATGGATTTTATCTAGAAAATTCCTAAAACTATAAGAGGTTATGATTTTGCTTTTGCGATGGTGGATAGATTTTCTAAGATAAGTCATCTATCTAAGTTCCAAGACTTATGAAACTGTCCACTTTGCTTAAATCTTCTTCAAAAAGGTTGTACGTCTCCATAGATTACCTTTAGCCATCGTCTCTAAACGTGACATGAAGTTTATGATTTATTTGAACACTAAAATTCAATGTTCAAGTTCTTTCAATCTCCAAATTGATGGAAAAATGGAGATAGTGAATAGAAGCTTGGAAGACTTGTTAATATGTTTAGTTAGAGACAATGCGACAATTATGACCTAATTCTTCTTAGAGCAAAATTTGCATATAATTCTATAAATAGGTCTCCTAGCAAGAACTCTTTTGAGATAGTCTCCAGAGTTCAACCAAGGAAACCTATTGACTTAGTTCCTTTACCACAAACCGTACGAGTTAGTGTTGAAGCTAAAGGTTTTTCACAACATAGGAGAGACATTGAAGAGGTATGACGAAAGATAACATCCAACAACTTGGCTTGTCAAGAACATGATAATCAACATTGTCAATATATGGAATTCAATGAAGGGGATATGAAGATAGTTAGGATTCATCCAGGGCTTTTTCCAAAAGGGCAATATAAGAAACTTTATTTACATAGTGTTGGACCTTATAAGATCATGTGTTTTGAAATTACTGAGTGACATGGAATTAGTCATATTTTTAATGTCGCGAACTTAACTATTTATCATGGATACAATGATATGCAATCTCCTAGTATAGTTGTGAGAATTCCAATCATTCCTCATCTTGAAGAGGAGATATAAGATGTTATTAATGAACAAATCATAACATAAGAGATGGAGAATATCGACAATTTCTTGTCAAGTGAAAAGGAAGATTGATTTTTGACAATACCTAGATTTTAGAATCTGAAATTGAAAAGTTGAATGTAGATTTATATGATCAACGTTTGTCATATTCTACATTGATGATGACTTTAGACAAGTCAGAGAGAATTGTTGTAAAAGAGCTTAAGGTATATAAAAGAAAAGAAAAAAAGAAAAAAAAAGTAAACCACAAGCCTTAATTTGGTGGTAGGAAGGATGACAATTGAGTTGACAGCAAAGAAAAAGGCTGAAATTTAGGTTATGTTAAGATTCTTTATTAAAATTGAAGTGATTATAAGTTAAATATGTTATTCTAGTTTAGATGTATTTTCCTATTTGTTAAAAACTTAAACTTAATATACGTATGTATATACATGTATACTCAACCTTTTAATAATAGGATATCATGAATTTTTTTTTACCAACTTCAGTTTTCAACTAGAATATGTGACGTTTTCTTCCAAGAGTGATTCTTAAACCCAAAAAGTGATTCCTAGTTTCTTATCCTCCATTATTTCAGTTGCTCACTAAATTAAAAAAACCTAACCTAAAATTCCAACCATATTAAATCATAAAATTCTAGTCTAGAATTTTAAGCAACAAACCTTAAAATCCCAGCTATACCTATTATAAATTTAGCATTGCAAACTAAAATCCAGACCTGAAACTTATTATTCTAACAGCCTAAAATCAGTCATATTTTTTAATTTTGTAAATTTTGGCTACTGATTAATACTTCTTCTATTTATCATATATCACCATGCTTTCTATAGGAATTAGTGTTTTAAAAAACTTTAAACAGTTCTTACTTTGTGATGGATTTTGAATTGTATAATACTACTTTCAGGCACCATTGCATTCTTAATTAATTTTAGAAAAATAGTAAATATTGTCCATACCCATTTTTCTCTCCCTAAAAGTTATTATAACTCCAAAAATCAAAGAAATAAATTATTTTATTTCGTTCACAAGATTAATAGACACTAGGAACCAATTCCTTTTTGATCTGATACACACATAATTTAAATTTATCAGCATCTTATGGAATGTTTGACACCAAGGTAAATGGAAATATGACAATTCTTTTAATAAATTAAGATATGTTTCAAATATTTTTCAAGTACGAATTCCATATTTGATTTATATTAACTCTTTAAATATACAGCATCTCCACTCCACTCTCCGCCACACAGTCATGCCACTTTGCATTTGGTATTTTGAATTGTATAAAAATAATTTCATGCACTATCATATTCCTAATTAATTCTTAAAAAATAGTAAATACTGTCCATACTCACTTTCCTCTCCCTAAAAGTCACTAACCTGAAAAATCAAAGAAATAAATTATTCTATTTAGTTCATACGATTAACAGATACCAGGAACCAATGTATTTTTTTTTAATCTTATACACACGTAATTTAAATTTATCACCTTCTTATGGAATATTTGACACCAAGATAAATAGAAATATGAAAATTCTGAAATTTGGGTTTTAGTAAATTAAAAAATGTTTCAAATACTTTCAAGTACGAATATTCCATAGTTGATTTATACTAGCTCTTTAAATATCTAAAAGCTGGACTCAATTCTTTGCCACACAACCATATCACTCTACCTTTGGTTTTTCTGCATATTTACGTACTATATTTATATGTATGAATTATTTTACAATGTTTTATATTTTAAAAAGAAAAAGACAAGTGACCACCATGATTATGAAGATTATTTGTTGATGTGTATACTATACCATAAAAACTATTAAATTGATAGTCATGTAGTTGCCCATTTCTTGGAAAAGCAAATTGAAGGCTATCATAGCAGTGCTAGAAATGTTTTGAGAATATGTTATTTTATTATTTTAATCCCACTAATTATATATATATATAAGAAAAAGCATCACCAATACACAGGATCTTATTATGGCAGCTAGATAGTCCATTTTTATTGTCCTCTCTACATTTTGGTAAGTCAAATTTTAATTGGTACTCATATTTAAGTGGGAAATGCTGTTCTTTTTCCTGAATTCACTTCTTCAATATGTAATCATTTGACAATAATAGATAAAAAGACGTGATGTTTCTTACGGATTCAGCCGGCGACCCGTCATTTGATTCAACGCAAACCGATCCAATCTGGAAAAAGTTATGAAATTTAAACTCATAAATGAAACAAATAAAAAAGGAACTGCAACAAAAAAATACAAGAGACTGTTAGAGTTTAAGAATTGTAAAAAGGGAAATTTATAAAAATGAATCTGTGGGATCTATAGAATCCCGGAAAACTTGTATTTTTTATATTTGCTTGATTACACACTCCGAGCACAACCTTCTCAGTTGTGGCTTGTGCCATGTGCAGTGGTTTCACTTTCAATATATTTAATTATTAATAATTAAATATTAGATAGAATTTAAAGATTAAATTTGTTAATTAATTAATTTTATTTTAATATTTTATATAATATTGTATTAGTAAATGATTTACTATTTAAATAAATAATATAATAGGTAAAAATATTTATAGAATAATATTTATTTCAGCATAATAATTCTCTGACTCATTAAGAGAGTTTATGTTTGGAGAA
>JANITW010000005.1:26054845-26075882 GCA_027564335.1 Erythroxylum williamsii
GACGAAGTCGGACCGGTTTCCAGGCACCACCACGGACCTCCTGGGTTATGAGATGCTCGATACCTCGCAAGGGCCGAAAAGACTCAGTGGGGGTACCTTGCCAAACTACCTGGAAAGAAGTAGACGTCCCTCACTGCATAGTAACCCAGATAAGGTTAGCAGGAAGGCCAATGTCAAGCAGAGTGTCCCGGATAAACTGTCAGTGGAGCCAGTCATAAGCTTTCTTGAGGTCCACCTTCAAAGCCAAGAACCCTGTGCACCCTGTCTTCCTTTGTATAGAATGAATAACTTCCTGGGCTACAATAATATTATCCGTGATATGTCTGCCCGAGATAAAGCTACATTGGTTGACTGCTACGAGGTGGTCCAGGTGCTCTTTCAGTCAATTCACCAACACTTTAGCGATGACCTTATAGAGGACGGTATACAGGCTGATCGGACGAAACTGAGCAATTTTTGTCGAGGAAGGTGTTTTAGGGATGAGCACCAGCATGGTGCGATTTAACTCCTGGTCTCATAGTTCCATGCAAAAAACTCGCTGGATAAAGGTCACTATAGCCGGTCCGAGTGTCCCCCATTGGTTCTGGAAGAAGAAGGCGTTATAGTCGTCCACTCCTGGGGCCTTATTAGGACGCATGGAAAACACCATACTCCTGATTTCAGCCTCCTGCACTGGGCGAGCGAGATCCTGGACACGCGCTGCTGGGAGGGGCAGGAAGGCGCCCGTAATTGGGAAAGGCAAGAGAGGGTGCTCGGTACGGCGAACGCTTTCTAAATGTATGAGCAGGCCGCAGAAATTCCTAAGGAGTTTCTCAATGTCCTTAGTTCCCTTCTTGGATAGCACTGCGTGAGAGTAGTAGATTTGTAATATTTACCAAGCACAAAAGAGATCAATTGCAATCAAACTGTAAAGGGGAGACATTTGTTGCTATAAGGCTCAATTCTCCAGCGTATCATTGTAGGATATTCTTTTGGTAGTTCCAAGCAAGTGCAAGGGGGAGACTTAATGCATAGGCTAGATATTTCAACAAGCTATGGAGCGAAGTGGCTAGCATTAGCTAAAGAGCATTAGGTGCCTCTACTACAGCTCCGACCAGAGAGCATATTGAAAGTGTTGAGTGAGCGGACTAAGTAGGGCATTAACCCATGATCTACTCAACAGAGGAGGGGAAAATCACCAGCAAAAGAGAGGTGTTGAATAACTTGCACTTACTAAAGAAATTGAAATTATTATCCCTCGTAAATTTACTTACTTAAGGAGCTTTATAGTAACACTTAATTTGTTGAAAAATTAATATTTATAATTTTTCAAAATGAAAATTTAAAAGATATAACTTAAATTTTCAAAATGAACGTAAAAATTCCGTGAAATGACCAGAAAATTTAAGCAAACTAAAGATTGTTGGTTGATTCAAGGCCATTTAACGCTGATCTTTCGGGGTTCCAGGTCAGCTTTAGCATTTGTAAAGCATAATACTAGTTATCAGAACAGCTCGTTCCAGGTCAGCTTTAGCATTTCATTTCTAAAGCATAATACTTATCAGAACAGCTCGTTCCAGGTCAGCTTTAGCATTTGTAAAGCATCATACTTATCAGAACAGCTCATGCCCGCAAGTGGATGGAGGGTGAACAAGGATGGGAGCGATTTCACGAAGGATAATTAAATATGCACATTATTGTTCTTAAAAAACTTGTAAAGAACATCAATATGTACTTTCCATCCAAATAAAAGGGTACCAACAGAAACAGAATTTAAAAAAAAAAAAAAAGCATTCAACACCATCACACGCCTCTCTATTCAATTAGAATATACGCCTTCATTAGATATGTTTGGAAACAGACAAGAGAAACTCAAACAAAAAATCAGTGATAACAATGTTACAGAAGAAATAAAATTCATTAACCCAGAAGCATTATATCTAAGATTAACGATAATAAGAAACAAACCAAAGAGTAATAATCCTTATTCGAACTATCCCTTTACAATCATTATCCTTTACCACAAAATTGATATTCACCAGAAATCCTGAGTTATGCCCCATTAACTTCTCTCTGGTGACGCATAGGCCAACCAAGAAGCGGAGGTGATCCTGGCGGGGTTGCATCTCGACTAGGAGAAAAGAGGCTCAGTTCCACATATTGCACTGTTGAACTCCCATCTTTTTCATATGCTCGGAAAGAAATGGACCCATGCTTTGTTGAAGTATCAGAATTCCTGCCCGGGCTTACTCGACTGCTTTCTCCAAGATGGCTCTGGTTAGCAATGAGCGATATAGTGTCATTCTGATCATCAATAAGTACTCCCTGAGTCTCCAAGTCATGAAGATTTCCCAACGCTAAACAGTCTGCAACTGGGTAGTATACAAGCATGCAAATACACACCCCAGCACAACACAACAAGGCAAGAAAAGCTGAGAAAGTAAGAGCTTCAAACAAAATATGCTCAGGTTTTGAGAGAACAGATAGTCCAAGTAAAAGAACCCTTAATGGAAGGAAGCCTGAAACTGACAATATTAATGTGTACACTCTCTTCTGCAGACCCTTGTTTATGACCAATTTTAAAATCCGTCTCCCAAGCCAAAACAGGTAGATAGTTAGTACAGTAACAAAAAGCCCAAGGAGAATGGTATTCAGTAAAGGGTAAGTGCAGAGAGCAATAACATCCGCTGCATTTTGGTTCAACGGTGTAGCTGTTCTTGTAAAATAAGGTGGCAAGGATCTCTTAATCCTGCGCAATTCTGGTCCAATTAGAATAATAAAAAGTTGAAGAACAAAAACTGGGAGGCAAAAGAGGACGACAAATCCTGCTGTTTTCACATTCCATTTTTGGCGTAGAATTCCTGAATTGATGCTCTGTAAGGGTGCACGCAGTAGGAACACAAGGGTGAGGAATAAGCAGGGTTCTGCAAACCCTAGATTTGAGACTATATAACCTTTGCATACTGTTTCCTGCCATTTTGCGTCAAGGGCATTCAGCACTCTTCCTTTGTGCCTCAACAAATTTAACCGTATAATTTCACCAAGACCCCACCAGATACCAAACAAAATGAATGTAATTCTGACAATCCAAGGACCACTAAAATAACTAAGTTGATCAGAGCCTTGATTACGAACTCTATAGCGGAAGTAGAATGAGTAGGCAATGCACAGCAAACCATAAAGGATCAAAAGAGCAACTAGACAAATTGTCACCACACCGAATGCATCGGCAGCAATACTCGTCAGGGGCATTACCCGATAGACAAATTCCACGCATGCTCTCCGCCAGCATGGATACAAGGGGTCCTCCTCTGGTGGTAAATACGTTTCCTTCCTGGGATTAATTCTTAATGACAGGGGCTTCCAAAATTGTACGTGAAAGATTGTTCATCAATTGCCAATAAGAATCACCCAGACAAACAGCACCTTCGCCTGCACTCATATATTGATGAAAAGTCCATGTAAACATCATAAACATCATCCGAATATAATTTGAACTGTACTTACTTCAATCAGTGTTCTGTATGAGACAACTTATGCCTACAAACTCATATATTACATAAAACAAGAAACACTAAATACATTTCCAGCTGTGCCACAAAACATGGCATTATAAAGTAGTCAAAATTTCCTCTCATTTGGATAAGACAATATGAAACATGAAGTAAAAGCATTAAAGAAAATAATGCACTAATGAGATTACTACTATCACAAGTTAGTAGAAGCATACTGCATCACAAAGTGATAGAAAAAGACCAGAAGAAAAGTTTTACTTATTTCCTTTAATCAATGTATGTTTAGGCAGGCTTCCTCCGCCTTTAAATCCAAAGGAGAAGGAATGCATCTCTTTCAGTCGCAAAAAGATACTTCCCTTTAAGTTTGAAGACTCTTGATATTCCTAAGAAGTCACTGAGGATATACTGATGCACATTTTATGATCATATAAATGGTTTCATACAATAGCATAAATACAGATAATATTCAGTACTTGTGAACCTCAAAAACAATTCCCGTTTCCACATTTTCCAAGTTTCTGAGGCTTGGAAAAAAACTAATACAAATGATAAACAACCTCGTGAGGTAGCCAAGTAGTAGAATTGCTAATGCGTTGTTGAGTTGAATAATTCTTGTCTCCATTTTACCAAAAAAAAATTCTTTTTTCAGCATTCTAAGTGGGGCTCCACAGATGATACAAGTTCAAGACGATTCTTATTTCTAATCCGTAACTATTGCCTAAACGAAGTTATATAAATTTCAAAAACTTCCAAAATGCAACCCAAAAGGCCAATGTAAAGCCGACAAGAAACCACATAAACAATCTTCCAATTGAAAATTTCCACCTTTCTCCTTTATCAAAAAACTACAAACCAGAAGTCAAAATTCTCAACTTGAACCCTTTTTTAAGTTTCGCCTCACTTCCTCAGCGTCCAACCAAACAAACGCATTTGCCAACAGAGTGAATAAACCAGCCAAGTAACAACTCCCATTAACCAATCAAAGAATTCAGCAAGAAAAAAAAAACATTTGAGAAATGAAAAATTAAAGCAGTAAACTGATTAACAGTGAACGCAAATAAAAGAAGGCACGCAAAAATCATTAAACCACATGAAATAACAAGAATCAAAAGTCAATCACCAATAAAATGTGAAACAATAAAAGAAAGAAGAAGAAAAAAAGAGAAAAGCAGATCAATGGAGAACTTACGAGGGTGGAAAACCTGATCCGGAGACGGGAGAGGGAGAATCTAAGGCTGACAGAAGGAGATCGAAAAACCAAAACTGATAACCTTCACGAAGAACAAGAGAGAGGAAAAATATGTAGAAAGAGAAAGTGAAGGGAGGGAGAGGGAGAGCGGGGAAGAGAGGGAACGTAGTTAGAAGGGGAATAGGTGAGTGGGACTTTGTTGGTGACAGCCTGTCTCCAGCTGTGTTTTCCGAACCTATGGGTTCGGATGTCATTTACTCGGAGCCTACGTGGATATTCATTTGCGTTGTGTGTCTTATGTTTTTCTTTTATTTCGTCTCTTCTCTCCTGTCTGTGTAAAAACGTTGTCACTACTTTCAATTCTTATGTTTTAACAAAGTCCCATGGTCAATATCTTACTTCTTCTGTTTTAACTTTTAACAAAGTCCCATGGTCAATATCTTACTTTTCGTGATATGCATTAGCTTATTCCTCGTCTCGTGGACGTACAAACGTATATCCAATTCATTTGCTCCACTCATCCAATCCTATAAATTCTAGAGGTTTGCTATTAAAATGCCAAGTTAATTTTATAATGAATATTTTATGTTTGTTATATGTTTTAGGATAAATTATATTTAGAATTCTTAATTTTACTTCATCTTATAATACTAGTTAGAATTATTGATAATAGTTTTAAAATATTCAAAATTGTAATAGAAGGCTGGCAAATTCATGAAGAATCTAGGACCTTTAACCCGACTATATCTTAACTTATTCTCCTAGTATTTTTAGCTTAAATGTAGTGCCTACTGAGTTTTACGGTGTATTTAAAGAAGAACCCCTCAAGTGTGACTTCTTGTGACTGAATTCTTTTATCAATATATTTAAATTCCTAATATTTTCATTCGATGGTTAAAGGAATACATTTCTCTAACAAAAACCAAGCTTCAAGGAAGACAAGGAAGTATGTATGGTGACAATGTTAACCTATTTTCAAGAGATGTGGAAGGAAAGAAATTACAAAAGATTTGCAAGTAACGAACTAGGCTTATCCACTCTTATAAAGTTAACAATAGCAAGCATAAGGAAGCAAGTTATTATCAATCAGTTTGTAAAAAAATGTAATAAAAGGTTGGCATATTCATGGAGAATCTAGGACCTTTAACCCTACTATAACTTTAACTTATTCTCCTATTATTTTTAGCTGAAATGTAGTGCCTATTGAGTTTTATGGTGTATTTAAAGAAGAATCCCTTAAATGTGACTTCTTGTAACTGAATTCTTTTATCAATATATTTAAATTCCTGATATTTTCATTCGATGGTTAAAGGAATACATTTCTCCAGTAAAAGACAAGCTCCAAGGAAGACAAGGAAGTATGTATGGTGACAATGTTAACCTATTTTCAAGAGATATGGAAGGAAAGAAATTCCAAAAGATTTGCAAGTAAGGAAATAAGCTTATCCACTCTTATAAAGTTAACAATAACAAGCATAAGGAAGCAAGTGATTATTAATCAGCTTGCAAGAAAATGTAATAGAAAGCTGGCAAATTCATAGAGAATCTAGGACCTTTAACCCTACTATAACTTAACTTATTCTCCTAGTATTTTTAGCTGAAATGTAGTGCCTACTTATTTTTATGGTGTATTTGAAGAAGAACCCCTCAAGTGTGACTTCTTGTAACTGAATTATTTATCAATACATTTCAATTCACTTCATCCCGCACCCCCACCCCCTCGTGAACCTTTCTATGCTTGATATTTATCTTGATTTAAATATTAACCTAGTTTCTTTCTCAAGGCATACAACCCTTATTCTTAACTTAATTGATTGAAATTTGTTTCTAATTTCAACTCCCTATAACAGATTAATTTGCTCTATGAATTTCCTTGATATATTTAAAATTCTCAATTCAATCATAAGTAATAACCAGAAATAATTCACAAGATAATATAGGTCTTTCATTAAATTAAAAAAAATCAATCCAAGACAATATTTATAATGTTCATCCATCTAGGACTATCCCAAATTAATTCTTGTTAAGAACAAGAAACCCAATAGTAATCAAGAAAGAAAACAAGATATAAGAAGTCATTCTTATGAATTCTTGAAATCTTAAAGTTCTTTAATTGAATCTTGATGGAATTCCATTCTTTGTCCCCAAAGTTTCTCCTTTTTTGTAATCTTAAAGATGCTTTATTTAAGCTCTTTTTGACTTCTCTCCCATCCACTTATCCTCTCTATTTTTTAAAAGAAAACCTTAGACTTTTGTATAAGTTATTGCTAACATGAGAATAAAAAAAAGTCTATACTGGCTTAATAACTCGATAAATAAAACCTAAATCACACATCCGTTGATTTATCTTGAGAATAAAGGTTTGAGGGTTTAAACATAGGTTCATATTTGGGTTTTGTTTAGTTTTGTGGCAAATTTTAGAAGAAATATGATGAACCAATTGGCTACAGAGGTAAAACATGAATCAATTGTTGACTTGTATTATGAAAACATAGGTACATATTTGACCAACCGTCCCCTAAAATCATATAAAAATTTTCCCAACTTAGCTCCAACTTGCCCAATTGCATTCCTTCTTCATTGGTGAGCTAAACTTGTTAATAAAATATAAGCCACATTGAGTACTAAATACATTAAAACCATCCAAACATAATCAAAATGTTAAATCCTGCTAAAACTATAACCTAATTAACACTTATCAAATTCTCCTACACTAAAGAATTTTCTTTTCTTTAAGCAAAATAATTTCATTACTCTTAAGTATATGGCAACTTTATGAATGAGTTTAACAAATTAATCGAATCAATCAAAACTCTGTATTATTCATTTAATTACAAAGTTCATCAATTTTCTAAGCATTTAAATACTTACATTAAGTTATAAATCAATTCAATCAGACTTCACAGTCCTTCAAGCTTAATTCAATTCATAAAATTCAACCCAATGCATAAAATGTACATAAATGAGAAAGACGTTTCAAATTTTAAGCATTTTCATAACCTTAATTGAAAGAAAAGAAAAAATTGACTTTAAATTAACATAGGAGCAATTAGAGGTTTTTTTTTAGAAGTCACTAAACTTTTTAGTATTAGAGTAAGTAAATTGTCATAAATACTCTTAATTACTTAATTAGGTTGTCATTTCAAATGACTTCTAGCACTATTCTTTAACTTTAACCTTTTTACTTGGTTTGAAGTCAGTGGAGTAAATTTATTTAATGCTCACTTATTCACATATATTTTCTTTTTGTTTTGGTATGATGCTGAAAATGCTTAGAAATAATTCACTTCTAACTCAAATTCATGTCCAAATTATATAAAAAATATTATAGTGTAAATCAAGTAGCCATTTTCAAAATTAAGTAAATTAAAATTAGATTAATCATCAATACTTATAACATTTTATAGTTGAAATTTTTATAAAAAATGTTTCCTTTAAAGGTAATTATAACAAAATAAATAAAATAAGTAATTAATTGCCTTTCCCTCACTTGAACTGTATATTGTTCCCAATGTACATAACATACAAAAACAATGAAAAAGGGAAACTACGATAAATGATACTCCCCTAATAATAAAAGACTATTGGCCTTGTTTAATTCCTTTAATAATTCTTAATCTTTATTTCATCAATAGGGTTCCTTAACTACTGGCTCATTCTCTAGATATTTGTACGAATGTTATGTAACATATGAAAAAACATGAATCTATATTAGATATCATATTACCAATATAACCTATAAAACTCAAGCAAATCTAATTCCAAGTAAAAGAATCTTGATCTAATAATGAATGAACATCAAAATATACTTAAATCCATAAATTCAAAATGAATTTTAACTTAAAAAACATGGGACAAAACCAACATCAAACAAAAACATACTAAAACTAGTGCTAATGATCCTAAAAGCTACTCAGTCGAAATGGAAACAACTAAATCATTAAGTTGTCTCCCAATAAACGCTTCTTTATAAGTCTTTTAGTTAGATTTTTTTACTCATGCTCTTCACCCTGAAGGCTTCTTAAATGAAGGCTTAATTATACTACTCTTTAGCTTTTCATCCTTCTCAAAGTTCCTTTTCCTAATTATAGGCCCATTAGCTTTTAAATATGTTACATGCTATATTAGAATAGGGTTATCCATTTGCCCTTCTTCTCATTGCATGATATAAGTCTCTAATGACTCTTTTGTGATGATTTCTGGCATAACATATGAAAATTTAGTACTGGTCAAATCTATAACGAGAATGTATTATCTTTATCAAGGGGATGTCTTATGGCTTTGTATATTTTAAAAGCTACTTCCTCTCCTCTACCCTTAAGTTTGCCTTTTCCATTATTAAATTATATTGTGTCTTTAACAGTAGCTAAGAAAAGTCATCCTAAGATTAAGGAACCTTCTATATTGTCCTATATACCCAATCCAATAAAAATAATAAGAAATATGACTTTATCAACATTAACCAAAATATTTTTTATAATGTCTTAGGATATTTAATTGACCTATCCTCAAATTGAATGCTCATCCTAGTTTGTATAGGTTCACCCAATCTTAATTTGTTAAACATATCATATAGCATTAAATTAATACTAGCTCTTAAATTCACTAATGCCCTTGAATTGGAAAACTACCAATATTACAAAGAATAGTAGAGCTTTCTGGATCATAAATTTTTTAGAGCAGCTTGTTTTGTATGATGACGGACCATTTCTTACTTAGAGTAACCATCAATAACTCCTATAGCCTCTTCTTATTAGAAAGGAGATCCTTACTTGACATACTCTTGCATTTACAAAAGAGCTTCAACAGAAGGTATGATTTGTAATTATTTAAAAAGCTCTTAAAATTACCTAATTTATCTTCCTTTCTATCCTTCTCAAGTCTGCTTCAGTATGAAAATTTTGGTTAATACTCCTTGATAACTTTCTTCTGGGGCTCCTCTTCTTTCTCTTTCTCCTTCGGCTCATCCTTTGTTGCTTATAAAATAGATTTTTTATCTTTAACTTTCAGCTCCTTTCCACTCTTTAAAGTCATTATATTCACTTGTTCCCCTAGGTTTGGCTTAGTGTTGCTAGACAACATACCTTACTACCTTTCAAAACCAGCTTAGCAAACTCTTGGCTGTAGATGACAATTTTTTGGTTTTAGAAAGATGGTTTAGTACTTTGGAAGTGAGCTTCAAATGCAGTAGTAATTTTTTCATAATCTCCTCAGTATTTGACTTTTTTTGTTGCTATTGTGTTGAAATTAGAGTGGAGCTTAATTATTCCATTAAAAATTATGATGGTTTTTTCACCCTAGATTATAAATATTACTATAGGAATTACTTTGAAGTCTAGATCACCATTAAATAAACTTACTTAGTTGGTTACCCAATGTTGTAAGGCACTTGATAATTATGAATGGTGTATCAACTAGCATAAATGTCATAATTCATCAACTATGTTAGTTAAGCTACCAAATACATATTATCAAGCTTATTATCTGAGGTTTTCAATTTTCCCATAAGCGATAGTCTAGTATAATCCCCCATAGTATCCTCGATATTATGCCATTATGTTTGGTAGTGTAACATCAAACACCTAAATCCTAAAATTTCTAAAACAAACAAAACACCAAGAAAGAAATCGTAAAATAAATAATTGTAAAAAGAAAAGAAAGAAAAAGGATTTAGATTAATAAAAATAAAGTATTCCTAACATTCTAATCCCTAAAAATGATGTTAAAAATTTGATGTGGTGTATGTATCTAATCAAAACAATACTAGGAATCATTATGCAAGTGCAACTATCATTCTTATAATAAAGTTTTGCAAATATGAGCGTCGATCCTACAAGGATAACAAGTACTAGTATGAACTATCTTTTTATTATCTAATATAATTTAATGAATGATTGATTTAAGAAAAATGATTGAATAAATTAGAATCATTAATCTAGTATAATAAACTTAAAAAATTAAAAAGAATGAAGCAACCAATTGATAAACAAAACAAAAACTAGATTCCCACTATAACTTTTCTATGTTGAATTTATTTTAATTTAATTATCAATCCTAATTTTTTGGATTGATAAAAATTATAAATTTAAAGCCATATTCTTTATCAAAACATATAACCTTTATCCTTAAGTTAATTGATTGATATCACTTTCCTTTGAAAATCCTTAATAATTATGTAATTTGCTCTTTAAATTTCCTTTATAGATTTATATAGTGATATATTTAGAGTTTCATACAATTTTTATTATTCATTCTATGATCTATTCATTTATGTGTTTCCCAATCCTTATATGTGAAATCTGAAATAAAATCAAAACACTAGCAAATCTCAATTCAATCACATCAAAGAATCAATCCAACATATTATTTTTGGTGTTCATCCCATCTAGGTTTATCCCAATTTAGTTTATGTTAAGAATAAGAAACCTAACATGTTAAGAATAACAAACCTAACAACAATCAACATAAAAGAAGTAATTATCATGAATTCTTGAAATCTTAAAGTTCTTTAATTGAATCTTGATGGAATCCCCTTCTTTGTTTATAAAGTTGCTTCTTTATTACCATAAGACATGCTATTTTGAGTTCTTCTAACTACTATCCTATCCATTGACCCATTTTTATCTTTTTAAACAAAAAACATTAGAATTTTTATAAACATTATAATCAGTATAGGACTAATGTAAGTTTGTATTACGCCTTTATTGGCTAAATAACTCAATAATTAAACCTTAAATTATGCATTTGAGGATTTATCTTGAGAATCTACATCTGAAGGTATAGACATAAGTTAATGTTTAGTTGTTTCTTCATGTGGTAAATTCTAAAAGAAACATAATGAACCAATAATCTATATGGGTAGAACACAAATCCATGTTTGACCTATTTTTTGAGAATATAGGGTTATATTTCATCCATGTTCATTCAAAATTAAGCCAAAACTTCTCAACTTGGCTTCAATTTGCTTCATTATATTCCTTCTTTATTAAGGACATAAAATAAGTCTTACAAATAAAACATAAGCTACATTAAGTAACAAATATAATAAAACCATTCAAAAACAAACAAAATACTCTTAAAATCATGCTAAAATATAACTTAATTAGCACTTATTAATTTAATTTTTTAAAGCTAAAATAATGCATTAATAAGCCATAAAAGGCATCAAAGAAGACATCATAAGGCTGTGCCAAGCAACTCTAGTAAGAATACATCAACTTTCTATCTATTATCCTTGAGAAAAAACTTATAAAATAAATATTCCATCTTCTTCTGAAAGGAAGGCTCATCTTTTCAATTACTTGGTAAGTTACCAAGGTTTCTCTAATCCAACAATGTATCATGTATTCTGAGGCATGTTTTTTAGTTTTGATCTTGTTGAGCAATCTTTGGTTCCTTCCCTTCTATATTGTATACAATGAATAGTTCAGGCTAAGGCTTCGACATATTTAATCTTTCTCAAAATTATGATATTTGTTTTAATCCCACATTAGTATATTATCCCAATTAGTTGTTGGGTAAAATAGATTCGTTGTGTGTTGCATTGTAGCAAAATCGAGGTTGTGTAATTATATTTAAAATAAAGATAATCAATGGTTTTAGCTTTTGGATATCATTTCTCACAGAGGATATCATTAGATTCAATAATCCTATCATTAGTTTTTAATCTTCTTTTAGCCACAAACCAAGTGATGAAGGAAGCTTTGGGTTTCAAAGAACTTTTCTAAACAATGTTTTATCAAGGAATGAGAGGAGTGAGTGGCCTAAGAGTTTTAAAGAAAGAGGAGTTAGAGAATTCTCTATTATTGTTGATGGACCAAATGGGTTTATCAGCTAAAGAGAGGTTACGCTAGTAGCCGGGAAAGTAATTCAGAAGTCTTTTAGCCCCTTAACTGAAATTTGCGAAGTGTTGTGAAATATGACCTTCTTGACTCAAACTTAAGCTGAAATTCTATTTTTAGAGCTAAAATAAGTATAAAGGGCTAAGATTGGCCCCACTTTAAAACCCAAACAAAGTATCTTCTCAATTCCTAACTTGTATTCTAATAAAATGATACAGAACTTGTCTTTTTCTTAGGATTTGAATGAGAGGCCAAGAGTTTTCTTTTTTCTTTTTTATAATATGCTATAGGCTAATTCCTTTAGATAGTATTCATTCATCCATTTTCTCCAAAGAAAATTTCTTATGCATTTCTCAATTTTCTTATTGATTTTCTTTGATAAAGGGAGATGTGAGCTCTAATGGGTGTGAATATTATTCAACACTGAGATTATAAGTTGAACTATTCTAGCTTATAAAAGTGCTCTATTTTACTAAGTATGATCATTTGTTTATAATTCTCTAAGATCATTAAACGGTCCTGATATCTCAACATTTTAGAAGATCTAGGAACATCAAGATACTTGAAAGCAGACTATGCATATTTAATTCAAATATTTGCTGGATTTTCTAATTTTGGTGATGTCAGAGATTATGCTCTTAGAAGAGTTGATATTTAAACTAGATAACCTAGAAAAAGAATGGATATAATGATGCAAAGTGGAGATACAAGAATGGTCAACTTCACAAAACAATAAGGGATCATCTGCAAAGCATAAATGAGTTAAGATATTTTCCTTGCTTTTATGATGGAAGTTGAAAGCAAGACACCTTGAAGTGTTAAACCATATAATTTTGTTAAGAATTTCCGTAGAGATGGAAAAGGTAAGGAGATAGGGGATCTCCTACCTTATACCATTAGATCCTTTGAACTGCTTGGTAAGAGAACCATTGATAAGGATAATGTAGAGGGGGTTGAGAGACAAGCATAGATCCAATTGATAAAGAAGTTGTGGAAACCAAGCCATTCAAAGCCGATTAAAATGAAATTCCATTGAAGTCTGTTAAAAGTTTTGGAGAAATCTATTTTAATAGCACAACTTTTAATAAATCTAGATATGTTATTTCCTTCAATAGTTCCTGAACCAAAAGGATGTTATCAGAGATTATTCTACCAAGAAAAAAAAACTCCTTGGGTTACATATATCATTTGGTTCAAAAAATCCTTTAATTTTTTAGCAAAGAGCTTGGATATCATCTTATAGACAATATTATAGTATGAAATGGGTTGAAACTGATTGAGATAATTGACTTTGAGTAGTTTAGAGATCAAGCATATATAAGTAGCATTAATTTCTCACAACATTTTTACTTATTTCAAAATTCCAAGATAGTTTCCAAAAGCATATTACCTATAATATGATATGTAGTTTGAAAGAAATAGGCATTAAACCCATATGAACCTAGATCCTTTTTGGGATTGAAACTGAAGAGAACTGATTTAATTTCATAGAAAGAAGCTAGTTGTTAGAGCTTTAACAATGTATCCTGTATAGATTTATAAGCGAACCAATAAGCTCCACAATCTCTTGTAAATTAGAAACACTAGAGTGTCTAGCATCTTTATGAAGGTTTTTAAAGTACTTGAAAGTCATATCTTCAATATAGGATTTGTCAGTCACTAAGAAGACAAATAATCTTGTTAGAGTTTCTCCTTGCTAGAATATAATTGTGAAAGAATTTGGTATTGAAGTCTCCTTCCTTCAGCTAGGTAATCTAAGCCTTTTGCACTGTTTATATACGTGGATCTCGTTGGGTGTTATAAAGATGAACTAAAGTGAGTAGAAATTAAAGAAAAGGCTAGTATAATGCGATGTCTTGAAATAGGAAGGATTAAGGTGATAGTTAGAGATGAAATCAAGGTGTTAAAGAAAATGAAGAAGTGCATAAAATATGATGAATATGCATGTATGATATGTTCTATTTTTTATGTTTATGATCAATCATAGATTTTTATATGTGTTTGAATGAGTTAAGCTGAAGTAGGAATGAAAAGGAAATGATGAGGATATAAGTTAAAAATGATAGACTAAGCAAAAGAGATGAAGAAGTGATAAAAAATAAGTTGTTTCGTAAAATCTGGGGAAGATCATCTATCATGATCATGCACACAAGCCATGATCGTGACAGATAAGAAACCCTAGAGAAGAATCAGCAGGAAGTGCATGATAGCACGATCATGACAGTGAAGGTGCTATGCTTTTTGACAAATTTTGACACCCTTTCTTCTCCGGACCTCCGATTGACTTGAAATTTGAACCACAAATTTAATACATATGGGAAAAAAATTTTAGAAGATGGTGAGGCCTAAATACTTCATTTTCCTTGTCTTAATGACTATGAAAAATTGACCCAAAAATCTATTTTGAGAAAAAAGCTAGAATGATTGGTTGAGTTATGAACTTAAAAAAAAATTGTTTTATTGAGGTATAAACCTAAGTTCAAATTAGACTTATATGAGTTTTGATATATGAATGATCATGTGACGAGAATAAAGGAAATATACCTAGGATTGTCATTGAGCATGCATTGTACATAATCCATATATATATATGTGCAAAAGTGAATACTTATAATTATGCAAGATTGTGAAATGTGTAAGTGTATCTTGCATGTTATAGAAGAGCATTTAGAGCATCAACATCCAAATGTTGTCGAGACTTCGAGGCAATACCTATCTGGAGCAAACTGTAAGTAACCTAGATGGTCTCACTCAATTAATTGTTTGTTTTAAGCTCTATTTTGAATTATTATGTGAATGTGATTGTGTTGATCAGACATTTAATGTCTGAGGCATTTGATACATGAATTATATATGTTGGAAGTGCTCCATGTATGTGAATCTGACAGAAATAAGTGTACTTAACATAACTGTTGGATGTCGGACTAAGGTCTGATGACATGTGAAAGTGAATGTGTAAAGTGAAATGAAGTAACTGATTGATCTTATATGATTTAATGTATTTCATTACATGAATGCATGAACAGATAATAACAGTTGTGACTTGAGTAGCCACCGAAAAAGTGCTTAAAGCTTAGAATGTGATTAAGGGCTAAAGCCCACTATGTATAATGAGCCTTGTATTCCCAACAGATATGAGATAGTTATCAATAAGCTTGACATCCACAATAGATACGGGATAGTTATGGGAACTCGGTCACAACAACATAATAATCATAAATGAGTCTTATGAGCATTACATATACATTTAATATGTATGTTTCGAATGATTTAAATTGATTGTTGAATTGTGTAGAATGAGAAATGTGGAAATTGTGAAACAAGAGTTTTTGTGATGCTACATGATGATATTTGTTATCTTATGAACTACGAGATTGCATGAATTATGTATTATGTGATATGAGTGAACCATCGAGGATGGTTAACTCACTGAGTTTACAAAACTCACTAAAATTGCAACGTTAACATCTCAGGTTCGAGAGAGACGAAATAGCTTTTAAGTTAAATAAGAAGAACACAAGCATTGATTTTGGATAGAAGAAATGACTCAAAGGTCGGTCAGCTAAAACTGAAGGACTTAGATAAAAAGTTTTGTATAATTATGTAGCGTGTTAGGTATACAATGATGTAAACTTTGATTTGTTTTGATAGTGTACACATATGAATGCTTTGTAAATCTACAATGTGTATATTGTTTAAAGAATGAAATGAGGAATTTTGGGTTTTTAATTATTGTGTCTTTCTTCATAATGCCTTATAAGATAACATGACTGCTCTAACATACCATTATTATAGGTTATATATTAGAATGTCCTCAAGATGTTCTGGTATATACTCTATGGTAGTGGGGTGTTGCACAACAACAACTATTCTTCTTGGAGATTAATAGAAAAGATGGAAGGCTACCATCTCGACACCGATTCAAAGGTGAAATCAACCCCAATTTATGGTTAAGATTATCTCATCTTGTTAATGTTGAATCTTTCTTTTTGGATTTTTATTTTTGTTTTGTGTTTATTGAATTGAATTTGTAAAGATGATCTTGATACGTTATTTAGATTATTCTATTGTGAACCTATTGCTAGAATGTTGAATATAATCTGTAATCATTAAATTTGATGTTTGTTAGTAGTCACTAATGATCTTGAATCGTTAGGAACTATTTAACCTTGGTTAGATAACCCAAACTTGTAAGGTTACTTCCTATACTGATCCATTTTCCACTTCATAATATAGCTGCCAAATTGAATATAGAGATTGTATCCTAGGTTATTCAGTGGCTAGGTTTAATTAATGATCGTCTCTTAATTAAATATAACCTAAGGGAAAAAAGAGAGTAGCAGAGCGTATTGTTACTCCATGATCAATAGTTCGAAGAGGAGTGTGAAAACAATAGAATAATGGGATATGTTTAATCGTGTCTGGGCCAACATTAATCCTAGAACTAGACTTTACACATATTTGACAATTTTTATCATTTTCAATTGTTTGTTGTATTTTTTTGCTAGTTTATTTTCTCTGTTATTTTTTTAATTGCATAAAAACCAAAATCCCCATTTTATTTCCCTTGCATCAATTATTTTCATTAAGAAAATCAACTAAACATTCCCTATAGATACGATCTCGACTCACCACATTTGCAAGTTTTAGCGTGCAAAGTTAAGTAAATTTTGTGGTGCACTCGCAAGTGTTGTCATATTGGTAAGTACGAGTCGTTCTCACGAAGACAGTGATTACTAATAATTACCTTTTTCCTATTATCTAACTTACGGATTAATTTTGGATTTGTAATAAAATAAAATAAAACTAAAGCAAGTAAAATAAATAGGCAACGATATTGAACAGAGAATTGAGGAAGCATTAAGAATTAGAAAAATACTATCTAGGTTTTAAATCTCCCTAAACCCTTAATAGATTGATTTTTTATTATAAACTTGTTTTATTGATTTATTGGATCGTGGAAACTCCTATGATATGCTAATAGCTAACTTTGAGTCTACTAACAATTAATCCTAAGGTTTCCAACCAAATTACTTAGGTTAAAGTTAATAGGATTGCATTACGGATTTATGAGTCCCTCTGTTAGCTTTGACCCTAATATGGAAGATTTATGTCTTCTTATTTCTAGGGTTGCATTCAACTTCTTTCAATTATAGTAGATCTATTTAAACCTAGGATTTCTCAATCCCTATATATGAAATCAGATTATGATCTAATATTCCCAGGTATATTAGAACATATATAAACACGTAATTAGATCATAATATAACAATCAAACTAATTACATTAATAAAAAATCAAAACATATTGAAGTATCAACATAGGGTTTATCTAACCTAAACATTAATAAGACGTTTAGTTATACATTATCAAACATGAAATAAAACATATGCTACAAGAAAAACAAATTGAAAACAATGAGTTCATAATTTTAAATCTCCTTAATTGTCTCCTATTGAATATTCTTACGATGTAGAGGTTTGATCTTGTATTCTGATAAATTTTTTGATGATTTCTTCATATTTTTTTACTTCTACGAACCAAAATCACCCTTTAAGAGTGATCTCCACGTCTGGAATCACCTTCCTCTGTCTGCTCTCCCTTCAAGTCTCTGTTCACATCTTTATACATTGAATTGTAGGTTTCTGGCTAATACACAATCTGGTACACAATCGTGCATCCAATCATGCATCACCAAATTCTCTAAAAACTGGGAGACGTGCACGGCCTGAAGCACAACTGTGCATCCCTTCTGTGCAATGAATCTTTGTTTTATGTCATTTTTTGTCCAAATTCTTCTATTTTAAGTCCGTGAAGGCAATTATACTCTGTATACATACTTGAAGGCATTAAGTACCAAATATATGCTAAAAGTATAAAATACCAAGAAAAAATGCATCAAATATGAGGTATAAATGTGATCAATTATGTATCTATCAAATAGTACTTTATAGTTGCTTGTGTTGATCTTCTAAGCCTGTGTTTACTCTGGATTTGACAATCTCATAATTTTTAAGTACAATTCCATGTAATTGTCTGTGAACTAGCTAGAAGCCTAATTTTCGAACTATAAAAGGAAAAATTAGAAGGAAAATTAGGAAGGAAGCTCGAGAGACATAATTGGATGTCCTAGAATGGCAAAGATAATAAAGAACAAACAAAAAGAGCCTTTTAAAATTTGATCGATCTAAAGTGAATTTCTCGAAGATTAAAAGGAATTTAATCATATTTCCTTTGATTTTTTCCCATTTAGTTTTGATACTATGTTTTATGATTAGAAATTGAACCCTTTATGTACCTAAATAGGCAACGTGTAATTTAAACCTTAAGGTTTTCATCAGAATACAACTTGAACCCTGACATTTCAAAGTGTTCAAGTTCAATCCTAAAGTTTTCAAAACATTTAAGATGGACCATTACAACAACAAAAATATTTCAGTAGAAGTCCAGTTGAACATGGATTTTAAGGAGGTCCAAAAGTACAAAGCCTTACTCCTAAATAGATAAAAATTTAATGGGTCAAATTTTGTAAGTTAAATGTCACATCATCACTGATATGCCAATATATATATATAAATATGTTAGTGAACCCTATTGCCACATAAAGTCCACATTATGTTATGTAAGGCCCACCAATATATTTTTAAAAAATTATGTTTATTTATTAAAATAAAGAAATTGTTAATTTATTTTTTAAATATGTTGCTGGGGTCCATTATGCTGCTAGCCTATATATGATTGTAGGGTCCATTAATAATATAAGAAGTGTCATGAATTTGCTTGTATTAAAATTTTCATCTATTTAAGGTTTATCTTAAACATTTTGAAAATGTTAAGATTGAATTTAAACAATCTAAAACGTTAAGGTTCAAGTTATATTATGATGAAAACCTTAGATCTTGAAATTACATTTTTGGCCTACCTGGATAAGATGAACCTTGGGATGGACCTTGTAGTGATTTCATTTTATTATTTAGTTTAATTAAGATTCAATTATATTGTTTTATTATTCTTAAATTAGTATTATGAACATATTAATTCATGTTTGATTTCATACAATTGAGATTTATAAATCCTTTGTAAGAATTGATCTAGCATAAATTAAAAAGAGTTACATGCAAACCTTGAGATTGATTGATATAAATTTTCCAAATTAAGGTTAAACTTAATAATGAAATTAATAAATCGATTAATGCAATTATAAGGATTTCAATTAGAAAGAGATTTTGATTCATTAACCTTGGATTAGTTACTAATAATCTTAAGAAAGATATTATCATAATTGAGGAAGTTTCACGATCTAATAACTTGTAAATTAAATTGATGTGTGAAGTCTTTATTACACGAGAAATCCTAAAGGGATTCAAAATTCGGGTATCGCTATTTTCATTGATTGATTCTTAGCTTGATCTTCATTTTAATTAATCAATTGTGTTCATTTATTCTTAGTTTATTATTTTAGTTTTTAAATTGATATCTCATTATTACTTTAATTTGTCATTTAGATAATAGGAAAAGAATTACCACTTGGATAAGGATATTAGTAACACTTAATTTTTATCAATCTAGCCATTATTTTTCTTTTGCATTTATTTTCTTTTATATTTCTTTTTGTACTTATTTTTTTTTCTTAAACCTCTCTTTCTTGATCTTATGCTTGTGGCTTATTTTCAAGAATTGAGTATTTATTGCTTTAACTACCAAACATAATGAAATGATGAAGATGACATTATTCTCAAGGGGATTCAAAATCTAAGTTTCACTATCTTTATTGATTGTTTATTTGTTTAATCAATTGTGATTATTTACTCTTAGTTTATTATTTTAGTTTTCAAATTAATCTCGCATCATCACCTTAATTAGTCAATTATATAATAAGAAAAGAGTTACTACTAATACTTGTAATCTCTGTGAGATTGAGACTTGGTGCTTAAGAGCCTATATTATAAAAGTGGTAATTGCACTTACCTAAAAAGATTTATAGGGTAAGAGATTGAATAAATATAATCAATGTGCATGGTCTAGAATGCAATAAGGATTGACATTATTTGTGGAAATTTTCGATAGAGTACTTACATACTAAAATATAATATACACTAAATTTAAAAAGGGCAAACTAATTCATCGCATTAATATGGATGATCTTTTTATTCTTCTTTTGAAGCTCTGCTCTACTCTACTTATAAAAATAATAAACAAATAGTGTGGAGATGACATGTGAATGTATCGCTGTATGCTTATTTAGACAACATATAAACAAAATAAAATTTTAAAAAATAGTAGCAATTACTTTTAATAAATACGTAAATATCCTGTTTAAGAATGAGGAACAAATTCTTTTTTTTGTCGTTATTATAATAAACATATTTATTCTTACTTTTTTCTTTTTGGTTTGGGTGAGCCCACACCGTTGGGTTTTGTCCCGTTTGGTCACACCCACATCTCGTAGGGGAGCGCTGCGCATCCCGTGGGGGCAGCGGGAGTCGAACCTGTGACCTTAGGGTTTTGTTGGG
>JANITW010000005.1:26076286-26087920 GCA_027564335.1 Erythroxylum williamsii
TCGCCATCGCTCGGTATCTCCATTGATCGACTACGGTCGGTCGGGTCGCCAAGACAAGATCCTTGGGACCCTCGTTCACCATCGCTCGATATCTCCTTAGATCGACCACGGTCGGTCGGGTCGCTAAGACAAGATCCTTGGGACCCTTGTTCGCCATCGCTTGATATCTCCATAGATAGACTACGGTCAGTCGGGTCGCCAAGACAAGATCCTTGGGACCCTCGTTCGCCATCGCCCGGTATCTCCTTAGATCGACCAAGGTCGGTCGGGTCGCCAAGACAAGATCCTTGGGACCCTCACTATCGTCATCGCTCGGCATTCTCCATAGATCGACCACGGTCTGTCGGGTCGCCAAGACAAGATCCTTGGGACCCTCGCCTAACGTCGCCATAGACCGACTACGGTCGGTCGGGTCGCCAAGACAAAACTCTTGGGACCCTCGCTCGGTATCGACACAGATCGACTGCGGTCGATTAGTCACCAAGATGAGATCCTTAGGATCTCAGTTCGGACTATGCTATAAGCCGACCTCGAAGTCGGTCGACTATGAGCAATTTCATCAAAATTCACTATACATCGAAAGTAAAGAGCATAAATACTGAAAAGGACCTCAGAAAAAATAAAGCAAAAGTAAAGATTGCATCAATGTAAATTTGCCCCGGTCACAAGCCCGACCAGGTGAGCCTCAAAAGTCCACAGAAGGAGAATACCCAGGCGAATATCCAGGGGAAGCCTCGGAAGCGGGCAGAAAAGTCGAAGCGGGGGCAGGGTCCAAGGGAGCGGCTGCAGAAGTATCATCACGAGGAAGCTCGTCCTCCTCAGCTGAGCTAAGGTCCAGCTCCTCAATCGGGATGGGCTCCCGGTCTTCCAGGGCTCTCTCCCTTACCTCCTCCAGAGAGAGGCCAAGGGCGGTAGGAAGCAGCGGCTCAGTAAACCCCTCAAACGAGGACCGTCCGACCCCTCAGGAATGCAGATGTCATAGCAATTCTTCAAGATCATGAGGGCCAAGTCACAGGAGTACTCTAAGCACTCCTCTTGCAAGAACCGCCTCTACCATCGCATGATCGCCTCGACCCTTTGTTCCTTTACGGAGGCTCGCACCCTCCTCAGCGTATCCTCGGTTTGGGACTGGTCCCGGAGGGATTTCTCCTTAAGCTTGCTCTCCGACTCCAATTTCCCCCGCAACGCTGCACATTCCTCGGACAGCTTGTTCCTCGCCGCCATCGCCCTTACCCTTTCGACCTCCTCCCCGGTGAGTCGAGCTCTCAAGGCGCGCATCTCCTCCTCCCCCGTCTCAACTTGAGCTTTCAAAACACTCACCGCTTCCTCCCGAGCCTTCTTCTCCTCCTCCAAAGAAGAATTCTGAGCCTGGAGAAGGTCTCTCCCCTCTCTCACCTCCGAAAGCTCGTCCTTCAAAGCCTGCACCTGCTCATGAAGGTCCTAAACCTTCCGGTCCAGAGCCTCCAGACGTTGTACCACCGCGAAGGACATTACCGAGCTCCGTATACAACCACGAAGGAGTAGAGACCCCATCTCCTGATTACTCCTCTGATTGAATTTCTCCTCGTCCGCCGGGGGAGTAATCCTCTCAACAATGTGGCGGGACACGTCGAGGTTCCCAATTGAGGAGTCTATGGGCAGCTTGATCAAAGACTCCCACTGCCCGGCGTCATCCACTTTCTCCTTCCCCTTTCTTTGGCCCGAAGGACGAGGAGATCGGTCAGCTACCGAAGGACGAGGAGATTGGTCGGCTACTAAAGGACGAGGAGATTGATCGGCGACCCTGACGGCCCTTCTCCTCTTAAGAGGTCGCTCAATTTCCTCCTCTCCTTCCTCAATGATCACCAAGGCCTCACCAGGCGGGGCAACTATAGCGGGCGCTGCAGAGAGCCCGGAAACGGTAAAAGGAACATTCTGCTACTCGGAGGCAATGGGCCGAGCGACAGTTGAACTGGCCTCTCCAACACCCTCCTGTCCTCTGGTCTCCGAGGGCCCAGCGACCTTGCGCTTACCCTTAGCAGACTTGGGAGGGCTGGTGAAAGCATGAACTTTGACCATGGCTGCACAAACAACGAAAGCAAGTTAGAAATCGAACCAAAACCTACAAGCATAGAAAATAATTCAATCATGAGGGGACAACCAGGCGGGGCAGTTCCCTCTGCTAGCCCGCTAACTTGTGGCGGGGGTCAATTCGTAAAGAGTTGGCCGAAGCCCCCCCACCGTATCCCGAAATGAGTCGAATGAAGTTATATTGATCGAGCTCCCTTATACGGCCGATCACCTCCCGCTCCTCCCTAGAAAGGAATAGGCTTGACGAGTCGTTCCATTACTCGGCTAAGGGATACCTCCACGGCTGGGACTCGGAGGAAGATCCCGGAGGCTTCACGAAGAAATATTTCGTTCGCCAATCGGTAATTTTAAAAGCCGTTCCGGCTGGGCGATACCGGGTATCTTTGTACATCAAAGGAGTAATGCCACCCCCAGAGCTCGGACTCTGGCTCATTCTCAAGAAGTGACGCAGGATGTTGACCGAAGGTAGACAGCCAAACTGATGGCACAACAAAGCAAGACCATTAATGAACCTCCATCAATTCGGAGGAATCTGACTCGACTTTAGTTGATAATCAGTGCACACTTCATCCACGATCGGGACGTACGGTAGTCTCAAACCGCCGACCGAGAAGAAACTCTCAGAGACGGCGAACCACCCACCTATGCTGCTGCCGATTCCTTCATCCCCCGAGGCCAGCCTAGGCTCCCAAGACCGATGGATACCATTCCTAAGAATCGATCGACTCAACTCCGCCGCGGACATCCTCGATTTGCCTTTGGGCAGCTCCTTAACGACTAGCCCATCCTTCTGCTCTCTTGTCGAAATCTCTTCGACATCTCCCAACCTCGACATCGCCATCACCTCAGCGGAAACTTCAGACGACCTTTCGGCGACATCATCCCTTGGAGAAACCCCACTTCGGGAACCGGTAGACGACATGCTCACCAAGAAGAAATTTAGAAGAGGAAATAAGGGAAAAGGACGTACCTATTTAGTGATATGAGGTCGGAAATTTGTGCGACGGCTGAAGAAAACTTCCGGAAACTGAAAGTAAGAAAGAGCAAAGGAAAGCAAGACGGAGGCAAGAACGAAACGAGCGTGAAGAAAACCAAACAGTCTGTCGATCGTGGACATTTATAAGGAAGCATTCGAATTGCGATCCAGCCAAAACTCGACACGTGGAGAAAATCCGAGCTATGCCCGGACACGCTGCATAATCTTAGCGGAGATAAATTAGGGTTAATCGAAATCCGGAGTGGCGTGACAGTTGAAAGGACGTACGGAACAGCTGCACAACAGTTACAAAGACGATACGTTTCGGATTTTGAAAAGCTGTCAGAGGGCACACGCAGTCAAATAATAAATGCTTCAAGTACCTTCACGCACTCGCTAATGATGACCACCTGACCTGCTTTAGCGCGAGCTGTCGCACAATAAGTGCCGAGGCCGATCAGTTGGGGCATTCAGTCGGTCGATCCCAGTACGAGCAGTCACGCACAACTAGTCGACATCCGATCGATCGGGACTTCCCGAGCTGTCCCATGACCGAGCTACAATGCCAATATCCGACCGATCGACCACCTTCCGAGCTGTCTTACTAACGGGCTATAAGATAGCAGACGAGCAACAAAGTCCTGACATACTCCTTCGACCCTTCTCTTTGCTCGGACTCGAGAAGTAGGGGGCTTATGGTCGGGTCGGCTGTACTGGGCCAGAACCCAGTCTTAACGATGTACGGGCCGACCGATCCAATCACCAAAGATCAGTCTCATACCTAATGGCTATGCCAAGCTCAAGCCCGATCCACGTTCTCATCAGCTCACTTGTAGGTGAAAGACTCCCATGTAAATACGTAAAGACTAAAACTTAGTTATTACTTCGTATATAAGGTACAATTTTGCTATAACAAAGGTACGTAATTATAACCTAGTTTTCTCTACATTGAGCATCTTCACCTTCACCAAAAGACTGACTTGAGCGTCGGAGGGGCTAATCGGGACACAACCCCTGACGTGCCTTCTTTGTTTTGCAGGGATCTCGACGTCGAAGTCACTACGAAAAGCAGCCAACTCATAGATCCAAACGGTAACGTTCAGTTCCGCCAAAATCCGGCCGAACCACTTTTTATTATAATTGATATATTTACTCTTATTTTTATATAATTAACATTTTTTAAAATTTTAAAATATTTTATATTTATATCTTGAGACGCTCGACCAACAACAGAGCAGCCTCGGTGTTTCCAACCGGGCAGGTCAAGCAACGAAATAGTGGACAACTACGGGTAGGCCAAGAATATTCTAGAATCGGGCTACGTGTCACTACTACCAACCCCACCCTCGCCCTCCCTTTCTCCCGCTATGAACCCCCAAACCCGTCTCTGTTCCTTTCTATCATATTCTCGAGAAGCAGCACGCAACTAACAAGTCTGCTCTTTGTTTTTGTTAGAATCAAATGGCCTCCTCAACGGCTCAGATTCATGTTCTTGGAGGAGGGTTTGGTTTATCTTCTTCATCTTCCTTCAAAAACCCCAAATTTTCGTTTGTGCCAAAATCCGTTTTCCTCGGTCAAAATCTGGGCAGCTTCAACAATTCAGCTTTTCTAAGGCATGGCACTAGTGCAGGGTCGTCAAGGAGGAGATATAGTGGTGGCCCTGTTAGGGTTGTGAACGAGAAGGTCGTTGGAATCGATCTCGGAACCACTAACTCGGCGGTGGCGGCTATGGAGGGTGGGAAGCCGACTATTGTCACAAACGCAGAGGGACAGAGAACGACACCGTCTGTTGTGGCTTACACAAAGAATGGAGATAGGCTTGTTGGGCAGATTGCTAAAAGGCAGGCCGTTGTTAACCCGGAGAACACTTTCTTCTCGGTGAAAAGGTTTATTGGGAGGAAGATGTCCGAGGTAGATGAGGAGTCGAAGCAGATCTCTTATAAGGTGGTGAGGGATGAAAATGGTAATGTCAAGCTTGACTGTCCCGCTATTGGCAAGCAGTTTGCTGCTGAAGAGATTTCTGCTCAGGTGTTGTGGTTTTGACACCTTATTTTTACTGTTGGTTTTTTTTTTTAGTTGACTAAATATTTTTCAGACATGTCTATGCTTTGCTACTCTTGTGAAGCTATATATTAAGTCTAAGTCGAGTTCGAGCTGGTCCCTTGACTCCAGTGGTGTGTTTTAGGGTTATTCTTGTTGAATTAGTAGTTTGGCGTTCACTTCCTTAGTGGGAATATATGTGGACTGCCTTTGGGTTGTGGATAACAAGCAGAACTACTCATAAAAAATTGTTGCAAGAGATTTGTGATTTCTTCATTAATTTGGTGCTTCTTAGGTGAATGATATCAGGTTCTTATTGGGAAGTTAACGGGAATGATATTTGCCAGTTTTGGATTCTATTGTTGTAATGATACTTGTTGAATGTGGTACAAGGAATTACTATAAAGGTCATTGGTTGACTAATTAGTTATCGAAATATTTATATTTTAAGGTTTAAAGTTTAACTAAACTGGAGTTAAAGGATTTGTTTTGACTTTTATCTTTATGATTGATTTTGAAGATTTACAAAACTTCCGTGTTTAGGTTCTGAGGAAACTCGTGGATGATGCTTCGAAGTTTTTGAATGATAAAGTAACTAAAGCTGTTGTAACGGTCCCTGCTTACTTTAATGATTCCCAACGAACAGCAACGAAGGATGCTGGTCGCATTGCTGGCCTGGAAGTTCTTCGAATTATTAATGAACCAACAGCTGCTTCATTAGCGTATGGGTTTGAAAAGAAGAACAATGAAACCATCCTGGTTTTTGATCTTGGTGGTGGCACCTTTGATGTATCTGGTACTGCAGTTGATATTTGAATTATTGTTTTCAGTGTCTTGATTAATTAAAATGTAGTAATTTGTATATCATTCAAATGGTTGCTTTATCATCGCAGTGCTTGAGGTTGGTGATGGAGTATTTGAAGTTCTTTCAACTTCTGGAGATACACATTTGGGTGGTGATGACTTTGACAAGGTTGGCATTTTCTTGGACATACGTTATAATGATTCTGTTGTCTGTTAGCTTTGATTTCCTTGCTGGTGTTAACAGACTTTAGTTTGGCACTTGTTCACCTTATGCAGAGAGTTGTTGATTGGATTGCTGCAGACTTCAAGAGAGATGAAGGTATTGATCTTTTAAAGGATAAACAAGCACTTCAACGGTTGACTGAGACAGCAGAGAAGGCTAAAATGGAGCTTTCTTCTTTGACTCAGACCAATATCAGGTAGGTTGGTAAAATCTCTTTCTCTCTCTCTCTCTTCCCCCGTGTCAATACCCCCACCCAACCCACCGATGCCACTTGGAACATTTTGGAATTCATTTTATGATAATTGCTGTTCTGTGCCAGCTTGCCTTTCATTACTGCTACTGCTGATGGCCCAAAACACATTGAGACAACCCTTACAAGAGCTAAGTTTGAGGAGTTATGCTCCGACCTACTTGACAGGTTTGTACTATTGTGAAATAAGGCTTATGTGGTGTTTATGTAAATGTGTTAACTGACGCACTGTCTTAGCTATGCACACACGCACACGAAACTTTACGTTCAAGATTTTGATGTTTTGATACTAACTGATGTTTGATGATTGTGCACTGATTTAATGAATGTCTAAATTTTATCTGATAGGCTTAAAACCCCAGTTGAGAACTCTTTAAGGGATGCTAAACTCTCCTTCAAAGATATAGATGAAGTGATACTTGTTGGTGGATCCACCCGTATTCCTGCTGTACAGGAGCTTGTAAAGAAGATGACAGGGAAAGAGGCCAATGTCACTGTTAATCCAGATGAAGTTGTCGCTTTAGGTGCTGCAGTTCAGGTTGGCCTCGCCCCTTTTGAGTTGTGGGTGCTTGTTTTATGATATTGTTAAGAACTGATGCTTAAGAAATTTACCTATCAATGAGGGTCGTCTTTTCCACAAATTACGGATCGATTTGAGTGGCACTAATATGTTCATTGTTTTTACTTGGTTTTAGGCTGGTGTTTTGTCCGGAGATGTCAGTGACATTGTGCTTTTGGATGTTACCCCTTTGTCTATTGGTCTGGAGACCCTTGGAGGTGTTATGACCAAGATAATCCCAAGAAATACCACCCTGCCTACATCCAAATCTGAAGTGTTCTCAACTGCTGCAGATGGACAGACAAGTGTTGAAATTAATGTCCTTCAGGGTGAGAGAGAGTTTGTGAGGGACAACAAATCCCTTGGAAGTTTCCGCTTGGATGGTATCCCACCAGCACCACGTGGGGTTCCCCAAATTGAAGTTAAATTTGACATAGATGCCAATGGTATCCTCTCCGTCACTGCTGTAGATAAAGGTACTGGGAAGAAGCAAGATATAACGATTACAGGTGCCAGCACCTTACCCAGTGATGAGGTATGTTATTTGCTGAGGATTTTGCTGTCATTTTATTATACAAATTGTTAACAAGTGCTTAACTTTGTGATTGTTTTTGGAATTGGAGCCTCGGTTTTAATCTTATAACGGAGATTAATGTGCTCGCGAGAGATTAAATTAAAATGTAATATTTAACAATTTTTATCAGATGTGTTCTTGGTAGTATAATGTTGACGGACGAATTATGCAGGTCGAGAGGATGGTTAAAGAGGCTGACAAGTTTGCTAAAGAGGACAAGGAAAAGCGAGATGCTATTGACACAAAGAATCAGGCTGATTCAGTCGTTTACCAGACAGAGAAGCAGTTGAAGGAGTTAGGAGACAAGGTCCCAGGCACAGTCAAAGAAAAGGTTGAGGGAAAATTAAAGGAACTGAAGGATGCAATTGCAGAGGGAGCAACCCAAGCAATGAAGGATGCTATAGCTGCACTCAATCAAGAAGTTATGCAACTTGGGCAATCCCTCTATAACCAACCAGGAGCGTCAGGTGGTGGACCTACCTCAGGCGGTGAACCTGGGCCTCAGGATACATCAAGCAAGGGACCAGATGGAGACGTCATTGATGCAGATTTCACCGACAGCAAATGAGACAGAGTAGAATAGTATTCGGAATCAAACCATTCTTTTTGAAGAAATGTGCATAACAAATTGATTTTGCCAGAATTTGGCCTGTGTTTTGGATTAATATGCTAGTGGACAGTTTTGGTGAATCGAGTAAGAGAGAATGTCCAACTCTTGACTTTTACCAATTTCTTTAATCAAGGAGGGATATTGTCGTGCCATAAGCTCATGTCTCTGTAATCTTTGAGTTTATTGATATGCGATTGGACTTCCGTTGGGAATGGAATGTTGTGTGTAGAAAATATGAGGATGAAAATTTGTATCTCTCTGGTGATTATAAAGGTTTACACCTTTGTTTTTCTAGAAATTGGAAATTACTTTTGGAGAGAGGATGTGAGGATATTGGATATGAGTGACTTTATATTGTACAAGCACAACTCGAAATACATCATTTTACGAATATATATGATTATTTGTTATTTTCTAATTGTCATAAAAAGACACTACAATCAATTAAATCAAAAGTTGAAAAGGCAGATAAAAAATATCAAGATTTACAGAAAGAAATTCTTTTAAAGTTAAGTAACCATTAGAAACCTGATAATTTAAACGAAGGAAGATAAATATTTAAAAATTAAATCTGAATGATTAAAAATAGAAACTGATATGGTTGAAATATCAAAAACGACAAAATGTTATGGAAAAATTGTACTTTTAAGTACTTCTAATCTCCAAGAACAAATTACTAATTTATATAATTTCGTAAAAATGATAACTCAAAAAGAAACAAATAACGAGTCTAATAGAAATCTAACGGAAAAATAAATATTTGATCTAATTTTTCAAATGAAAATACCACCTAATCATAGATAAATGGAAAGCTTTTTACCGGGTTCTACTTCAAACAAAGAAGAATTAAATAAACAGATAGAAAGGTTAAACTTTGAAACTTTAGTTCATATTAAACCCGATATTTATAAACAAGCTCATTTCAATCCTAGTATAAGTAATATCCCTTGTACCTTACAAAATCCTCCTATATTTCATTTTCAAAGTTTTGGTAGATCAACTAGAGCATACATGGTAACTAAAGATAGAAATGGTTTTACTTCAGCAGATAAGATGAGAACATAATCTATAAATTCTTTTGGAATATATCTAGATATTGATTGTATACAAGATATAGAAGAAGCAATTGATAAATGGAAAATTGCTTTTGGTGTAGCTGTTTCTATTAAAAAAAATGGATTATGAAAAACAATTTTTTTTGAAAAAGACACTGTTAAATAATTCACTTCGATGTTGGAAAAATTTATATCAAAACTCTAAAATTTCTATATTTAATAATGATATGGATATAGGTAACCTCATAACTAGGGCTGCTGAAGTATTTCGATTAGAGTTTATTGGAGAAGGAAATATTTTAAAGGATACCACTATAATCGGAAAGTATGCTATTGCTTTATAAAGACTTCAATTATGCGATAAGTGTGAAATTGATAGATATATTTGTATTTTCTTAGATTGTTATTATCATATTTATAACTAGGTAGATAATACACAAATGTAGTTAGGATGTTTTATTCAAAGATACCTAATCCTTGGGGAAGTAAATTAGAAGCAACTTATAACTCATGATTTGTAAGTACACTTGGAAAAAGAATTTCTTTCTTAAAAGATAAATTAAGTGAATGGTGTGATGAAACGATATTACTAAAGAAAAGTAAAGGAATAAAAAGAAATCTTTTTTATGTTACTATAATTTAAAAATTCCTACTCTAATTGGATGTGATAGTCCTTATTATTATAAAAAGATTAAAAAATAATTATAAAAAATACTTAAAGAAAAAATATTTTAAAAGATGTAAAGCCAAAAATTATAAAAGAAAAGAAGGATATAACCTAAAAAACATGTATGCAAGAGAAATTAAAAAAAAAAGAAGTGTTACTATTGTAAAGAAAAAGGACATTATGCTAATGATTGCCCTAAACGATTTCATAAAAAGAAAATCAAAATAGATGATGATATAGAAATAATGATAAAAAAGGAAGATTTTATTCAAGTCAATATTTTTCAAGATTGTTCCTTTGAAGAAAGTATTTTTATCATTATTGATACTGAATATGAAGAAATCTCTCATTATGATATAAATGAGTGCAATAAAGGAATCTTCTAATACACAAAATGATAACTGAATTACAAATAATATAATAGAAACATTTCAGCAACATGGCGAATACAATCAAGAAGCTTTGATTGATAGAAAAACACTTAAAAAGATTCAGAATACTATATTTTCTATGAATTCCTATAGTGGATACGACCTCATTAGATAAAATCAAATTAAAATTCATAAGACATCATATGTTTTATGGTCTTAATGTAAAAGAAACTGCCTTAGATATTAGTCTTATGTCTAACAAAGTAATGATTCCTTTATTATCCGAAAGAGATATTTCTACAAAATTGATCATTTGCGTAAAGAAATTCATGATAAAATAAGATGGGTTCACATTGGATCAATTCAAATGATAATCATATCAAATTTTAGAAAAGGAATTGATAGCCCCATAAATCTTACTATTATTGATGATAGAATTCTGAATAGAAGAGAAGCGTGAATGGGAATTCTTAGAGGAAATCTTAGATAGCAAAAACTTTTATTTAATATTTATCGTAAGATATCTTATATATAGAACACTTTCTCTAATCCAAGATTTCAAAAGAAAGAATTGATAAAACATGGAAATAGGCCATATTCTATAAGCTATATGATATCTATGCTTTATCTAATACACATCATACAAATATGGGAAGGCGACCATGAGAACTATGAAGCGTTAATATCAGCGGTTCAGGACCCAAGTCCACTTTTGTGTGTTTTCGTCTTGTCCATCTGACAAGTTTCTTCGTTGTCTTCGTTGTTTTCGTTTTTCTTCCGTTTTGTTCTCCTTGTCCTGTTTCTTTTGGCTCTAATCATGGATACAGATCGAATGGCAGAGGATATGGCTAGCCTATCTGTTGATGATGATGGTGAAGAAGAAGTGGTGGTTATAGAAGGCGATGTAGGGGAGGAGCTTGGTGACTCATCCTTGTGTGTGGTTGGGCGTTTTTTGACTGAGCGGCCAGTAATGGGTATGTCAGTGAGAGAAGTGAATGGGGGAGTATATTTGTTTCAGTTTTATCATAAGGTGGATATGGACCGAATCCTTGATATAAGTCCTTGGTCATTCAATAACCAGTCGTTGCTAATGGAGAAGCTGAGAGACTTTGATCACCCTTGCGATGTCCCTCTCAATCATATGTACTTATGGGTGAAGGTCTTTGGATTGAAGGCGGGGTTTAAATCGGAGAGTGTGATAAAACGGGTGGGAGATGCCATTGGTGAATTTGTGGAGGCTGATCCAACTAACTGTGTGCAGAAGTGGCGTGAGTTTTGGCGAGTTCGCGTCAAGATTGATATACGAAAGCCCATTAAAGAATCAATAAAGCTTAAGAAAGGGAACTCCAATGAGGTGATTACTGTGAACTTCGTTTATCAACGGATTCCCACGTTTTGCTTCTTGTGTGGTATAATAGGCCATGGGGAAAAGTTC
>JANITW010000005.1:26088020-26099221 GCA_027564335.1 Erythroxylum williamsii
TGGTGAGTTCGTGTCAAGTTTGATATACGAAAGCCAATTAAAGAAACAATGAAGCTAAAGAAAGAAGATTCCAATGAGGTGATTACTGTGAACTTTGTTTATTAGAGGATTCCCATGTTTTGTTTCCTGTGTGGTATAATAGGCCATGGGGAAAAGTTCTGTTCTCTTTTAGTGCAAGCTAATGGGGCACCTGTCCCTCGCAAATTTGGTCCCCATTTGTGTGATGGTTTTCGACGTCCGCAAAGTTTTCTTGGTTCCAAGTGGCTGCGAGATGAACCAGGTTTCATGGAAAGCATTGGTGATGGGATCACTGGAGAGGGTGCTGGTTGCATTGGTATGGGAAGGCCCGGATCTCGTGGAGTTACTCCACTATTTACGTGGGATTCAGGTAGAGATAAAGGAGTGATGGAAGGTGATTCTAGTGAAAATTTGAATATGCAGGATCTGGGGAATATTGTGGGGCATACGATAGTGACTGTGAAGGGAGAGATGCGGCCCGCCATAATTACTATTAATGATCCCAAGAGGAGACGAGTTGGGCCAGATGGTAATGAGGAGGGTGGTAGCCCAATGACTGATGATGGAAGTACTGCACGTGTTACTCAACAAAGCAGCGGACCCAATGCTTCAAAAAACGGGGGGAAGGCGGGAGCTGGAGGTCAGCCCCGCCGACAGATATGAGTAGCTTAAGCTGGAATTGCCGTGGGCTTGGAAATGTTAAAGCTGTTCAAAACTTACAACAGCTTAATCGGGAGAAACGGCCAAATTTTATTTTTTTAGTTGAAACTCTTTGTTCTTTTTCTAAGATTAATGAAATAAAGACTCTTTTGAATTATGATGGTTTCTTTTCTGTAGACTGTGTTGGTCATAGTGGTGGCCTTGCATTACTTTGGAAAGGAGTTGACTCTGTTTAGCTTCTAGATTCTTCACCGAGATTTATTGATGTCGAAGTGCGTTTGTTGGGGTTGCATCCTTGGAGATTAACTGGTTTTCATGGTGAACCTGAGAGGAGTCGTAGGTCTGTTTCATGGGATATCCTGAAGCACTTGGCATCACGTAATACTCTCCCATGGGTTTGCATGGGAGACTTTAATGACATATTGGGCGCTCATGAGAAGGTGGGGGGTCAAACACAACCAAATTTTCTTATCAAGGGTTTTAGAGACGCAGTCTCTACAACTAGTTTGATGGAGCTGCAGAGTGATGGATATCCATTCACTTGGAATAACGGGAGAGAGGGAGGAGATTATATGGAGGCTACACTTGATAGAAGTTTGGTTTATGGGGCTTGGAAACGAAATTTTAGTCAAGCCAAGGCTTCTGTGCTTGATATTTCGACTTCGGATCATTTACCAATTTTTTTGCAGTTATGAGTTTTTGTTCCGCAAAACCAAGTACACTTGTTTCGCTTTGAGAACCGTTGGAGTAAAGAGACTGAGTGTTGTCTACTGGTTGAGGAGTGTTGGAGGGATACGAATGGTGCTGATCTTGTTTCAAGATTGTCGCATTGTAGCAATGCTCTAGCGAAATGGGGTTATGTTTTTAAACGTAAATTTCAAGCAGAAATTGATAGTTGCAGACAGAGGATGTCGTATTTGTGGGTTAGGAGGCGTGGTGCTGATCGGAGGGAGTTTTTGCTGGCTAAAGAAAGGTATAGCTTATTACTTAATCAAAGGGAGCTATATTGGAGGCAGAGGGAGAAAGTCGAATGGCTGCGAGATGGTGATAGGAATACAAAATTTTTTCATGCTCGGGCATCAGAGAGGAAGAGGAGGAATAGTCTGGAGAAGCTGAAGGATAGCTCCGGGGTTTGGCGTGAGTGGGACTCTGACCTACCTAACGTGATTACTGATTATTTTGAGCAGCTATACACTTCATAGTATTGTGATTCGCAGGCGGTGTTGAATTATGTTCCTCGGTTGGTTTCAGATGAGGTAAATGTTACTTTGATGAACCCTTTCACTGCTAAGGAAGTGAAGTGTGCTGCCTTTAGTATGGGTGTGGATAAATCACCGGGAGTTGATGGGTTAAATCCTGGGTTCTTTCAGAGGTTCTGGGGGGTGATAGGGGGGGGGGCAGTTTTTGTATATCGTATATTGCGAGAAGGAAGTTCCCGCAACATCTTAACGAGACTCTTTTAGTTTTGATCCCAAAGACGTCGACTCCGGAGACCATCACAGATATGAGACCCATTGCCTTATGTCAGGTTCTTTACAAAATTATCTCGAAGATGTTAACTAATAGATTGAAACCTTAGTTGGCGACTATAATTTCTCCGCAGCAAAGTGCATTTGTGGCTGGGAGACAGATCCAGGATAATTCTATCATTGCTTATGAGGTTATTCATTCTCTCCGTAGTAAGAAGGTGGGTAAGACGGGTATGGCAACTTTGAAGATCGACATTAGTAAAGCCTATGATAGGCTAGAGTGGAACTTTCTGAAGGCTGTCATGTTGAGGATGGGTTTTTGTACTAATTGGGTGGATTTAATACAAGTATGTATTTCTACGGTTAGTTATAAGGTTTTGTAGCAAGGTAAGCTCCTTGGGCCAATTCAGTCGTCCAGGGGATTACGTCAGGGAGATCCCTTGAGTCCATATCTGTTTATTATGAGTGCAGAGGTATTGTCTTGACTTATTCAAGCCAGGGTGGATGCAGGCGAGCTTCATGGATGTTGTGTGCGAAGAGGGGCCCCGGAGATTAGCCATCTTTTTTTCACCGATGATAGCGTTTTATTCTTCAAGGCTACAGAGAGGGAAACGGGGGTGGTGAAGCATGTGCTTCACGATTATGAGAAGGCTTCAGGACAAGCAGTGAATTTCTCAAAATCTCTCATCTGTTATAGTCCTAACACTTCGCAATTGGTGCGGGCTGCGATTTGTGGTATACTCCAGGTTACTGAACATGATAGTCTTGGAGACTACTTGGGATTGCCGACAGCAATGGGTCGCAATAAGAAGGAGGTCTTTCATTTCGTTAAAGATAAGTTGTGGAAGCGCTTGAATTCTTGGAAGCACAAGTTGCTTTCAAAGGCGGGAAAGGAAATTTTAATTAAAACAGTGCTTCAGGCGATTCCTAATTATGTGATGTCATTATTCTTGCTGTCGAAAGGGATTTGTGAGGATTTGGAGAAGTTATTTGTGGATTTCTGGTGGGGGAGGAATGGACGAGGGTCTCCAAATTTACATTGGATGACTTGGTCACGATTATGCAAACATAAAACTCATGGGGGTCTTCAGTTCAAGCATATTCGAGAATTTAATTTGGCTATGTTAGGACGGATTGGTTGGCGCTTGGTTAAATATCCCAATTCGCTTATGGCTCAGGTCCTTAAGGCAACATATTTTGCGCACTCGAGTTTTATGGAGGCTGATATAGGTGCTAATCCCAGTTATGTGTGGCGGAGCATTTGGGAGAGTAAGCAGGTTTTGAAGAAGGGGATGTGTTGGTGGGTTGGCTTGGGTGAGAAGATTTCTATTTGGTGGGATGCATGGATCCCAGACTCGGCGAATTCTGGTCTCTCCACGGTATTTTCTCCAGATAAACAAGTTTTCAAAGTGAGTGACTTAATAAAGGAGGGTAGATGGGATAGAGATTTGATTGAAACCACCTTTAATGAAAGGGATTCTTCTCAGATAATGTCTATTCCGTTAAGTAATTGTGCGGAGGATGCACTATTCTAGATGTTACATAAGAAGGGGATATTTATAGTTAAGTCTACCTATCGGGCGTTGTTAAATCACGTGGATGAGCCTGACCATCAAGTTCTGTGTATGTGGCGCAAGTTCTGGAAGCTACCATTATTGCCACAAGTGAGAAATTTTGTATGGCGAGCCGCTAATAATATCTTGCCGACAAGAGTGTCGTTGCGGCAAAGGCGAGTACCGGTGCCATCCATCTGCCCACTTTGCAACCTGGAGGAGGAATCGACTTTGCATTTGCCAGTGACCTGCCATTATGCTCAACAGGTATAGAGTTCTTCTATCTTTGGGTGGTACAGACCTCTTGTCACGTACTTTGTTGATTGGTTGAGAGCAGTTGTATTATTGTTTAACAATAAAGACGCTAGTTTGATGTTGGCTATCTGTTGGGAAATTTGGAATACTCGAAATAACTTAGTTTGGTTGAATAAGTATAAGTCGCCGGTAGCAACCTGGTTCAATGCGCAACGCATGCTAACTGTTTGGCAAAATGCCCATGTGACTAAGCCACAGCCTCAGCAGCCAACTCTAGCCAGGAAATGGCAAAAGTCGTTGGTAGATTGGGTAAAGGTGAATGTAGATGCCGCAACACATGTTAACGGTTTAGATACGGGGCTTGCTTTGGTGGTTCGTGATGATCATGGTAGATTCTTAGCTGCTAGAACTGGAAGGATTAGAGGTCTGTTTTCACCACATGTGGCAGAGGCCTTGGCAATCAAGGAGGCGCTAAGCTGGATAAAGGGGAAGGGTTGGCAGAATGTGATATGTGAGAGTGACTGTCTTGCGGTTGTCTAAGATATTGTGCGAAGTGGTAGCTTAGATTTTACTTCCTTTGGTGCGGTAGTGGATGATATTAGAATGCTAAGATCTCAATTTCAGGGTAACTGCAGGGTTGTTGCAGTACCTCGGCAAGCTAATATAGTTGCCCATAAACTAGCTCAAGCTACTAGAGTTGATGATTTTGTTGGTGAGTGGTTTCATAATCCACCCAACATTGTTCGGGATGTTTTATTAGCTGATTCTATTTAATAAAACAACCTTTTGTGTTTCAAAAAAAAATACACATCATACGAAATGTTTTGCAGATAAAGATATTATTGATTTTTCAAATTTATTTTCTAAAATAGAAACGATTTATTCTCCTTATACGGAAAATATAAAGGAACTTGAAACAAAATTTTGATTAGATTTATGACAAAAACCTTTACTAACTTCTGATAATAGATTATTACCAAGATTATCTTATTCTGAAATTGGTGTTGTTAGTAGTTCTAGATATAATAATAACTCAATATAAGTAGATAAACAGATAAGTTCTAACCATAAAATAAAAGGAGAATGTTTTGATGGTACAAGTTATATTACTTGTAATATTTTAATAGATACTGGTGTAAGTGGAAGTTACATTAATCATAATTTAACAAATAATTTGATAAAATTTCATGTGACAGAACCTTATCAATATATAAATTTTAATAAAGATATACACCATATAAATATAGTTGTAGAAACTACAATTAAGATTGAAGATACAAAAATACCGATAAGATTATTAGTGCAGAATGAAGGATTTAAATAGAGATAATGCTAGTTTCCTTGAATAAGTTTAACCGTATAAGATAACTCAATATGGAATACAATTTACATATAATATTAATACCATATACATTCCTCAATATTGACTAGCCCGACTCGTATATATATTCCTATTGTAATTACTTATAAGGAATATAGAGCTAAATATTTTGCAGCTTATATGGTTAGAGGAGCAAGTTCTTGCTTATGTACATCGACTTATTTCCCATCACAATATCATAAAACTTTAAAACCTATTATAGGTTTATATATTTTTAATCATCATATACATTTATATACTGGAATACAACAACCTCAAATTCTTGCTAGCTTATTTCTAGTCAGATGTCCACCCTTTTATTTCTATGATATTGGTATTGATATTCCTCTTAGAGACTTTCTTTAGTGATTCCATAAAATTTTATTTGATACTCTTAAACACCAAATCCATTTCAAAACTCCTTGTGGTCATTTGATAATAGTTAACTGTCTTAATAGTTACTCCTTTTTTTTAAAACCTCCCCCAACCCAACTTGGTGTAGGTTATAAAAAAAACTTAATTTTCCAAACTAAAAATCTTTACTAAAACTAGAAAATATTATAGAAAAAAATCAACAAATAAAGACTATAAAAGAAGGGCTAGAATTAGTCAAACAAAAAATAAGAAAAAATTATTATGATAATTCTTTACAATTTTGGGATAAAAATAAAGAGGAAGCAACCTTAGAAATGATAGAAAAACAAAAAATGATTAGAGTTCCTGCTTTGATATCCAATCAGGAAGATCAAGAAGATTTTATAAAACAAGAGGTCATCGAAGACAAATTCTATCTTTTGCATCTTCTTCCTTCTAACTTTTGTATCTTCTTAACTTTGCATCTTCTTACTTTGCTTCCGTCTTACTTTTTTTTTGTCTTACTTTGCTTCGTCTTACTTTTGCTTCATCTTACTTTTGCATCTCCACATATACAGATCATAACTTTCGACTTAGATGTCCAAAAATTTCATACTATATACCGTTGGGAAGATAAGAGAAAGATCTACAACTCTCAAGAAGACAACTTTGCCAAAATATATCTAGATTAGTCCAGATTTTCTCCTGAAGTCAGAACACAAATTTTACATTCAGCTCCCAATGTACTGCACCTAGTTCTCAACTTCATGAAATTTTGAGACTCTTAGAGATAGAATTGAAATTCAATGTCTTCATACGAAATGTGTCCATATATCTCTAGGTTAATCAAAATTAAGAGTCATATCGTTTAGATAACTAGAGAAAAAGTTGTGGCTGAAAGACTGAAGCACACTCAATGAACATTTTCCATATCACTACCAATTTTGTTTCCAAATGTTTCCTTATCACAACTCATAACAAGATCACTCTCTCTACTCCCTCTACTTCTCCTTTTCAATAAAATCACATTTAAAAACAATCATACCCGGAAGTTGTGAATGAATGCATGTACATTTATTATTATTATTTTTATGCAAAGATTCAATATTTATATGCATATATGCTAACGTTATGCAGAAGAAAGAAAATGCATTTCCTTAATCTCTCTTTGAGCTCACATGTACTGAAATTTTGGGTCTTACCCTTATTGTAGGGACGGGATGTTACATGTGAGGACCACCTTCTTGAATGGAGATCTATATGAAGATGTTTATATGACCCAAGTTGGTTTCGAGATAACTGGTAAAGAGCACATGGTTTGCAAGCTCAGGAAGTCTATTTATAGGTTAAAACAAGCATCAAGGCAGTGGTATATCAAGTTTGATATGATTGTCACTACAAATGGCTTTAAGGAGAATGTAGTTGATCAATGTATATATATAAAGTTTAGTGGGAGCAGTTTCATTTTTCTAGTACTATATATTGATGACATCCTACTTGCTTCTAATGACACTGATCTATTATTTGAGACAAAACAACTATTGTTTAGTCATTTTGATATGAAGAATCTTGGTGAGGCCTCTTATGTACTCGGAATTCAGATTTTTCGAGATAGAGCTAATAGGATTCTTCGATTGTCTCAAAAGACTTATATTGATTGGATCTTGAAAAGATTCAACATGCATTCTTGTTCTCCTGGAAAGGCACCAATAGTGAAAAGTGACAAATTTTCAAAGGCCCAGTGTCCATAAAATGATAAAGAGAGAGATGAAATGAAGGTCGTTCCTTATGCGTCACTTATAGGCAGTCTGATGTATGCTCAAGTATGCACACACCCTAATATTGCTTTTGTTGTAGGCGTGTTGGGAAGATACTTGAGTGATCTTGGTCTTAGCCATTGCAAAGCGGCTAAGAAATCATGAGGTATCTTCAGGGTATCAAAGATTATATGTTAACTTATCGACGAATTGACACTCTTGATTTAGTTAGGTTTAGTGATGTTGATTATGCAGGATGTGTGGATGATAAAAAGTCCACTTCAAACTACATCTTTATGATGGCTAGACGAGCTGTATCGTGGAAAAGTGTCAAACAGACACTCGTAGCATCCTCTACCATGGAGGCAGAGTATATGGCATGCTATAAGGCAGCTTGTCAATCAATATGGTTGCGGAATTTTATTTCAGCATTGGGTATTGTAGACTCTATTTCGAGTCCCCTGAAATTATATTGTGATAATTCCGTAGCTGTAGCTTTCTCTAAGAACACTAGGAGTACTTTTCGTTCAAAGCATATTGATATAAAGTACTATTTTGTTAAAGAGAATGTCGTTGAATCCCTCATTATTGTTGAGTATACGCTTACAGCTTAGCAAATCCACTCACAAAAGGCTTACCTATATATGTGTCTGCAGAACATGTCTCTTGCATGGGATTGTTAGGAGCCTAGTTGGATAAGATTAGTGGGAGTTTGCTATTTTGTAATGAACATGTTGGCATTTTGTACAGATTGCTTATGACTTTTATATATGAGACATGCATAATGATGTTTGCAGTCATCTTTGTTAATGTTAACATATATATGTTGATATTGTACTGCATGCATGTTGTTTTAATGATTATTGTGGTATTTGAACATCTCCAGAGCCAAATCATGTGTAGTATATATATCCTGTCGATATGATATTGCATATGATTTATTTGATTGCTTTTGGATGGTGGAGATTGATATGGTGGTTTGATTATATTGTCCAAGTTGGAGAATGTTAAAAATATATGTGGACTAATATAATCACAACATTAATTCTATATGCCTAACCACAATCGAATTCTCTAATGTATATTTAATAACCATAATGGGATGGTTAATTTGCTAATCGCATTTGAGGCATATGGTAGTACCCTAATAACTATATGTTAGCCCATTAAACTATAATTCACATCATCCATTAATAATGAAACAATTAGCCTATTTTATCTCTTAGAGTAGAACATGTCATAATATATGACATAAGATGAGATTGTTGAGTGTGATATATACATTGTGTGTATGTGGGTGTGAAAAAGAATAAGGATCTTCTACCATTACTCTCTTCGCATAAGGCTTGTATTTTTCTCTTTAATAGGTTTTGGAGAAGCATGGAGAGGATTCAAGACATACCAAATGTTGGAGGTATGATTCCATTATCTCATTATGCTCTAAATAAAATGTGATCTTGATTGGTTAATGTGATTTATTACTGCATTTATTATAGCATAGTTGACTTCTACTGAGATTAAACTTTCTTATCCATGAAAACCGCAACATACTATGAAGAAGTGGCTCCCTTTTGGGTGAACTTTTAAAATAGGAGGACAGGAGTAGTTAATGGGGATTGCAACTCATTCATGGGAGAGTGATAGTCAAAATGTTGATCCGCAAGTTTCGTCAAGGGTAATGATTGATCAACTGAACCCACCATCAGTAAGTATTGAAAAGGGTGATGCAGGGGGACACAACTATGCAGAAACTAATATGCATCAGCATTTGTACAACGGTTCCAAGGAACAAGAGGCACAAGGGTAGCAGTCTCAAATTGTAGATGAGGGAGAGGATGATCACAGTGGCAAGAGATTACTCGTACTCTGATAGATACTCTAGAGGAGTCGAATTCTATACATGTAGTTGTTAGGGAGGATACTACTAAGGTGTCGGATAATATTATTACCGTGGATGATACTCCAGAGGGTTTGCCTAGCAAAGACGCTACCTTGGTTGTTGGTAATCACGATCTAGTGGCTGAGGTTCCGTCTGCAGAGGCTATAGAGGATCAATCCAAGATACCAGAGGGAATGACAACCTGGATGTGTAACAACCTGACAATCCAAACCAGGTTATTGGAGCAGAAACTTTTCAAGCAACTCATACTAAATCGAGGAGAAGATCAGCTAGGCGGAAAGATAAGTCCAAAGGGTTTCCCCTTGGTTGACAATACTTGTGTCCCTCTGAAAAAACTAATGGTAAAGGATTTAGTAGCAGAAAAGAGATCATTTTTAGTTGGTCTACTTGAGATAAAAATAAAGGCAACTTTTGTCCAATCGGGATTTACCTTTTTGGGCACTCAATGGAAAACACTTACCAATCATTCCCACCACTATAATGGTCGTGTTACATGTTTATTTAATTCTGATTTCATTGAGGTTATACCATGTAGTACTAGTGATCAACACATGCATCTTCATTGTCGGTTGAAGGGACAGTCACATCCTTTTGAAGTCCCCCTAGTTTATGCCCAAAATTTTGCTTTTCAACGAGTGAAGTTATGGATGGATCTTCAGATTATACAATCTGGCATGCAGAATCTGTGGTTAGTCATTGGAGATTTTAATTGCTCGTTGAATACTTGTGAGATCAATGGTGGAGTTGGCTTCACAATAGGGACTGTCAGAGAACTTACACAGCGTCTTCAACAGGTTAATCTGCTTAATTTTAGGGGAACATGTCGCTTGTTTACCTAGACCAACAAATAGCAAGGACCCATATTGATTCGAAAAAAATGGATAAAGAATTGGTGAATCTTTCATGGCTAAGGTACTTTCCAAAGGCATTTGTAAATGTAATATAATGTCAGATCATTCCTTTATTCTCATATAGAACTTACAAGGAATGGCTACAGGTGGCACTCCCTTCAAATTTTTTAATGGCATTACTCGACTGGAAGATTTTATGGCCATAATTAGCAGATGTTGGCAGCATGAGGTATAGGAGTATAAGATGTTTCAACTAATGCAAAGACTCAGACTCGTCAAACAAGAAGTTAAACAATTCCTTAAGTGAAGGATCCAAATATCAATCACTTAAAACAAAAATTGGCAGAGGCACAGAAGGCTTGTTACATGGATCCCTGCAATTTTGCCTTAAGACATATTGAGGTTGCTCGGTTGAAGGATTACCTAGATGGTTTGAATCTTAATAATTCGATTGTAAGGCAGAAAGCAAGATAGATTTGGCTCAAAGATGGAGACTCCAACTCACAGTTTTTCCATGCATCCTTGCTGGCCCGACGGAATGTCAATACACTTCTGAATTGATAATTATAGGAATGCTTTCTCAGAACAACAGGAGCTGACCAGTTGTATTCGGGATTATTAATTAATGAGTAGTCAAGGAAATCAACCGAGGGATTATAGTGTGAAAGATGTTTTGATAGCTACTCTCACTCAAGTGCAGTAGGGCATGTTGATAGATCCCTTCAGGCCACAGGATGTCAAAGATATGCTATTCAGTCTCAATGCTTCGAAATCCCCTGGTCCGGATGGACTTACTGCTGGGTTTTTAGAAAAATCTTGGGACATAATCGGTTCTCTCTTCACAGCTGCAGTCTTGGAATTTGTTTCTTCGGCTTAGATGCTGTGGGAAGTCAATCATACTTACATTTGCCTCATTCCTAAGAAGAGAAATTGTAACATCCCGTTACCGAAGTGACGGGTATATTGGCAATTTGGATCGGGTTTAGGATTTGGTACAGGCAAGTGTTGCATCGTACATGCATTA
>JANITW010000005.1:26227053-26238259 GCA_027564335.1 Erythroxylum williamsii
AAGTTCCTCTATTCCTTCGAAGAAACCTTTGATGTGTCAATGGAGTTCCAACCAACTTCACCTCACACTTCTCACGGCTGAAGCCTGGGCCAAGCACACGCTCTACTGCCTTCCACATTACCTGGGTTTCAAAGAATTCGTCAGGAACTATTTTCTGAAGAAAGTTATGCAGACTATTAGCATCGTTTCAATTTAATTTAAGAAACAATGGATATACATTTTTTTAATGTTCACCACATCAAAATAGTTTTTAGTATTTACACAAACACACAATTCAACCAAAGTTCTAGACTATACAGTTAGAGGTAACTCACGCTTTTCCACACAAAAAGGGCATTTGCATCTAAACCTGCACCTAGCATTAACTTTCTTAGATAGTTTTAAGTACTTGCTTTCAAATTTTAGCATTTAAAGTTGATTAGGAATCAAAAAATGTATAAAAGTTTCTCGCTTTGAAGCTGCTCAGCTCTCAAATGCTCTAACTAGCATAAAGGTTTGTAACAATATTGTGTCTCGTATTTTCTCCCAATTTTATTTGCATTATGTGATAGCTAAAAGACTTTGCAAGTAGCAGACTCTTGAAAGAATAGAAGCTTCTACTTCGACAAAAACTTCAGGAAAAGCTAACAAGGAGAAAATTAACCAGTCTATATACCTCTGATCGCTCAGCTTTGAGTTGCTTGTACTCTGCACTTCTCCGCTCAAGTCCTTCCCAAAGTTCGTATGGCTCAGTTCCAGGTGTATAAGCATGTAAAACATGTTTTCCAGGGGGTGCCAAATCAGGACTAAGTACACTTGGGACAGATATTAATACAACATTTTGATCTGCATCTACTCCTCTGTCCCAATCATTCACAACAATATGATGAATTCCCAAGTCTTCACGTATACCCTATTCATAGAACAATATGAAGGTATACAGAATATCAGAAAGTAAGCATAGGTAATGGGTTCAAAAGCAAAAGCATGTTACAAGCAATTCCATGAAGAATAGGGGAATTAAGGACAAAATCATGTAAATATAGGAGAAAAGGAAATTGTCTCCAGGATAACCATCAATAGACCTCAATGAAAATTGCAACATGTTTCATTAATCCCTTACTTTCTCTAAACAGACTTATAACAGAAGTTTTGTTCTCACAAACATATTCTTCATTTTTCATTAATGCATTCTGGAAAATTGCATTCTTTGACAGCTAACAGATTATATTTTTGTTACAGATGCTACAACTAGCTTGCATTAGCATTACAAAAGCAAGAATATACAAGCAAGAATAACACCTCAAATTTGAGACTGAATAGCATTATCTCAAAATCTCGACGATATTTAATTTCAAAACCAGCAAAGCCCTTTGGTCATTCAGACCTACGATTGCTCCTAAACACGAATTATTAATCTTGTATGGCAAACCATATGACTGAAGAACACAAAACAGTCTTCTGTGATGTTTGACCAGAATTTTATGTGCATAGAGCATTGACCATCCAAAGTTTGAATTAGAAAACCTAACTTATTGAATCTATATATATGTGTGTGTGTGTGTGTGTTACAAATTGAATTTCATCATATCTGATTACAGTCAAGCGAAAGAGTACAAGAAAAAAAAATTGTGTCTGGGAGAAATTAGAGTAGGAACTATTTTTTATGAATGCTGCTATTGAACAGAAAAATTTGTGGCCACATATGTGGCAAGGAAAACTTGTTCAAATAGACACGACAATGACAGGAATACAGAATTAATCCATGACAAAATCAGAATGGTGGCCACGCAGCATGGTGAGAGATACTGTAGTCAGTAAATATTCTCATAAACTATGCACTCATATAAAAGTAAATCAAATGAAGTATAGGATAAAAAGGGCTTTCTTGGGAAAAGAAATGAAGTTCGTCCTTATTTACTCACTTGTGCATCAAATCCCAAGTGAAGATGCATGAATGATTCACACTGTGGTGTAGTAGTAATCCTTTCCAGGTATGGTCTTGGAAGCAAATCCTTGGGCAACAGATTCAGTGTATCCCACATAGATGCATTGCTCACAACAGCCTTTTTAGCACGTATAAACTGCAGGATAAATGATAAAAAAAATTCAACTTTCTATCTCTTATCCATCAATTGAGAATCAAATCCACTCACTTGCCCACTTCTTAGCTTTACTCCAATGGCTATATTATTCTCAATGGCAATCGTTTCAACATGGCTTCCTAGAGAGAGCCTTCCACCAAACTTCTGCAGTCCTCGGACAAGAGCATCAACAACAGCTCCACTTCCATGAAAAGGGTATTCAAGAGAGCAACCTGGCTTATACCATTCTGCAAACATGTAAATCTGTAGAAAGAAAATTCAAAGTGAAGGAAATTATATATATGCTAGATTTACAGGAACAATTCCTTAGGATAAGTCTCAAAAATCATAAATATCAACAACAGTAAGAGAAAGGAAGTGATCGAGGTCTCCAAGAGGAGGTACTCAAGTATAGAACTACATGGAGCCTTAGCATAAAAACATGAATAAGAATACCAGTTTTTATTAAGTCAACGAACTCATGCTTGGTTAACACTGAGGCAAGAGATCAAAAGCAGTCCTAGACATGTGTACAATTCCTAGTGCAACCAGATAATATGCCATGCTTAAACTTTATGTCAGAGCTGCAATTTTTTCGCATCTGCAGTGATGAGATTTACAATCCATACATACGTCTAATTGTCATTGAGATTTTGTAATGCATGAATATGTCTGATAGTGTTGTTGTCCTCATAAACATACTAAAATTGAGATACAAACAATTTCACAGCCAACATCTGCTGCAGAGTGAGTGAGCAATAAAATTTTTAACTCTTAGAGCTATATCTTTTAAGTAACCTAAATTTGCTTGACCAAGGAAAAAAGTTTTATCTGACTTATTTTTGGATTCATTCTGTCCATCCATTGTACAATAAAAAGTATCATCTGTGGATTTCATTAGGGATTTAAGAGAACAAACAGAACAGCAAAAGAGGAACTCTTCAGGTATTTTAGTTCTGCCAAAAATCCTCCTCTTAGAAACCTAGGCATTCACATGACGTTCATCGTAACTGTCATTCTTCTTCTAATAAAAGATTTGATTGCCATGAACTTTAAGAAAAGAAAATAATTTCATGCTTGTGTTGTCAATGACCTAAATTTATGTCCATAGGAAATCTTGGGTAAGCATTGTAGAGAAAGTGTTAGGAAACTGCTTCAAGAATGAAACATGTCCACGTGCAGATCATGGTTTTATTCTGGTTTTCTGTTGCTAAATTGTTGTCTTAGGCTATTTCTTCTCTTAGTGTAATGGTTCATGGCTTGTTTGTAGGACCATGTTGTTAGGAGCCAGTTATTTACTTATTTTTAAGTTTAAATTGTAATGTTTGAGAGATTAATAGATGTAGAGCCCTGTTTTTTATTACTGTATATACGTTGTACTTAGTTTCAATTTACTGCAGCTATTCCTACAAGCCAAGAACTAATTTCCTTCAAAGCAAAAATATCAATTTACTGCAGCTATTCCTACAAGCCAAGAACTAATTTCCTTCAAAGCAAAAATACCAACAATTGGTATCAGAGCCTTCTTCTTGAGGGACCTGTGTGTGCTTGAGCTGTTATGGAGACCGAAGCCAGTTTCTCCCTAGTTGCTCCTCCTGTGTTTGACAGAGACAACTACCAGATGTGGGCAGTGCACATAGAGACATATCTGGAAGCTTTGGATCTGTGGGAAGCAGTAGAAGAAGATTATGAAATTCCAGCACTTCCTACCAATCCCACCTTGGCTCAGATCAAAGCTCATAAGGAAAAGAAGATAAAGAAATCTAAGGCAAAGGCCTGTTTGTTTGCTGCAGTTTCATTCTCTAAAGTTAACAAAGGAGATATGGGATTATCTCAAGTCTGAGTTTGAAAATTCATGGGATGCAAGTGTTGAATCAAGTTTGTGATTTTGAGCTGCAGAAGATGAAGGAATCAGAGATAATTAAGGAGAACTCCGAAAGAATTCTCAGCATAGCCAATCGAGTCAGATTGTTGGGTTCTTCTCTTGCAGATTCAAGGATTGTTGAAAAAATCCTTGTAATAGTGCCTGAAAAATTTGAGGCTACCATCACCACCTTAGAGAATACTAAGGACTTGTCCCAGATTACTCTAGCAGAGTTCTTAAGTGCATTACAAGCACAACAGCAAAGGCGTATGATGAGACAAGAAAGAGCTGTTGAAGAAGCCTTAGCAACCAAGCATTAAGATAATGGCAAAAATAGGTGGCAGAAAAACAAAAATACTTCAGCAACAGGAGAAAGTTCAACAATGGACTTTAAGAGAAGGCCTGGAAACGAAAAACCTGGAGTTAAAAAAGATTATCCTCACGTCAACATTGCGGAAAAAAAGGTCATTCTCCTTTCAGATGTTGGAGAAGACCTGATGCTAAATGAAGTAAGTGCAATCAAATGGGGCATGAAGCAGTCATATGCCAAAGCAAAAATCAGCAGCAAGGGGAAGAAGCTAAGGTTGTCGATCAAGAGGAGGAAGATCAACTCTTTGTAGCTACATGTTTTGCAGGCAATGAAACAAGTGAGATTTGGTTGATTGACAGTGGTTGCACCAATCACATGACAAATGACAATGAACTTTTTAGAGGTTTGAAGTCAACCAACATCACCAAAGTCAAAATCGGCAATGGTGATTACATATCAATCATACGAAAAGGGACAGTTGTAATAACAAGTTGTTCAAGCACAAAACTAATCTCTGATGTTCTATTTGTTCCTGAAATTCAACAAAACTTGTTGACTGCTGGTCAACTGATTGAAAGAGGTTTTAAAGTTACCTTTGAAGACAAATATTGTCTAATTAGAGATGCAGGCAATCAAGATATTTTTAAGGTTAAAATGAAGGGCAAAAGTTTTTCTTGAAATCCATTGTAGGAGAAGCAAGCAGTTTTTCAACCAAAGAGAATACTACAAAAGTTTGGCATAAAAGGCTCGGGCATTATCATTACCAAGGCTTCTTCAAAAAAATTATCATTACCAAGGGCTACTACAAATGAAGTCCAAGATGATGGCAAAAGATCTTCCAGAAGTTGAAGATCAAATTCAAAGTTGCAAGGCGTGTCAATTCGGCAAGCTCAATAGAAAACCATTTCCAAAGATAGCTGGGAGAGCATCAAGGAAGCTGCAATTAATTCACACAGATGTCTCGGGCCCTCAAAGAACACCTTCCTTAAAAGGTAGTCTTTATTACATTGCCTTCATTGATGATTTCACCTGAATGTGCTGGATTTTTTGAAGTACAAATCAGAGGTAGGTCAAGTCTTCTGGAAGTTCAAGGCAAGAGTTGAGAATGAAAGTGGTTGCAAAATTCAGATTGTGAGATCTGACAATGGGAAGGAGTACACTTCGACAGAATTCAGCCAGTTTTGTGAAGATGCAGGCATAGAACATCAGCTTACAGCTCCCTACGCTCCACAACAAACTGGAGTTAGTGAGAGAAGAAATAGGTACATCATGGAAATGTCAAGATGCATGCTATATGAGAAGGATTTGCCAAAAAAATTATGGGTTGAAGCAGCAAATGCAGCTGTGTTTCTTCAAAATAGGCTCCCAACAAAGGCAGTAAAGGATCAAACACCATTTGAGTCCTGGTATGCTTGCAAACCATCACTAAAGTTTCTTAAAACATTTGGTTGTTTGTGTTTTACTCATATTCCACAGAGAAAACAAGACAAGATAGATAGAAGAGCATCACCAAGCATCTTTATAGGCTATAGCATTGTCAGCAAGGCCTACAAAATTTTCCAGACACAATCTGGAAATATTGTTGTTAGCAGGGATGTTCACTTCGTGGAAGAAGAAGAGTGGAACTGGGATGATGCAAAGAATGGTTTGACCATGTCAAAGACGAAACTTGGGTTTCTTGGTTCAATTATTGAAGAAGAAGACTGGCATAATGAAAATGTGGATGATGTCCCTATGAGAGGAACCAGGCTACTCTCCGACATTCATGAAAGATGCAACATTGCTGCGTGTAAACCTACAGATTATGATGAAGCAAAAGAGGATCAAAAGTGGATAGCTGCAATGGAGGAGGAGCTGTCTATGATAGAGAAAAACAAGACATGGATTCTAGTGGAAAGGCCTTAAGATAGAAAAGCGATTGGAGTCAAATGGGTGTATAGAACCAAGCTAAATGCTAATGGTCAATAAACACAAGGCAAGACTTGTAGGGAAGGGCTATGCACAAGTATTTGGTGTGGACTACTTGGATACCTTTACACTAGTGGCTAGACTCAATAACATCAGGCTTTTACTAGCTGTTGCAGCACAAAAGAATTGGAGAGTGTACCAGTTAGATGTTAAATCAGCTTTTTTGAATGGTATATCACAAGAAGAGATTTATGTGGAACAACTAAAAGGCTTTGTGAAAAAGGAAGAAGTAGAGAAAGTTTATCTTGTCAAAAAGGCACTCTACGGATTGAAGCAAGCTCCAAGAGCTTGGTACAGTAGAATTGATGATCATCTCTCAGCTTGGGCTTTAAAAGGAGCTTATCCGAATCTACTTTATGTGTCAAAAGCAGTGGAAATGACATCCTAGTTATTTCACTTTATGTTGATGATTTATCAATTACAGGAAGCAATGCAGGTCAAGTGCATAACTTCAAGCATAAGATGAAGAAAGCATTTGAAATGATAGACCTCGGGATCATGTTTTTCTTCTTCGGAATGGAAATCAAGCATGCTGAGCATGAAGTATTTATCTGTCAGAAGAAATATGCCAAGGAGATTTTAAAGAAATTTAAACTTGAAGAATGTAAGGAAGTAAGCACTCCTATGAATCAAAAGGAGAAGCTGTGCAAAGAAGACAGTGCTGACAAAGCTGATGAGGGATATTACAGGAGTTTGATTGGCCGTTTAATGTATCTCACGGCAACAAGGACTGATATTTTGAATGTTGTAAGTATTTTGTCTAGATTTATGCATTGTGCAAGTGAATTGCATCTCAAGGCTGCCAAGAGAGTGATTTGGTATGTCAAAGGGACAAGCAATTTTGGTGTCAAATTCACTAAAAGCAAGGAGTTCAACCTAGTTGGCTTCTCTGACAGTGACTAGGGAGGTTCCATTGATGATATGAGCACCTTAGGGTACTATTTTACTCTTGGATCTTATGTTTTCTCTTGGAGCTCGAAGAAGCAAGAAACCGTGGCTCAATCCACTGTCGAAGCAGAATTTGTTGCTGCAACAGCCGCTGTTAATCAATCTTTGTGGCTGAAGAAGATTCTAATAGATCTCAACCTGGAGTAAAAAGAAAGCACTAAGATATTTGTTGACAACCAAGTTGCCATTGCCATTTCCCATAATCCTGTGTTTCATGAGAAAACTAAGCATTTCAACATCAAGTTGTTTTTTCTAAGAGAAGTGCAGAAAGAAAGAGTTGGTGACTCTAGTTTACTACAAGTCTAAAGATCAGTTGGCAGATTTGTTTACAAAGCCACTTTCAGTTAATAGGTTTGAGTTTCTAAGGTAGAAAATTGGTGTTTGCAGCTCCTAAAGCAAGGAGGAGCGTTAGGAAATTGCTTCAAGACTGAAACATGTCCACGTGCAGATCATGGTTTTATTCCGTTTTTCTGTTGCTAAATTGTTGTCCTAGTCTTTAGGCTATTTCTTCTCTTAGTGTGATGGTTCATGGCTTGTTTGTAGGACCATATTATTAGGAGTTATTTATTTATTTATTTTTAAGTTTAAATTGTAATGTTTCAGAGATTAATAGATGTAGAGCTCTATTTTTTATTACTTTATATACATTGCTCTCAGTTTCAATTTACTGCAGCTATTCCTACAAACCAAGAACTAATTTCCTTCGAAGCAAAAATACCAACAGAAAGCATCAAACTTTCATTAGAAAATTGAAAATTTAAAACAACATTGATATATGTAGTTACCATCTCTGCTGAGAGTATACCATTAGATTTGACTCCTGCAAGAAGGAACGCCAAAAGATCCACCCAGTTCCGTACAAAAGGGTCCTTCAAATCCAAGGAGTCAACAATCTCAGAGAAAGGTCTAAGAAGCTTTGTTGCACCAAAAGCTGCCTGAGGTCCCATCTGGACGAACGACTTTAGCAGTGAGGGAGCATATCTAAGAGCAGCAGTAGACAGAACACCAAGATCACCCCTGATAGATATAGGTGGTAGAGCCATTGCAGCTGAAGCCAAAGGAAGTATTGCATCCTGTAGCCTCATAAAAATGAAATATCAAATGAAAAAGGAAAGAGAACCAATCAGTTATTTCCTGATTAAATTCTCCCATATGAGAATTTGTTGAGGACGCATTAGCTAGCAATCTGACTCTCTTTCGAAGAATAAAAATCTCGTTTAGTTTGATTTTTTAGTTTAATTACAGGAAAAAGAATGACATTTTGGTCTCCATACTGCCTTAGAACAGCAGATTTCTAATTTAGTTCCTACAATGAGTGACTTCCATGATCTCCCCATAGAGGTGTTTCCTTTTTAGTGCTAGTGATTATTTTATGTAAAGATCAAGTACCAGAATCGACTTAGAATTGGAAATTTGAACTCTCACAACATATAGAGGTGCAAAAGGAGTTGGATTTTGGTCAACACAAGACCAGAAGTACCATAAAGTAATTGTCTCATTGACCTGAACACAAGTAGTGAAAAATAAAGAATTGTATTACTCACAAGAAGCTTTTTCCACTCTTGAGCAGCATTGTGGCCTGCATACTTCTCAAGGTCCTGAACAAAAGATACGAATTCCCACCAATCAGCATTGTTTTGTTCAAGTCTTAAAACATACTGAAAATCATATCTCATATATAAAAAGTTTTGTGGAAGGAAACACTTAATGAAACGCAAAAGAGTATGCTATAAGCTGCATGGATACATGGATGACTAGCTATTCAGTTGCCTTTTCTTCCCCACTAGCTTTAAGTTTTTTAAATCAAAAATGAAAATGAGTTCACTTGTCAAAGACTGTATTAAGACATCATTAGGCAATTGGCTTCCATAAAAGTCTTTAGATGTTTGGTTACAAATGACATCAAAGCATAACGATATCATAACAATATAGGCAAAATGCATCAATATATGGTACGGGGGAGCATTTTTCAAAGTACTCCATATGTTATAGAATTAAGTGCGGGAGTCTTTTGTGTTTTTCAGTTCACAAAACTGATTGATCCAATCGTCTTCCATTATAGCCACTACTCAAGAGATCTGATTTGGATTAGAACAGTATCTAATTGCAATCTGTTTAAGCAACTTAACACTTGCATGAGATAGAAATCAAAGCCCCTTTCACTTTTTAAAATTGCATAAGCTGTGGAGACAACAATTTGTTATTGGACGCTGCATTTGTCTCAATGTTTGAAATTTTAATTATACTCGTCTCAAAATGGGTTAAAAATGGGTGAACATTGCACATATCTTCTACTCTTAGCATTCAAACGCATATCAAAGCACAGATGAAACTATGAGCACTTTGAATCTGATAGCTGAATCATTTTGATACTAGTACAGCAACGCACCTTGAAAAATTCTGTAGGGCCAATACGTGACAAAAATTCTCCCTCAGGTACATACACCATCCAAGAGTCATACTTTGCACAAGGAAGAGACTCTCCCAATGCATCCAGAACCTGGAGATGGTCAAAATTAAATTTAATGCAAATTGAGGTATAAGTGGTGTTAACTGCATAAGGACATCTGTGGCTTGGTGAAAATAAGCAATTTGTAAAATTAATTAACTATATACTTCTTCAACAGTTAATTGGGAGTTTCTTCTCTAGATGATATGGCTTTAAGGGAGTGATATGTTAATGTTTACTTCTGTATAATCATGCCCCAACAGGTATTGGTTGATTTTTAATTTAATACCATAGAGATATCTATGGACCACAAACCACAACATTCCTCATAGCGCACAGCCTTCCCTACATTTTTACAAAGAAGTTATTTTCGTGATTCAAACATATGACCATTTGGTCACAAAAAAATAACTTTACCGGCCCACAACTAATTGAAAACAGTAGAAGACATTTCTAAAGTTGTTAGAGAAGGAAGGTTGCAGAAAGGAGAACTGAAGACTTTTGTGTTGAAAACGACTAGAGAATTGGCAACATTGAGTGCATTACAGGTATAAATTATTCAAGACAACATAACAACCGTGTTATTCAAATTGTAAACATTTGAATAACTTATGGAATTAAAGGTAACATTATTTGAATCAAGGGGCAAAAGGAAATTGGGCTTGAAGCACTTATCAGGCATAAGTTTATAAATAGCTGCGCAAATTCCTCAAAATCTCCTAAAAGCGAAAAAGAATGAGAGAACCTGAGCGAGAGGATTAGCTTGAGGACCTCTTGACTCAAAACCAGAGAACAATGAAGGACCAGAATCAAACTTGTATCCTTTGATTTCAAAAGCATGGGCAGCTCCTCCTGGTTGATCATGACTTTCCAAAACCACAACATCTTGATTGTATCTGGCTAGAAGCCCTCCACAGCACAGTCCGCCTATGCCACTCCCAATAACAATTACATCTGCCTCTGCCTTACCTGCCCATCCAATTCAAAAAGTGATTCCATTTTCTCAAATTATGTGGGCATGTGTGTGAGAAAAAGAGACCTGGAAAAGTTGGCTTGTCCTTGAGGAGGAGAGCGGAGGGTTCTTGACCGTTGGAACTTCGCGCCAAAACTGAGGACTTGACAGAGAATGAATGGCGAATGAGGGAGTGAGTGGGGAGGAATATTGATGAAGCCATGGCCATGACACACATCCAATATTATTTTCGTTGAGATTTTTTTGAGTGTTTATGGTTCCGTTTCAATTTTATCATTTTCAGCTGTAACTGTTAAAAGAAACTTTGTGGTCGTAAGACTATCCACATCTACGAAGACGATACACACTTCCTAACCCTCTTCCCGTCTCCCATTACTTATACTAGAAACATATACGCATAGAAATAGGCTATAGGTCTTGGTTAAGAATTAGATGAAGAATTACAAGAATGCATCTGTTCCAAGGACAAGGAAACATAGTGAAGAAGATAGTTTTTGAATTTCATTCCGTATACTAATTATGTCCCATTTTGTGTAACTGAAAGGAAAATCCAAAAGAAAACTGGGAAAAGGAGACTTAATCAGCCCATTCTCGAGTTCAATTCTTGCGTCTGTTCTTCTTTGAAATAGGC
>JANITW010000005.1:26252331-26264572 GCA_027564335.1 Erythroxylum williamsii
TGAAAGAGAGTCAAGGCATCACTCCCAATTTGCTTATGTTGTAATTTGAGTTATTTATGTAAAATACAAGGATTTGTTACTTTTCAAGGATTTCTAGTTCATGTAACTTTTGTCTTTTGAGATTTTGGATTATTGTTGTAATCGTGGCTTGGTATGCCTTTAGAGCTTGTAAAACTATATTCTATTGATGTTAAGGAATTATGAATTAGGTATGGATGGTGTTGATTGGAAGTATGCCTTTGCGTATATAGATCAGGTTGAGTAGAAATTCGGTATACTTGAGGAAGTCATCGATTTGATTTGAATATTTTGATTATGAATAGTTGTTACATACATATATATATATATAAGTGAGATGTGTTATGGAAAAAGGAACATAGAAATGGTATAAGACTTTAACCTTCACGATTTCTTTGGATTATGCCAACGTTTATGGTTCAATGGTTAGACTCAAAAAACGGGGCCCATCATGTTGTTATCAGAGCAAGAAAAGATTACAAGGAACCACGCTTAGGTAAGATGGTATTTTGTTGTCGAGGTTGGGTTCCAGAAACGAGGCCTAGCACTTTAACCCCAAGGAAAAACAATTTTAGGATGAGACATAAGAAATTATTTAATTCATAATTGCTTTATTTTCTATGCATAATATAATTTTGTAAACTAGTGCCATATTATATGTTTTATTTGGTACTCTCAATATTTTATATTATGCAATGTTTGGAATTAAATTTTCTTATTATTTGTTGAATGTAATACATGAGATTATGAAAATTTAGAATAGTTTGTTAATCACCAAAGTGACCAAACTAATTAAATTAAATTTTGTCATGTATGATAATTATCCAATTAAATGTTTATTGCATGAAAAGCTTGTTAGTCATCAAAGTAGCCTAGCTTGAAAATTATTAAGCATTTAATTGTGATTTGTTCAATTAGTCAATATGATATGATGCTAAAATGACATAAAGGTTGAATTGAACAATTAAGATTATTAATTATAACGCTAGGAGGTCACCCAGAGGTGGACCATTGCTTATAATTAATGACATTAAAGTGATTTTATCAACATATTTGGTTAATATGATTGTATATCTAAAGATAACATACATGTTGATTAGAATATGATCGATTATCCATTATAGTAAGTTATATATATGCATCAGAATAGGTTATTGTTATGTATTTAAATTTCACCCGAAGGAGAATTTAAATACATAATCAAAGTGTATTAGTTAGATTGAATCCATTTGGGTTTACTCAAAGTATTAATGCGTGGGCTATATGTTGTATGTACAACATCTACTAATTTGTTTGCCTTAGAAAATGGCTTGATTAAGTCCAATGGTCTAAACTATGGGGACTAGTTTGAACAAATCCAGTTCCAATTGGGTGTAATAGATTTGAACTTGGCTATAGTTTCAGACGTAAGGCCCGCAGCCATAATTGAGACTAGTTTTGAAACTGACAAGTCTTATTATGAGACTTGGGAATGGTCTAACAGGCTAAGTTTGAATTTGATGTGTATTACAATCGCAAAAAATGTGAAGCCATCAATACCTAAGATGGATAATGCAAAGGAGTTCATGTTAAAGCTTAAGGAATACTTCCAATCTGATATAGCTGACAAGTCCATAGTGGGGACTTTAATGAGTGAGCTAACAACCAATAAGTTTGGCTAATCACAGCTCATTCATGATCATATAACTCATATGTCAAACCTAGCTGCAAAGATGAAATCCATGAGTGTGCATGTGAGTGAGTCTTTTCTAGTACAGTTCGTTATCAACTCCCTTCCTCTAGAGTTTGGCCAGTTGCAGGTGAATTATAACACCATTAAGAAAAAATGGAACTTTCAAGAAATAAAGGCCATGTTGGTTCAAGAGGAAGGGAGATTGAAGAAAATAAAGGAACACTCCATTCATCTCACGTTTCATAAAGGAGCTAATAGCAGTAAAAATAAACTAGGAAAAAAAGGCAAAGATAAGGACAAAGCTTTAAGCAAAGTTAACGAGGGTCGAATTCATAAAGATAAGATATGTCACTTCTGCAAGAAGCCTAGTCACTTCAAGAAAGATTGTCCTAAACGAAATACTTGGTTCAAAAAGAAAGGTACATACTATGTTTCAGTATATTTTGAATCAAATCTTATTGAAGTGCCTAAAAATACCTAGTGGTTAGATTCTGGTGTAACTACTCATGTGTCATATTTGAAACAAGGATTCCTTTCAATCCAGCCCATAAACGGAACTAAAAATTTTTTGTATATAGGGAACAGAATGAAGGCATGGATAGAGGGCATTGGAACGTACAGATTGATCTTGAACACTGGATGTTTCCTAGATCTAGAAAAGTGTCTTTATGTTCCTGAATGTGCTAGGAATTTAGTTTATGTTGCAAATTTGGATCATGTAGGATTTCAAGTTAAGATTGGACATGTTGTTTTTTCATCATATAAACATAAGTACTATTATGGTTCTAGTACTTTAATTGATTGTTTATATCATTTCAATCAAGATTTTGCTGAATTTCTATTTCATGTTGACCATATTATAGAAAGTAAACGTAATGCACAAAATAAATGTTTTCTTTTTTTGTGGCATAAAATATTAGGTCATATATCTAAGGAAAAGGTACAAAGGCTAGTTAAAAATGACATCTTACCTCCATTGGATTTTATTGGTCGGGATATATGTGTGGATTGCATTAAAGGCAAGCAAACCAAACATATATCAAAGCATCCAACCATAAGAAATAGCACATTACTGGAATTAATACACACTGATATCTGTGGTCCTTTCGACGTTCCTTCTTTAGATGACGAAAAATATTTCATTACCTTTATTAATGACTCAAGATATGGATATATTTATCTGCTACATAAGAAGTCTCAGTCTATGGACATCCTCGAGATGTTCATTAATGAGATAGAAAGGTAGTTAGATAGAAAAGTAAAGACAGTGAGGTCTGATAGAGGTGGTGAATATTATGAAAAATATGATGAAAGTGGATAATGTCCAGGTCTATTTACAAAATATCTTGCCAGTCCAGGCATATGTGCACAATACACAATGCCCGGTACACCATAACAAAATGGTGTAGCTAAAAGGTGGAATCATACTATTATGGAAATGATTAGGAGCATATTAAATAATAGTACTACATCTCTATCATTGTGGATGCATGCATTAAAGACCACTACGTATCTACTAAATATGATTCCTAGTAACGCAGTTCCTAAGACTCCTAATAAACTGTAGATAAGAAGGAAACCTAATTTACGACACCTTCACATTTGGGGTTGTCCAGCAAAAGTAAGGTTGTATAATCCACATAAAAAGAAGTTTGATGCAAAAACCATTAATGGTTATTTCATCGGCTATCCCAAAAAGTATTGTCCTAACCATAGTATGAGAATAGTTGAGTCTAGTAATGCTCGGTTCATTGAGAATGATCAAATCAGTGGAAGTGGAGAACCACAAAAAGTGGATATTCACGAGAATCTAGTAGAAAATGCTCCAAGACGAGTAGATACTACCACATCAGATGTGATTCCACCAGTTGTTATTCCTCTTGTTGCATCACGGATGCGCAACATATCGAAACAACAAATTAATATTCCAATTCTACAAATTGAACTTATTAATGACAAACTAGCTAATGATGATCAAATTACAAATGATTAAGTAATGTCACAAGACGTAACTTACGAAGGTCTATAAGGCAAAGAAGACTAGCTATTTCAAGTGACTATGAAATTTACTCACTTGAACATGAATATGACTTGAGTATTGATAAAGATCCAGGCTCGTTTAAACAAGCCATGGAATTTAACAATTCTGAAAAATGGTTCAATGCTATGAAAAAAGAGTTGAAATCATGGATGATAACAATGTTTGGGAATTAGTTAAGTTTCTAGAAGGTGCAAAACAAGTAGGTTGTAAATGGGTCTTTAAGACCAAATGTGACTCACAAGGCAATATTGAAAGGTATAAAGCTAGAGTTGTCGCCAAAGGTTACACTTAAAAGGATGGTATTGACTATAAAAAGACCTTCTCTCCAGTTTCAAAGAAGGACTCTTTAAGAATTGTTATGGCACTGGTGGCTTATTATGATTTAGAGCTTCACCAAATGGACGTAAAGACTGCCTTTTTACAGTATACAATAATTATTATTTGTGAGATACCAATTATCGTATTACCACTTAAAGTTTGTTGAGTTGAGTTGATTTTGTGATAGATGAAAGGAATCGTGTTATATAATTTGTGATCGCCTTGATCTCATCAGCTTAATTCAATTAAGGATGACTTTATCGATTCCATGTATTGTGTGCACTTAAAATTTTATTGTTGGATCACCAAGTCGTAACATGGGTCAAGTGGGAGATTGTTAGACTATTTAATGTCCTATGTGACTTATAGATTTGAGTCCCATAAAAAGCACTCAAGATAATGATTATTGGGTATTAAATGATAGAACTCAAATGGGTCAAAGACCATTTCCCTCTATCTTTCAAAACGAAATCATCATAATGGTTGGTGAATCATCATGATGGTTCGTGAACTAACATAATGGTTCGTGAAGCAACATGATGATTGGAATAATTTGTATGTAAGTTTCAGAAAAAAAACTTATGAATGAAATACTGAATTATTATCTTAACCATTGAAGAAATATTAAAGAAAGAAAGAAGAGAGGGAATAAAAAACTTAATCATGGATATAAGTATGTCTACAAACATCGATCCATAAATGTCTTATAGCTTAGTCAAGTGTTTCATACCTTGTTATTGTGTTGATAGTTTGATATGTCAATATTGATGTTGATCAAACTTATTTTATCCTTATTTCTCCTTATTAATTCAATTTCTATTTTTTTTAAAAGTAATATATCCTATCTACAATGTGTGGCGTAGCTTTCTTCAAAACTATCATAGAAGAATGGGGATCTATTACGGGTTTATTTTTTAGGCTAGCAAAACCCGACACTTTCTGCCCCGTAATGCAACCAAATGCACCCACTTTGTTACCAAGGTTTTTCTTGAACTTGAACTTTCACCGCAAGTTGCGCCCACCTTTGTACGACAATCTCACTTAGGTCCGCTTAACAAAATTTAACCTTCTCACGTGAATGTCTCCAAACAAATTCGTTAGCCCTTAAACATCTCACGTGCACACAAGTGTTTAAAGTGTTTTCCTCACCCACATAAAGAACACAAGTGTAACAGAGTAAAGAAAGCAACAAGAGATTTTTTAATGTAGCCAAAGCTACTCTTTCATTAACTCTCAACAAGATGTTAACAAAAGATACGAGTACCTCCTACTCAAAGTAAATCATGCATTCATATGTCGTAAATCATTTGACGTTAAACCATGCAACGTCCAACTTGTTTAGCCAATTAAAACTGTCCATCAGCACACCAATACGCAGCATATCAAGAAGCCACGTTGTTCAAGCCATGTCAATTACGTCCAGATGCATGCTGTCAAAATAATTAAATGACAATTATGTAAATAATGCCCATCTTTGTATAGCCATGCAATCCATCAGACCATGCCACATTACCAACGCTAGAAACCATGCAACCATGCAACGTTACCAAGGTTATTCACTACCGTAGCTTCACTTCCCAGCCAACTTATATTAATTAATTATAGCCTTCATAACATATGGTTTTTGTCATCACCTATGACCAAAGCAACATTACAACTTTGCCAAAACAAACCCCCGTTACGTTGCCAAAGTTGTGCAATATTGGTGTTTACCTAACACCTAAAAGGTCTCAAGGGATCCCAGAATGGGTTTTATGCTACTTTGCTGTTTATCCAAATGTTTGTTGCTTCTGTTGTGATTACATATGTTGCAATAAAGTATATAAACTTACAGGATGGTGATGGGAGAAGAAAGTAATGTACGTCTGTAAAGACAAGTGATTTAGTCACGGCTGGGCAGGAACCATATCCGGTGCCCATCATTCTCAACATCATTACGCCCTTGGGAACAAGATGCATTGAAAGCAGTCAATGTTTTAGTTGCTTTAGATTTATTGAAATAGTTGAGCCATCTTCCCTAGCATTAGTGTCATCACCTTTTCACTAGCATGGGTTGGTGTTCAGAGAGAGCATTTACGAAAGCTAACGACTTCATTTTTCACAGACAATCAAGAACAACATATTAGACATTTCCTACCCATCCGCATGTTAATTAAGTCACAGTAAATGTACGTCCATTAACCTTGCAAAAGACAAATACAAAATAAATACATCGATGGCTAGCCACAGCAATTGTTTTTCTGCTGAATTGGCTCTCCCCTCATTTGAACGGTCCCCGTTGACTTGTCAGCTGTTGGCTGGTTACCCATTCTGCATTTGTTTTGATAACAAAATGATGAGCATGCGTACATACCATAAAAAGAATATTTTTCTATGAAGACCCAAAAGAAAATAACAAGCTCCATCAGAATTAGAACACCGGATTGCCATATAAAGATGGCCAAACTCGTCACGAGTTCAGAACATTGCAATTATAAGAGAGAACATAGCCATGTTCCCCATACATGATAAAAGAATTGGCTGCCAAATGCTATTGCCGTGAATATTGTATGAATCTGTCTTTGTTATACAAAATATGCTTCAAATGTCTTTATGCTTTAATGAAACGAGTGGTACAGTTCAATGGATATCTCAATGCTAATTTGGTCATAACCTACGAGTTATAACCAAATCTCTCAATATACATATGTACAACATTGAGGAATAAGTAAAAACTAAATCTCGCGGGCTCCTAGTGTGAAACAACTTTCACCATGTTCAATTTCTGACATGACAATTCACCAAAAGACAAACTGAAGTCCAGCTCAATCAATAAACAAAAGTTTTCTTCCAGATTCTAACACAAAATGCATATAAGCAGTGATCAATCCAAACAGAGAGAATAAAGAACTATAATGAAAAGCAATAGGATGTAATATTGCACTTAATGCAAGGAAACATAACATATTTCCAAGTGTAGCCAACTTTTCCAGATTGAAGTCACTAACAATGATGTGAATGATGATCTTGATTGTTAGAATTCTATAAATGCAAATTGGTCACAATTAGTTTCCCCTTTTTCTATAATTACTGGAAAACCAAACAGCTGGAACCAAATAATTGTCATACATGGGCTACAACTCCATCAATAATTGCAAACACCAGCACGTACGAGCAAACTAACAAGATAAGTTCTTTTATTTATGTATAGTAGAAGTGATTCAAGTTATACTTTTTCTTAATTTCGCTAGCCATGGTCAAGAAAGCCTGCTCCACATTTACGGCATCTTTAGCACTCGTCTCCAGAAATGGGATCCCAAGTTCATCTGCAAACACCTGCAATTCATTTTCGTATAGTAGATCACAATCAGCATGAATGATATAAAGTCAAATTTCACTTAACCACACTTCTCGACATTTACTGATAATTTTCTCATCTTGTTGCCATCAATCGGCGAGATTCATCAGATTGACCAGCAGTTCATTCAAAGGCAACTAAACAGCTCAAGTCAGACACATGGGTGTCCTAGTACACATGAACAATGTTCCCTGGAAGATAGAACACTGAGATACAGACTATTATCATTTAATATTTTTCTGTTTCAATGAACCTTTACCCGCCATAACGATATGGGAAAGCTTTCTCTTAAAGTGTGTACAGGCACAGGACATATATAGCAGACAAAGAAAACGCTGAAACAAGAAACTTGTAATTGAACTAACAGCTATGGAAAAACCATAACGTATAGAATATCAGCATAAATGGTATATGGCTAACTTAGTGTACAAACTTATTGCACAAGCCAGCTAAGTTCACAACTTGATACAGAATTTAATGATGGTTGTGCACTATGAACAAACTCAGTATAAACAAATAGATGAGCATAAGTTCAGATACATAAAAGCAATAAAGCAATCAACCATAAGTGACTATACCTTTGCCGTTTGTGTGTCAACAACCTTGTTCTCAATAAGATCACATTTATTCCCAACTAACAGCTTGCATACACTATCATTTGCATATCTATCAATCTCATTAAGCCACTGCTTGACATTGTTGAAGCTCTCCATCTCAGTAACGTCATAGACTATCTGGTAAATTTTCAAAATAAATATTACATAACTGTATTCAACAATGACTTCAAAAGTGTACAAACACCTTGAGCAAGCATATAGTTTCCTGGAGTATTAAAACAGTAGAAATTTCTTAAAAGGCTAATATTTGAAATTAGGTGAAAGGGGTGACTTATTCAATGAGCAACCACATCGCAGCCTCCAATGGTGAATGGAGGAGAATGGGTAAAAATTGGTTGCACATGGCAATTATCACCAACAGAAGTAGATCATGAGCTAGAAGGAATAGGGGAGACATATTGCTTAAAAGGGAGTATGACCAAACACATTAAAACTCAACTTGGCACGCATATCAGGTATAAGTAACTTTTCATCTAGTCTATAGCCTATACCTCTTAACTTGATGAAAGAAAGTCTATTGCCAACTACAAATTTTTAATCCTTAGAGATGATAGTTACAACTCCTTACTATTATCCCATGAGCTCCTCTGTAATAACTGCTTGTTATAGTGCGAAATCGTTCCTGTCCAGCAGTGTCCCACTAAACAGAAAGGAAACATAAACTGGTCAATTGTAAAAAACAATCAAAAAATTATAGGCCAATATCAGCTTATGGTTAAGCACAAGAATTATGGTCATGTTCTTTTCTATCATTCTTACCTCGATGGGAAAACCCAGGGAAGATATAAGACAGACTCTAAGCAAAAACGTTTCCATCAAAATACTGCTAACATTCATGTCAAGATTGGTCATGATATCTTTCATATTGAAAATTAAAAAAAAAAAAAGCCTTCAGAAAGCCCCTTCAATACATTGAGCTTGTTATCCATATTGTAAACGTTGAAAAATCAGAAAATAGTGAGCTTTGGCACCAACATATAGATTCACAGTTGCAACACAGGCACTGTTTAGCACCTGAAATCAAATTGGTTCACTTTGTAGACAAACAATACAACAGTTTGATTACACCTGTTGCTAGAACTGACTTTTCATAGGTTCAAACACTTAGACATAACTGAAAATGAATTTGGGCAGCAATTGACAAATAGTAAAAGCACGTCTAGGGTTTGTCCTTAAACGGAAGCTGTATTATCACAAGAATCTTAACATGTGATTCAAGCAAAGCATTCATATTTTGGGCTTGGGTTTATAATCTATCTCAGCTTAAAACATGATCAGATCCACTTGGTCATCTATCTAAATATATTTATATTCCTTCCCTACGAGCAATGCAAGCGAAATAAACTTTAACATTGCCAAAACCAACCATTCTTTCGACTCGTCTGCTCCAGCACTAACGAACAACCAGTGAAAGACGATGTTGTCTTGAGAAAATAAATAGACCCAGAAACATCTCCAAATGAAGACCCCTGATACTTACAATTTGCAGCTTAATTGTCTTGCCATCCAGCTCCACAGTCCTGATTTTCTGCAAAAATCAGGAAACATTTATAACCTCCGACAGTTGCAAACAAACGCACAGAAGAGTAGCAAAGAGACAGAGATACTCACGAAGTCTACCCCAATGGTACTAATGTAGCTGTCCACATAAGAATCATCCTAAAATTTGTAAACCAGAAGAGAAGTAAAAACTGACATTACAAAAAAGAATACAGTAATCGATCTTCAACCCCTAAAAGGAATTTAAAATACACAGGCTATAAGTAAATGAAACATTAATGAGAACAGCATTCAACAACTGCAACAACAACAGATATATATATATAGAGAGAGAGAGAGAGAGTGAACTCACAGCAAATCTTAGAAGCAGACACGATTTACCGACAGAGGAGTCTCCGATTAGCAAAAGCTTAAACAGATAATCGCTACAGAAACCCAAAAAAAATAAGAAAAAGGGAAATGAACTTGGAAGAAAAAGGAGAAAGAAAGAGTAGAGTTGAGTAATGAGCTTACTATTCGTTGCCCATGACTGACGACGCGAAATACAAAATTGTTGCGAGAGAGGAAGATAAAGCAAAGGAAAGTTAGGGAGAGAGATAGGAAGTGGAATTGTAAGATGCAACCAGGGCTGTACCCCCATCACGTCTCTTTCTAATACTTTTAATAAATTCACCAGCTTTTTTTTTTTACTTGTCCAATCCAACTCAACCTTTAAAATCTATTTCAATTAATTTAAAGAAGGTCGCCATTCTCACGACGCAAGCGAGATGATAAAGAAACTTTTTTTTTTCTCAAGTGAGTTTATGAATTCAGATCACTTTTATGCAGACGTTTAAAATTTATAATTAGAATTTTGTTTTTTTTTTTATAAAAAATTTATCTAATTTGAGCAAAAATTAATTAAAAAATGGATGACTTAAAAAAATCTTTTCATAATTATAATCTTCATCAAATACTTTGAAGATAAGAAACGAAGAAGAAAGTTCGCCAATTACTTTTTATAGTTGCCCAGTTAAACTCTAATTATTTTTATTATGTTAGTACCACTAATTTTGCGGTCACTCATGAACTAATTATTGGTTTAATTTTGAGCATGTGAAGATATTTTTTAACTTAAATTTTCATTATCTTAAATTAACCTAAACTTCTCTAAAATATAAATAATGCTTAAAAATCAAACTATTTATATAAATTAACTGAAAAATTTTGAAGAAAGATTTTAAGATAAAATAAAGTAATTTTAAAATGAAATTAAAAATAATAAAAATTTCCTTTTCGTGTTAATAATATTTTATTTTACTTTTAAAAATAAAAAATAAAAATAGAAATGAAACTCATTCCTTTATAACTGGAAGATCACGATACAAAGAGAATGATACATATAATTGATATCTATCTCTCGACTCTCACAAAATAGAAAGTCTTGTATGTCAGGGCAACACTTTTTGTTAATTTTTATAAATATAATAAAAACGAGGCAAATTTAGAAATATCTACTAATTGTCTTAAAAAAGCTTATATAATATTTAGGATTTTCAAAAAAGTGAGAAAAGAGAATTAGATAGGTACCTAGGGGTTCAATTGAACTTAGAAGACAGACTTAGAGAAGTGTTCAAGCTTTGGATTACAAACCAAAATAAGAGACCTAGAAAAAAGTCTAGGTATTTAGATATGAACCTCGGGAGGTATCTAGGTTTAGAACCAAAGAAATAAGATAGAGGACTTAGAGAGGTATTTATGTATTTAAGTATGAATTTAAAGACATATTTAGGATTTAGATTGAAAACTAAAATGAGAGACCAACTTAGCAAGAAACCCAAAGAGTTATATAAGTTTTAGGTTGAAAATTGGATATGAAACCTAGAGAGCCATATAGGAACTTATAACTAAACTGGTATACCTTTAGGAAGTTGACCTAAAAAAATAAACCTAAATAAGTATCTAGGTATTCAAAACTCAATCGGGATACCTAAAGTGTTTGAGGTTTTGACCCAATATTTGAAAATAGAAACTTTAGGAGGTATTTAGGTATTTTAAACTAAATTTAGATACCTAGAAACTTTGAGAGACATATCCACATATAAAATGAAATTGGAATACTTAGAGAATTTTGATCTAAAGTTTGAAAAGAAAGTCCTAAAGAGATGAACAGAAAGTCCTAGAAAGATGTCTGTAAAATAAGGTAGAGAATAGTCGTAGGTGAGGAAAGGTAATTCTTTCATCATGTGCATTGAATGTTCAAAGCAATTGTTTATACACCTCACTACTCATTTCTATTGGTGGGTGACCTAGAATCAAAGGAATGACTAACAACCGAATCAGCTAGCTGTACAGAGAGGCCACTCATTCTTTGCTATACACAGTGTCAGAAGGTGGAGAAAGAAAAAGAAAAACAAGATGCAAAGGAAAAGGACGTTAAAGAAAAAGACAAACAAGTGCAAAGGTAATGACATAAAATAATGGGCCAATAGCTTTGTATCCGTAGCTTTGTGTCTCGCCTAGTGTAATAGAATTATTTTGGGTCTTTATCACCCCCCCCCCCTTCAAGCTGGTGGTTTGGTTGAAAACCAACAACCTCGATCTTGCGAACCAGACCCAAAAAACTCCGTGTGGGAAGTTCCTTCGTAAGTAGATCTGCGAGTTACTGAGTGGTGCTCATGTAAACAAGATGCAAAGGAAAAGGACGTTAAAGAAAAAGACAAACAAGTGCAAAGGTAATGACATAAAATAATGGGCCA
>JANITW010000005.1:26352722-26370098 GCA_027564335.1 Erythroxylum williamsii
TATATAAGTCATTATAAAGCATGAAGATACTTAAACAATTTGTTATAGATTAAGTTCACTGAATTTGTATAAGTGATCCTTTAACTTGAAGTCTTCAAAGTTATCTTTTATAGGAATTGTTATGTTTTGATACTATTTATGACCTAATCTAATTATAGGTCGTTCAGTCAGTAGTCACTGGATGTAGTATGAATTATATAGAGATAGTTGAGTGATCAAGTTAGGATTCATCACTTTAAAGTAATTAGAGAGAATATTCTGTTGTTTTCGATTAGTATTGATTTGGGAAATCCTTCGTCAAGGTAAAATGATGTTTTGTATATACTTTACAAATATCATTTATTGAATCAATGGCTAATATTAATAAACTAATATAATTGGACTCAAAATAAAGTAGACATCAATTTTATATTTTATGTCTAATCGAAACATTATATGCTAAAAGAATTGAATTATACGAAAAAATCATGCATGAAAAAGTTAGTCAAAACTACTTTGACATTCTTAAATATTTAGATGGTCATGATATATTGCTAGACGCCAATCTTGATCTATAATTAGAAATGATTTAATTGAGAGTTTTAATTTATCTAATTATAATTATAAATTATAATTGTAATTTATAACCATTGTAATATATTTGGAAAGCTAACGTGTCTCACATAAATAATTTGTTGAATAAAGCAAAGATATTTTAATCAAGTTGAACTTAATTGTAAAGTTTGAAAAACTTTTATAATTAAATATGAGATAATTAACAGTTGATATTTCATTATAATTAATTAAAAATTAATTTCAATTAAATTATTAAAAAGTTCAAAATTTATTATAAATAGATTTACGCTTTAACGAAACTAATACTTTTTGTTTAACTGAAGAGTTAAATAGAATTCACTCAATTTGTTATCCATTAAAAGCCAGAAACTTAGTGCAATTAGAATGGCTGAGATTTATTGATTGATCTTAAAAATGATTTGAAGATGCGAGACGAATATGATCAAACTTTAGAATAAAGTGTGATATGATTTATACATTAATAGTTTTATAAAATTAAAATAATCTTAATTTTCTAGAAATTAAAATAAGAAAAAGATTTTTTAAATTATTTCGCTGCGCACAGTGTGTCCTAATTTTCCAGCACCCTCCCCTCGAGACTACGGTACATCATGTCTTCGCTGGGATAGTTTTGTCCAATTTCACTGGTGTGGAGCGAAGGACATGCGGTATGGTGCGGGTAACCCCCTGAGGTTTCAGAAGAATTTGAGCCTCCATGATTACTGCACCCTCCTGGAAGCTTGCTTTCGTTCAAAATTTGTGTCCCATGGCAAACTTGTCCATCAACATCTACTTAAACATTCCAACTTCAAAAGTAATCACTCTATAGATTTTAGTATGTTGTTGGCGAAACTGGCACATTTTTATATTGTATGTGATGAGGTTGTAAACGCTTGTAAAGTGTTCGATGAAATTCCAAAAAAGCCGAAAAGTGCTAAGTTGTGGAACATGCTGATAAGAGCATATTCTTGGAGAGGACCCTATACTAAAGCTCTTGATTTGTACTACGAAATGTTGGAATTCGGCGTCACGCCTACCAAGTTCACTTTCCCGTTTGTCCTCAAAGCTTGTTCGGCTCTTCAAGCGAGAGAAAAGGGTCAAGAGATTCATGCTCATGCCAAAATTCTTGGCCTTGACTCTGATGTCTATGTTTCCACTGCATTGGTTGACATGTATGCTAAATGTGGGTGCTTGGTGAAAGCCGAGGAGTTGTTTCAAAACATGGCTAACAGGGACGTTGTTGCATGGAATTGCTTGATTGCGGGGTTTTCTCTTCATGGGGCAGCCTACTATGATCAGACGATGAAGTTTCTTGTAGAAATGCAAAGGAGTGTGAGCCCCACTTCTTCAACCATGGTGTCTCTTATCCCAATTGTTGCTCAAGCGAATGATTTGAGAGTGGGGAAGGCGGTTCATGCTTTCTGCTTGAGGAGAGGCTATAATAATGATGTTGTGGTAGAAACAGGTGTTTTGGATATGTACGGCAAATGTAGGTGCATAACTAGCGCTAAGAGAATTTTTGACATGATGGGTGTCGCCAAGAATGAGGTGACTTGGAGTGTTATGATTGGCGCTTATGTTACAAATGAGTTTTTGACGGAGGCATTGAAAGTATTTCATGAGATGATGATGCTCAAGGATGGTGCGGTGATTGCTATCACTGAAGTAACTCTTGCAGCTGTTGTACGGGCTTGTGCAAAATTGACTGATTTGAGAACGGGAAGATGCTTGCATTGTTATGCAATCAAATCAGGTTTAAATTCAGATTTAATGCTGGGCAATACTTTGCTTTCCATGTACGCAAAGTGTGGCATTATTAATGACGCGGTAAGATTTTTTAATGAAATGGATATGAAGGACACAGTTTCATTTGGTGCCATGATTTCAGGATTCATGCAGAATGGTAATGCAGAAGAGGCATTACAAATATTCCGCAAGATGTTATTGTCAGGAATAGGTCCTGATTTGGCAACCATGGTAAGTGTCCTACCTGCCTGTTCTCATCTGGCTGCTTTTCAACGTGGTTGTTGTTGCCATTGTTATGCAATTGTTGGAGGCTTTACTGCTGAAACTTCAGTTTGTAATGCTCTCATTGACATGTATGCCAAGTGTGGAAGGATTACTAGCGCGAGGGATGTTTTTGATAGGATGGATGAGCAAGATATTGTCTCCTGGAATACAATGATTATTGCCTATGGAATTCATGGGCTAGGCATGGATGCACTTAATTTGTTCAATAACATGCTGACACAAGGATTAGAGCCAGACGATGTGACTTTCATTAGTCTCTTATATGCTTGCAGCCATTCAGGACTTGTTACTGAAGGTAAACACTGGTTCACTATCATGACTCAATACTTTGAAATCACACCCAGAATAGAGCACTATATATGCATGACCGATCTCTTGAGCCGAGCAGGACTTTTTGAAGAGGTTTGGCATCTCGTAGAAAATATGCCATTTGAGCCTGATGTTCGTGTGTGGAGTGCCGTCTTTGCTGCTTGTAATGTCTACAAGAATATTGAACTTGGGGAGAAAGTATCAAAGAAAATCCAGAGACTAGGCCCTGAATCTACCGGAAACTTTGTCCTTTTATCCAATATGTATAGTGCTGTCGGGAGATGGGATGATGCAGCAGAGATTAGAATTGCACAAAGGGGCTTAGGATTTAAGAAAATTCCTGGTTGTAGCTGGATTGAGATTGGTGGGGTTGTTCACGCATTTGTTGGTGGAGATAGGTCCCACCCGCAATCAGCACAGATAAACCAAAAACTTGAGGAATTGCTAGTGGAGATTAAAAAGTTGGGTTACTGTTCTGAGTCGAGCTTTGTTCTCCAAGATGTTGAGGAAGAAGAGAAGGAAGGAATCCTCCTATATCACAGTGAGAAATTGGCTATTGCATTTGGGATTCTTAGTCTGAGTCATAATAAACCCATCTTAGTTACCAAAAATTTACGAGTTTGTGGTGATTGCCACGTTGTGATAAAATTTTTCTCTCTTATTTCAAAGAGAGAGATTACGGTAAGAGATGCAAGTCGATTCCATCATTTCAAGGATGGGATTTGTAATTGTAGAGATTTCTGGTAAGGAGAGTAGTGGAGATGCTCAAACTGTAGCTGATATTTGAGTTATCACATTCCGACTTAAACATGCCACTGACCTGATGACTGTTTGCCACCAGGTACCGTTCATTTCTCATTTTCCAGTGCTCTGTTTAATATTTCTTTTGCAACGTTTAACACATTAGAAGAGCATACATACATTTATGTGGTAGAACCATGTAAAAATTTGTAGTCTTGTGCAAGGCTTTAATTGCTTTACAAAATAGTTTCTTGATTAGCACAAGAGATATTTTATCATCATTGTTTCTAAATTGATTTAATTAAATGGAACAGTGAGAACAAGCCTAACATAACCAATTATCGAAATATTCTTCATATCTGGGTCTGACTAATTATCTGAAATAGATGAATGATGCTACTTTTCATGGACAATTTAACAAATTTGATATTTGTGATATATCTTATGTTTAAAAACTGTAACTATATTATTGATAGGATAGATGTAATGAGGTGAAATTGTTACATTATGGATAAATATTACATTATGGATAAATAAACTGGTTAACGAGTAGCAAAATGAAAGTGTTACTCTTTAGAAAATTAGTATGTTTGAAAGAAAATCCTAATTGTTTCTATATAAGAATAAGTAAATACGGTAGAATTATAAAAAGTAAACCTTTCCATTTCATTAAAAAAAAAAGAGAACAAATGACAACAAAAAACAAAACTGAAAAGAAAATGGAAAATGGTCAATATCTAAGCAAGTTCTACTTATTTGTGAAATTAAAATGGAAAATGGTCAATATCTAAGCAAGTTCTACTTATTTGTGAAATTAATATATACTTGTGAAATGAAGCTTATATATATATATATATATATGAAATGAAGCTTATATATATATACATATATATAAAAGGGGACAACATATACAAACAGACAATTCTTTGTTTTTCTTGAATATAAATTAATGATTAAATTAACGAAGAGTATAGTTTGGCCATTAGGATTAAAGGGAAGAAGAGCAGTCAATCAACTCCAAAACATATTTAACCATGTGTTTGTACATTTGCACATATTTATGAATTACTGTACGTTAGGATCAAAGGCAATAGGAGCAGGTGTTTTTAATTGAAGTTCATAACCCTAAAAAAATTTTAATCATGGAGCCTTTTTTATAGCACCTCATGGAAGCTAATGACATTAGTTTTCATGGCATTGTTAAATCATTTTTATAGTTTTCTTTGGAAGTTGAAAAAAACTAGACTACAGACAGCCTTGCAACCAAAATAATTCCAGCTATGCTACAACAGTCTACATCTGGTTACAAGCTATTACTGATGAGGAATAGAAACTGTGACTCTAGATTAAGTTCCACCTGACAGTCATGCTTGGGCTAGTCAGGTTAGAGATTCCTTTTGTGGTGATTATTTGCCTTATCCATGATAGAGTGGACAGAATTCCTGCAATCTTTTGTTTCATTTCTGAATATTATCATGTTTTTTCTATGTAGACAGCATAATGGTACGCTGAAGGGCAACTTGAATATAACAAGATCGTCTTTGCTTTGGTAGTTCACTTTCCTTTCCCATTCGACAAGGTTCTGCCAATCTTGTTCCACACCGAATCTGTCACAAATCCAAGTTGAGAAACCTTTCAGGTAATAAGAGTTAGGATTATATCTTGGCAGGTTATCCATAAAAGTTGAGAAGCCTTTCAGGTGACAGCTCCAATTGCTTCCTTGGATTATCATCTTGACTCTTGCCTCTTCTAGTACAATGTGTTTGATAGATTGAAAGTTTGGACGCTTGTACAGGGGATTTCATTGTGCCAATTGTCAAACCAAAACCAAGTGGCATTTCCATTACCTATTATATTCTTCATTTTAGTGCTCATTGTGAGGATGTGATATAAGGCCAATGAAGTATCTGATCTAGGTTAAATCTTCCAAAAGTTTTCTCCTTTTTTAAATTGTGTGGACCATTGAATAGAAAGCAATTCCTGATCATCGAAGAGCTTCCATATTCTTTTATCTAAGGGAATTTTGGTCATGGCTTGAATGGAAACAATACCTAAACCCCCCTTTTCCTTAGGTTGGCAGACCTCGACCCACTTAACCTCTGCCAGTGTTGGTAGATAGCTTTTCTTTACTAAAGAAAATTCTCCAAGATTTTGTAAATAATCTTGATCAAGCTAAGTGGAAGAGAAAGGTGGGAGCTCTAGTACATGGAAGTTCAAAATGGAGATAATCAGTTGCACTTTACCAACATATGATAATGATTTATTTATCCAGATGCTAATTCTTCTGTGAATCTAGTATAGGAGAGGCAGCAGTCTTGGGGGAGCCTTTTGGTTATTATTAGAGCTCCCAAGTATTTCAGAAGGGGCTGCTGCACCTTAAAGCTTGTTGAAAAAGAGAGTGTTTTTTTTTTTTTTTTTGCTAGATCAGCTCCACTTGCAGACACATGTTAGCAACTTTTGCTTTTTTTGATTGCAAGGATCGACATATCTGTAAATAGTCTCAAAGAGTTCATTAGAGTTGCAACAAAGTTACTGTTTGTACCACCTGCGAATGAGAGTTGGAATATCTTGAGTTTCTTGCACTCGCTGTGGAAGATGAAGTCTTTATCCTGCTCAATTTTCTTTTTACTTGGTGAGAGCTTCCACACAATGTGAAGAGGCGTATGTATGAGGGATAAGTTGATTTGTAATATGAGAATACAAGACTTGAGCTACCTTGTGGTCGAAAGACACAATAGTTCTTCCGTTAAAGTGAGCCTGATGGTTGCTTATTGATGGAGTTCTTGAGTTAGAGTAATGCTTTGTTGAGCTACTGCTTCAACACCAAGAAACTAATCATATTTCCAAGGAAGAATTTTTTTAACTTTGCCTTCCACGTTTGGGTTTTCTCATGTTTTGATGGCTTTTATTGGTAGCTAATGAAGATATCAACTTCCTTCAGGATTTTATCATCATCTGGTCTCATGATTTTCAGTATTTGAGGTAGTTGACAGTCCCTATCAACTTCTAGACATATTCTTGCATGTCCCATTCTCTTCATGGTTGCGGTCTGCTAGACAAAAGCTTGCATATTGAACGTGCCAGGTAACTAAATCCAGCAGTGAACCAAAATTCAAGTGGAATATTGTGGAATTTGACCTATATTGGGACATGCTTGAGTCTTATATTTCCTAGTCCCATGACAAGTCTCCATTTTAGAAGGAACAGTGGCCCTGATTTGACTATTTTCAGCCTCCAGATTTCACTAGGGAATCTTAAAAAATAAAGAAGAAGAAGAAAGGAATCTTCATTTATGAGTACCTCTTCTAATCTGTGTTATCTCTAGTTGACCATAGCCCATCCAGAACTACCGGGAAAACATAATTTTCTTTCTACAAAGTATTTGATCATTTCCGGCACCTATCTTAAGCATTTCAAGGGGTGGTGAGACAATTGTGCTCTCTCCCCGGAGGCAGGCATCTCAGCTTCTCAGTTGGGGAGGTATCTCAAACAACTTGGCTCCAAGCCTTCGTGATTTTGGGAGCAAAGTTGAGAGCTTGGATAGATGAGTTCTTTTACAGGTTTTAGAAAGATTGAGGGAGGAGGAGCATGGGCCGATTTGGAGGGAGAGGGGTTGAACAACTGGCATTTATAGTGTTTGGAGAAAGAAGGGCTGCATCTGCTGGGCCAGTAGCTTTACCTTTGGCTGGAGCTACTAGAGATTTAGGAAGAGGAAAGGCAACATCAGAAGCAGGAGGAAATAGGGTGACTGACACAAAGGTACAAAGAGAGGTATAGAGGCAGGTTGAGTTGTCGGTTCTGGTGAGAGTTCTGTACCAAGGAAGGAGGTTGAAGGGAAGTTGGTGAAGAAGGGAGAGTGTTTGAGTGAGTATTAGAACGAAGTAAGAGCTTTTTAGCTGGTAGAGGAGGCAGGGTTTGACCATAAAAGCCGAAGACAGAGTCTGATTTCATTACCAAAAGTAATTGAAAAAAAAACAGAAATTTGGTCTAGGTGGGAATAAGTCCACTTGTGACTGTTGGCAATTAAAAGTAGTTTGATCAGAAGAAAAAAAGGGCTAGAGGGAAGGAAGATTTTTGTAATTAATATAATTATTGTATAGAATGACATTGTTGGACACATTCTATAGCAATTTGATGATGGTGTTTTCCTTTTCATAGAATCATTTTTCTGTTATTAATGCAATTACTAGTTATTGTTATTCCGTGGAATATACAAAATGATAATGTTTGAGAGCACAAACAAAGGATAGATGTCTCTGGATGAGCTCTTTAATGTTGTTTTGTTACTTTGATTACCAAGTGCGTAATTTATCCATATTTACAAGCAAGCAGAGGTGTTCTCTGAAATGGCAACTAGAGAAACCAGCAGTGCGCCCTTGATATCTTACCATGCCTGGCGCTGCTCGTCTTTCTTATCATTCAGCGTATCTTGGAATATAAGGACAACATTTTTTTCCCAAGCGGCGAACCCGTTGGTGTTACTTGGTGCTGCACTTGCGTTCTCATGCCCAGTTTTAAGGGTGATGTTGCTTGGTCATATTGGAATCTTGAATCTGTCAGTAATTGGCGGCAGATTTGGCCTGGCTCTGCTTGTCTTTATTAAATTGCAGCAGCTTGCCAAATATTAGTATCAAATGTACCTGCTGCTGGCTGGAGAGGATAGAGAAACATCGAGGAGCAGCCCTCAGAAGGGATGCAAGCAGGAAAAAGTTACCATAAGGATCAAACCAATCTCTAAGTTACTACAAGGATCAAACCAATCTCTTCATCTATCAAAGCTAAACCAAGGAGTACTATTGCTACTACCCTAGCAGTACAAGACGTAAAGCACAAGAACAATATGAAATGATAGTTAATAGGACCAGAGAACCTCATTTGGATTGGTACAAAGCACTGAGTCTGTAATCACCAGCAGCTCACACGAGGCATAGGCATTGACAGAAGATGTAGCTCATCTTTAATTTTACTGAGCATATGCAGCAGATTCCTCTAAAGAACTGCAATTCGTGAGGAAGCATGTTCTATCTAGATTTCCATGTTCTATCTATATTTCATAGTATTGGTAGCATTTCTATCTGTTTTACTATAGATTAAATTTTCCGTTATCCAAAAAACACTTTGGAACAGAAAGTTTGAGACGTCTGTTGGATTTAATCCAATTTGTTGAGACATCTATTAGATTGATCCAATTTTCCTTGCATTCCTCTCCTCCTAAATCAAATATATAGAACAACATAATGCTATTTTAAATCTTCTTAGGTCTCCTTTAGAATTGTATTTGATATTGCAAATCAATTTAATTATAATTTCTCAACCCATAGTCGGTGAGTAAGATTTACTCTTTATTTGCACCTATTATCAAAGTATACTTGAGTATTGACATTCAAAAAAAAAAAAGATGAGAAATACTTTCATTTTTCAACCTACTGAAGTCACAAGTCATATCAGAAACACCTTGAAATTTACCCTTTGTTCTTATTATCCTTTTAGTAACTAATCACACTATGAAAGAGGTTTTTTGAGGGATTGATTTCGACTAAACCAGCTTAACCCAGTATGCGTTCTACTAATATGCTCTGATTGATTCCAAGCAACATTTATTGGTAATTTCTGAACTTATCTTTGAGCCATCTTAAGGCAGTCAGTCTTGGAGGTATTAGGCAAGTCACTAAATAAGTTATCCTTAATGTGAGAGAAGCCTATAAGGTTATAATTCCATTAGTTCCCTTGAACAATCTTATTGACTCTGGCATTTACGAGCAATATGCCTTTGAGAGTTTATGCCTTTGGAATTATATACAGTGTCGCTAAATCATTCCAATTGTCAAATCAAAGTCAGATGTTGATTCCATTACCTGTGATCATGACTCCCTTAGCTTTAACAGCTAGAGTAGAGGCCATGAGTTGTCATGTTTTTCTTTAAAATTCCAAAAATTAGATGCTTTTAGGTGATGTTGAGTGCATCTATCTTACCCATATGGATTTCTTATCATTTAATAACTTCCAAATTCTCTTGATGAAGATCATTTTGTTCATATCATATATCCTTGTGGGCCCTATTTCTCCTCCTTGTTTAGGAACACAAATGTTAGCCTATTTTACTTTGGAATTTCTTCCCTTCTTCTCTTCCCCTGATCATAGAGAGTTTTTCATTATCCTTTCTATTGCTTTAACTAGGTTTTTAGGGAGCATGATATATGAAATCAAATAATTATGTATATTATTATGCATATAATGACAAGTGACAATCTCTTAGCATAAGATAAGTGCTTATTTTGCCATGTTCTAATCTTTTTGTTTATAGCATCAAAAGTGACAAGCAATAATTGTACGTTGGTCTTCTTATAATGACTAGTATCCCTAAATATTTGGATGGGACATTTTTGGAGTTGCATATAGAGTAAAAAAGTTTACCTTTAAAATAGTTAATGCTCATCACTAACATCCTTTTGAAAGCATATAAAGATCTCATTTGTATTTGCATTGAGTATTTTTTATCACCACTTAAGAGTAGTAGGTTATCAATAAAGATTAGATTGAAGAGTTTATTCTCTTTATATCTATTGTGATAATTGAATTTCTACTTTGATTGATGTTGTGGGAAATTAACATGGTTAAATCTTCCACGCTTAAGGGAAAAAAGCAAGAGATAGAAAATCCCCTTGTCTAAATCCTTTAGACCTTTTAAATATACAAATAGGCTCACCATTAACCATAATACCATAAGAAGTGGTGGAGATACCTAGTAACTTGAACTCATGATCCCCTAATTGGAGGATTAGTGAGGTCCTCAAGTTGACAAAGGGGGTTGGATTCAGAAGAGGGGTGAGTTTTGGGAGAGAAGGGAGAAGATTGAGTCAGCTGAAAGTTTGAATTCAAATGTGAGAGACTTTTTAAGGCCATGAGGGTGGGTAATGATTAATGGATAAAACTAAACTTAGATTGAAATGGGAAGATCGAAGTGGTTAAAGCAGTGAGGAAAGGTAATGGAAGAAGAAAATGCAAAAAGAATAATGAAACAAAAGGGTTAAAAAAGAACTAAGGTGGTAAGAAAGAAAAAGAGTAGAAAGGGATCGGTTGAAATAGAAGAATAATTACTTTTCCAAGGTAGAAATAGATCCAAGTAATCTAAAAGGATAAACTAAAGTTGACAAGAAAAGAAAGGAAGTTTATAGAGGTAGCTATGAGGAATGATGGAGTAGATGAACAATACATAAAGCATGATGGACAATTCTCAGAGCATCTTTGTTACAAAACTATTCATTAAGTTTATATGAGATACGATATGCTCTTATATTTGCTAAATCGAATATTAAGAAAAAAATCAAATATCGTACACCAAATGTAAGGATACGGTTAGCTTAAGCTCAGTCATATCTCCCTTAACATCATAGTGAAAAAGTCATTAAGCATTAACCCTAGTGCACATCTAAAACCTCACCAAATATACAAAAATAATCCCTTTCATAGGTTTTGGGCCTTGTTATCTTCATAAAAATAAGAATGTTAAACTCCAACTTCATTTAATATAGGTACATTATAAACCTAAACTAATAATTATCATTAAATCCCTCTATAAGATTAGGGACATAATTAAGGTTAAGTGGCCATTTGTCAATGATACTAGGTTTTAATCACTCATAACCAAAGGGTTACATGTAACTAAACTTCATTTATTTCTAGACAGCACTTTTAGACCTACACTAAAAACCCTATCACTCAATGCATCAATATATGAATATATCTATAAAACAAAAGAAACCAAATCCTTAAATAAGATGATGATAGGCATGCACTAAATAAATATTTTTTTAATTCAATTTATTCAAACCCTCATATTTATAGTAAAGTAATAAAAAGAAGTGATGCCTAGTCATAAGACATGTGATTATTTATAAGAGATGTAGGTACTCATCAGTAAGTTTCTTTAGTGGTTTGGGACAATCACTCTAACGTCAGAACTTCAAAATCAAGTACTTCATATATTTCAATATAGACTAGATTTATAAGCCCATATCTCTTATTCTTTGTAAAAATTTATAGGTGATACTCAAAAGTTATTGTTGACAAAAGATCAAAACTTAAGAGGCAAATGATCCCCACGAAAATATATCCAAAGGCTAAAACCTAAAAACAAGCCCATTAAGCTAATTGTCGCTAAGCAATATGACATTGTAACAAGTTTCACAATGTCACAAGTCATTATAAAAGCAATCACTATTTCCAACAATGAGTCCACTTCTTTTGTTACCATATTATCTCATCAAAATATTATTTTTTTCTCCCTAAACTAACTTAATATTATAAGACAAATGCTCTAGAATATTCTAACATTTGGTTTTTTAGGTCTATAAAGACAACACATCAAGCTCAATAATAAACCTTTGTGCCTAGAGCTAAGCTTAGAGAATTTAGATACCTAGAGAATTGTACTCATTAAATATACACAACTTAGTTATAGTGGTTCAACTAAAACAGAACTTTGCTTAGGTTCATTACGCAAGTTCTACTTAGAAATTTAGTATCTTCTTCCTTCAATAGATTAAAACTAACCTTTCATAAAATATATTCTTTGTACGATTAAAAATGAATCATTTACAAATTTTGTTCAAGTTCAGGAGAAATTTTTTCTAGTTGCTACACCAGTATAAGCATATATAACATAAACTCTCTCCTTCTTGTTCACAAAAATGAATTAGAGTTTAATATATGGTATGCAATACACATTTGCACTCTCTACCCTTTTAATGATTTATTTATATTTAAAATCAAGTTAAATAGTCATTAGATATATAAACTAGTCGTGACAATAACTAGTCTATAGGTAGGATTGACTTAAAAGGTCACTTACCTTTACTTAGTTAAAATTCCTTTGACTAAAAAGGTATTAGATAATCAGATCTTTAGCTAGAAAAAAGCTTTCCCCTTGACAACATAACTCACCCTTGACTAGTGGGTCATGAAAAATATAGATTAGGACCTCATTTAGTTTAATAATCTCCCTTTTATGATAAAAAATTTAGTGATATTGGAAAAATAAATGACATTCAGTAATCTCCCTTTATAATAAAGCAATATATAAATCATAATCCTCCTTAAGTAATGCATCATTATATATAAATAACCAAATTTCAAAGTCATCATTTTTTGACCATTTTTGTTAACATTAAAATGACTATATGATATAGGAAAAAAAAAGAAAACTAAATGCATAAAACCCCTATTCACCTTTTTAAAATTTTATCATATGAAAAAAGTTCTCATCAAAGCAGTCATAAAATCAAAGATTTATTTTGATAATACTCATATACAATTCCAATGATTATTCTATTTTTCTCCACTTAGGTACATATAATAAGAAGAGATACAAGTTTAAATTTGTAAGAGATATTCTTTGCCTTCTGTCAAACCAAATAAATACTTGTCTCTCTTTCGAACCTCATCTTGCACCCCTTCCCCATCTGATTTTGTTTTACCCCCTTACCATTTATTTTTACCATCATCCATTCATACTCCTCTACCCACTACAGCACCAGTTAAAGCATCTGCAAGTCAACCTTACTATCATCCAAAACTCTCAACTGTTTAGCAAATTCTGTCCTTCTTCCTTAGGGGAACAATTACTGAGAGCATTGAAGTCTTTTTAATAATATATTTGCTTTCCCACCTATGCCACTTTTTGATTATGACAACTATTTCTTAAAAGTAGTTACCTGCCAATCCTAACTACCATTTGTAGACATTATGTAAACCTCCTTACCAGCTAATATATAGGTCCTTTGAAGGAGGATTTTCCTCCCCTGCTCTTTTGTGGAACATTATAGACTCATTCCTCCTCTTCTCAGCATTTATAGAATGAAACTCCTTCAAACATGAAGAAAGGAAAACCGGAAAACCTGAAAATAGGTTGTTAGAGAAGGTATTGATCTATCACATTACTTCGACCTTCCTAAGGTTGAAGATGGGAGAACTGAAAATTATTCATAAAGGAGTTAAAATATGGGAGAATTCTCTGATTAGGCTTTTTGGGATAAAAGAACAACTTTCCCTATAATACAAAAATGGGCAACGTCAAAATGGAAAAATAAAGGAATATCCATATATTGATGATAAAAGAAAAACATATTTTCTTTACTTTCCCACTAAAGCTCAAGCATTAATGATCATAGAGGAAGGGCCATGGCATGTCTCTAATCTTCCTCTTTTCTTATTGTCTTGGCAACCTGGTTTTCATATTGAAGCTAATAAACATAGAGTTATTCCATTATGGGTGAATCTTTATAATTAAATATTGGACAACAAAGGGATTGAGTATAATTGCTAGCTTCATAAACAAAACCACTATGTGTGGATGATAATACAACCAAAGGGAAAAGGATCAGTTATGCTAGGATATGTATTAATGTAGAGCTTTCCAAGGATATACCTGAATCTATTCCAATAATGAGATTAGCAATCAATGGAGCTTTATATGAAGATAATACGGTGGTTCACTATCAGTGGAAGCCCTCACTCATCATATCTTAGGGAAAAAGATGGATACATACAGGGAGGTTGTTTCAAAAGGGTGATTTTGAGGATGTTAGTGTTGAAATTGATTGGAAATTGGAGCTACTTTGGATGTTTCAACTCATTGTTCTTCTTCAGAGGAGGATCTCACAGAAAAAGATACAAATGTTGTATAAAGACTGGAAAATGTGGAAGAGCAAATAATTGCTAATAAACTAAAGCATATTGACATTAACCCTTCCCCCTATTGATTGAATAGGGAGGACGAGCCTCAAAGGGAGGAATTTTAGTCAGTTATAGAAACGAAATCTAGCAGGAGTAAAAGTAAGGGCTTTAAAATTGAACTTGTTGCTAAATGAAATTGATTATATGGAATGTTAGGGGGATTAACTGCCCTAAAAAGATATCGTCTTTAAAGGATTTTGTCAATAATGTAAATCCATAGATTCTTTTTTTCTCTTTTGGAACTAAAGTTAAACTAGAGAATCTTAGTATTCTTAATAAATTAGGGTATAAGTTGAAGTTTATTTCTAACCACCAAGCTCATAATTTTGGGAGAATTATAATAGGCTATGACCCTCCTGTTGTGGATGTTGATTATTTTAAAGTGAAATTGCAATTAATGCATTGGAGATTGAATTTTATCCATGAAATGTTGTAATTTACTCCTCGGTGGTTTATGGTGTTAATCATGCTTTTCAAAGATGTATTTATCAGATAACTTGATAGAGTTTTGAAGGAAAGCTAATAAACCTTAGTTACTTTATGGGGATTTCAACTATACTCTCTATAGAACTGAATCTGATGTCCATTTTAGTTTAAGAAATTATTTAGTTGATTTTCAAGATTATGTGAAAAAATAGGGTGCATTTGATTTAAAGTTTTAGAGACGCTTTAACATGTGGAGTAATAAATAGTCTAACAAATGGGCTCTAAGAAAGATATTAGATCATGCTTTGGTAAATTTGGACTGGATAAACCGAATTCCAAATATTCTAGCTTCCTTTTTGGATCCCATATTCTCTAATCACTCTCCAATTTAGTTGGAAAATGTATTTCAGAAATAGGTAAGGAGAGGTCCCTTTAAGTTTAATAACTTTTTGGTTAACGATGATGGGTTTCTTGAAGCACTACAGAAGGGTTTGTAAGTAACAATTGCTGATATATACCAATTTTCTTGTGTCAAAAAGCTTAAGGTTAATAAGCATAAGATGAAAGGAATTATGGCTAAAAGAGGATCCTCTGCACAATAAGTTATTACTAGAGCTAAAGAGGAGTTGACTGTTATTCAAGGGAAGCTTGTTGTTGACCTTGGTAATACCTATTTGTTGAATGCCAAGAATTTACTTATGAGAGATTATCTAGCTGCTACTAGCAACCATGCCAATTTCATAGAGTAGAGAGAAAAATCTAATTTATTAAAAGGAGTAAGGTGTATTAAGTTTTCTTTAACTCTATTTTATCCAAAAAATGTAAATAGAATATACTCCTTAACCTTGCCTAATGGCAGCATAATTACTTACAAAAGGATCTTTTAACTAAAACTAAGAGATACGTCAAAGACTTTCTAGGGTGTTTTCTTAAAATCCCAACTTCTTCTCAAATGAATCTAAACAAAACTCCAAGTTTAGATGGGTTAAATGGTTGTTTCTTTCACAAAGCTTGGCATGAAGTTGGCCTTATTGTAACATCTCGTTTCCATACTAAGAGTTAGAACCCTAAAAATTTGGTACATATGAGATCAAATAGAGATTAAGAAAGATGCATTTCATACTCATGCATAATGTAGCATAAACGCACATGAATTTGAATTTTTGTACAATCAAATGACTATACATGCACTCATTTGACATTTTTCAAATATAATTGAATTATAAATGTGTTATATTGAGAATTATGGTTTTTGTTTGTTGGAAATTGATTTGGAGAGTGTATTTTATTGATTTAGAAATTTCGATGAAGTTTGTGAATTTTTTGAGAATTCAGGGTATTTTGCACTAAGAAAAATGTCAAGTCATAGAACAATGGAGGAATAGTAGTACAAATAAAAGTCCAATGGCAGTGAAAATTTTTATAAATGACATTAAGATTTACTGACAAGTGTCACTAAAGATTGGGGAACAATTGGAGTAGAAATTGGAGTTAAATGGACTAGATATCAAAGGGGACCAATTGGAACCATAAAAAGATGACAAGTGGCAAGTGGCACATGTCACCACACTTGCCACTCACCACTCCTCTCTCTCACGACACTCTCCACTTTAAAGACCAAATAAATGTTTTGTCTTTCATTTTAACTCTTGCTTTCTAATTATTTTCTTGGGTTCTTCTTCTCTTCTTCTCCTCCATGATTCTTGACTCACCCAAACCTCCATTAAGTTACATCTTGCTTTCATCTTTCAATTGTTACTTCCATCTTATTATTTCTTCAATTGCCACAAGAAAAACCTATCCTTACCTCCTTCAAGATGATGATCATATGATGCTTAGGAGCTAGGGCTAACTGTTGTTTTTAAAGAATTGACACAAAACCAATTAAGTATAATAATTATCTTCTTGATTTGTTAAATAGAAGCATATATGATGATAGAAAGTGATATTAGAGTAAAATATGTGTGCAGAAAATTGATGATGGTTGGATACATGTATATATTCTGTTTTAGGTTAATGATCAAATATAGATCTTGATTTGTTGTGATTGAAATTGAACTAAATGGAAGTAGGAATGAAAAGGAAATATTGAGGAAATAAGCTAGAGGTGATAGACTAAGCAAAAGAGAGGAACTAAGATGAAATGATGATGAAGAGTGCTAGAAAATGTACAGATGCAGTGCTTTTACTAAATATGCATCTGTATTTTTTCCATATCTTAGTCTATAGACATCTAAATGGGATGATTTTAAGTTCATATTAAACTACAAACGTATGGATATATTTCTAATGAAGTAATTGAAATTGAATTCTGTCTTTAAGAGTTTCAAAAATTAGCTCTAATTTGAGTTCGTGGATTCTGTCGTGGTTTGGAACAGTCTGTAGTGTTTTTAACATAACTTGCAGCATATCAAACCAAATTGCATGCAATTGGCTTCATTTGAAAGTTGAGACATAAAGAAACAATGTTTTATTAGAATGTTTGGACTAAATTGATTGAGTGCAAGTTTATCTTATTAATTGGCTACACTTTTACTATTCTTAATGTACTTTTTGACTCTTAATTTGTGACTTTGTGCT
>JANITW010000005.1:26443555-26467302 GCA_027564335.1 Erythroxylum williamsii
CAATTAAAATGCCGAAAAATCATGAATGCATGTACCTATGAATAAATGCATATGCAAGAAACCTGTTCCTCTATGATTAGAGACCAGTAATATGTTCAATCAGTGAATGCAATGAAACCTATCAATCCGTCCCAATTACCAAAATACCCTTGCTAACAGTAACAGGATGTTACAATAATGCCTAGAAATGATTTATTTTTGTAGAAAAATACGTTTAGCTACATTTTTTAAAGCGTCGCTAAACATTATTAAAGTCATTATGGAAAGCGCAAATGAAAATATTTGGTGACAATTTTATATTTGTAACTGAAGAATTTTAGTGACAAATATTTATTTTTAATTTTACTTTCCTATTACCAATTAATATTTAATTATAATTAATAACAATTTAATTCATGTTATTGTTTTTAACATGGTTTGAATTATATTTTAGTCACGTTTGTTATTATTGTTGGTGACATTGTGTAAATAATAATAAAATAAAATAAAATAAAAATGTTTCATAATAAAAAATGACAGGCATTATAACAAAAACATGCAATTAAATGTTAACTACAAAATTTAAGAAAAATTTATGAAAAAACTAAGACTCCTTATCATCACTACTACTAACATACTATGACCCAAGTATTAGTTTCAATACGGTCTACTTTTTGCTTATTATGTTGTAATTTTTCTTGAGTATGATCTAACTTTTCTTAATTGCCTTAAGCGACTGGTTTTCCTCTCAAAGTGTCGTTACATATGTTGTTCATGACGATGATGAACTAATTGACTTACAGTCATGCCCAAGATCTTTGATAATGTCATCCACATTGGGCTCATTTCTGTTAGATAATGATCTCTGCAACAACTCCTGCATCTTGTCCCATAATTTCAAGCACAAAATTGAGATCATCATTATCATCAGCACACCTAGTCTAAAGTTCTACAATAAAGTGGAGTCTAGGAAGGTTCGATATTACGCAGCCTTACTCTTAAATAGTAGATAGGTTGTTTCCGGTAGTCCCATATGTAGATGTGACAATAAAAAAGTAATGCAAAAGATTATTTAAAAGTGATGACTACAAATAATAATATTTGAGATGTAATTCAAATATTATTATTTCATATTACATAAATAAATAAACTATAAAATTAAAATTTTTATACTTACATAATTATTTTATACCTCTTTAGACGTCCAACCTTCACCTTCCTTGTAGTGTAGTAATTTGTAGAGTGTGATCTAATCACACTCTTATCTATGCAGTTAAGATTGACTCTGTTATATGGATTAAAAACAAGTTGAAACACAATAAATTATATTGTATTAACTAATAGAATAATAACTTCTAACATTACACTTACAAATTCTTGTCGCACGACAACAAATGGTTTAGAGTCGATATTGTGAGGAGTTCTCATTTTTTTCTATATTAACCTTGGCTTTCTTACACTTTTTTAAATAAAGAGAAGAAATAGTCATTAAATGCAAGAAGAAAATTAATGGAAGGAAATGTGAAGAGAAGGAAGACAAACCTTAACCTTCACAAAGGCTCAATAATCTCACATTTTACTCCAATTTTCTGAAGTCGCCCATTTTAGAACATGTCTCCTTGCCTCGTCATTCGAAAGAAAAGAGTTGTAGTATTTATAAAGTTGATAATGATGATCCTTTGCCCTTTGTTTGAACAGTGAACTAACACAGTTTGAAACTTCAAAGTTCTCGATATTGATGATATTGAGCTTCATTTGTGAACAACACATATAAGTTAACTTACTTTTTAAATAAGTAAAACCGTATTGCATATAATAAAATGAAATGAAAAATTACCGAAACTTTGTCCAAAGCATTTTGTAGTAAGTTGTCTTCCATAAACTACCTGACATGCTGAAGGCAAGCCAATTCATTTCTAACAACGACTCTAACTCACTGGATAATTTTGTTGATTGGATCTTGTAAACAGGACGACATTGCGTGGGTCAATATGTGTAGACAACTTGCTGTTCATTGAAACATTCATGCGTTGCAATGCAGATCCTTTAGTGATACCTCTACCCTTTTTTTTTCCCTTATGTTGGTATTGGAACTTGACAAAAAAAATAATGATAAGAAAAAACACATTAAACATGTAAATATAAGTCAACATTCCACATGAATATAAGTCAAACACAAGTCAAAACTAAACATTTTACATAAACATAAACCAAACACCAACATTCCGCATAAACATAATTAAAGCATCAACAATACACATTGATTCTTCCTAAATAAACATAAGTAAAACATCAACTCAAATATAAACATAACATTTCAATCAATATAAATGATTTATTTACATTCAATCATCATGATCAAGATTTTGAAAATCATCATCATTAATTACATTATCATTGGATTCTTCATTAATAATATTTTTGGCCAAAGTATCATCATTTTCATTTAATTCATCATGAGTATAGTCTTCATTTGTTTGTACGATAAGATTGGCTTAAACTTTATCCAATTGTACTATGTTGGGATCAAAATCTCTCCAATGGAATGATGATATGTCTGCATCTTCTATTTGAATGGCTTCATTATTGAACTCCAATCCAATGTCTTGATATACTTCATTGCATCCTCATTCAATTGATCATTATCTCTTTCACAAAAATCAAAGATATTTTGGTATTGAAACTTTTGAACAACCTTCCAATTGCTACCCAATATAGTATCGTTGAGGTAGAAAACTTGCTTCACTTGACTTGCAAGTATAAAAGGATCATTATCATACTATTTCCTACCGACATTGATGTTAGTAATATTCCCGTTCACTTTTATGTCAACAAGGTTAAACCATTTTCACTTAAATAGAACAACATTCTTATCCTTGATATAGTGAAACTCTATTACTTTAATGATGACACTGTAGAAGTTAATAAAATCATCGTCATGACATCTCTTAATAATAAACCCATAATTTTAGCTTTTAAGTCAACTATCTCGATCTTGTATGTGAAATCTCACCCCTTTAACATTGCAACCTGTATATTTTTTTTCCACAAATATAATGCCCATATGACAAAGTATATAATGTTGTTGTCACTCTTTGCACGTTATATTTATGTAACCGTATCATCTGTATGACAAAATGAAATTAAAAGTTATTATAACATAGAAATTGTCATATGTTCATAATATGTAATCATTGTGTAACTTACTCGATTTCTAAATCATAAAACAAACTTCAACTTACATCTTTCTTCAACATTAATAATCCCTTTGCTACGTATGAACTCTTTGTGCTCTCCATTTAAAAAAGTAAATGAAAGTTAGGAAATGAGATTTAATGAAAAATTCTAATATGATTGTTTGAATTAAAAGTAATATACATATTCCATATATATATATATCGACTGCATCGAAATTGTTCAAAATATACAAATGGGAAATTTGGAATTCGTCTTTAGTTAACTCCATATATTTACTCACACCAAGAGGCCTTACTTTTTGGGAGAAAATTAACAACCCACCTTCTTCTTCAAAATCAAAGTTACGTTCTAGTCTATTAAATTTTGTCTCCACATCATTTAAGTACATTGAACAAAATGTCAAGCACTCATTTTCTATATAAGCCTTTGCAATAGACCTTTTAGGTCGAGCTTTATTACATACATAATGCTTAAAAGAACATAAAACCCTGAACAAAATATAAAATGTTAGGAATTCCAACTAATAATTGACATTCAAAAAAGTAAAAGTTAATATGAATTACCTTTCAATCGGTAACATCTATTGAAATTAAACTGGTCCATAGAGTTTTGCTTCATATGGTAAGTAAATTGCCAAATGAACCATAACATCAAAAAACGATGGCGGAATACTAGTTCAAGCTCACATAAAATCAAAACTATTTTTTTTCATTTTATCAAGCTCTTCAACTTTAAGTTTCTTGCAACATATTGCTTAAAAAACTCTTCCAATTGACCCAAAGTTACAGACACTTCCTTTGGCAAATATCCACGTATTCCAACAAGAAGTAATCATTGCAAAAGTACATGAAAATCATAGCTTTTCAACCCTGATACTTTTCCCTCTTTAACATCCATATAATGACCTATATTTGATGCATACCTATTATCAAACTTTACTGATTAAAGAAACTAACAGAAAGATTGCTTCTGCCTTTTTGACATGTTGTAACAAGCACGGGGAATAATGTATAACCCATCATCTCTTCTTTTCAAATGCAAGTCTTTTCTAATATTCATGTATCTAAGTTAAGTCTAGCCTTAATTATGTCTTTCGATTTCTTATCAATTTCCATGATAGTTCCTAAAATATTCTCACAAATATTTTTCTCAATATACATCACATCAAAATTATCCCTCAATAATAATTCCTTCCAATATGCTAAATTAAAAATATGCTTTTTTAGTCCAGTTGAGTTCAACAACGTTTCTCTTATGCGTTCTATTACTTGGGTATTTGCCAGGTGTAATGTCACACAAATGTAATAGTTGGTAAACAATGTCATCCCTAGACAACTGCAATGAAGCTTATTCTATTTTGCCATTAAGTAGTTTACTTCTTTTCCATTTATTCCCATGTTCTAAATAACAACGATGACCAGTATAACATATTTTACTTCATAGCTTTAACGAATAAGTTTGATGGTTACACACAGGAAAGTCATATGCCCTTTAGTGCTCCACCCATACAAATTCCCATAAGCTGAGACATCATTTATAATCCACAAAATAGCGACATGCATTATAAATGTTTAACCTTTAACAAAATCAAAAGTTTGTAATCCAAATTTCTATAGATCATTTAAGTCATCAATTAATGGTTACATGTAGACATCGATATGCTTACCAGGAATAGTAGATCTTGGAATAAGCAAAGAAAATAACATAAATGCTCTTTTATACACTTCTATAGAGGTAAATTGTATAGCATTAGAATTACCGGCCACATGCTATATGAAGTACTCATATTACTGAAAGGATTAAATCCATCTGAGTTCAATCCAAGTTTAACATTACGACAATCCTATAAAAACCATGGAAACTGTCTATAAAATTCTTTCTATGCTATTGAGTCTGCTACATGACGCCTAATGTTATCATCAATGCATTTTTCTTTATGCAACCTTATATCTGTGGTTATTTTTTTGACATAAAAACCTTTGTAGTCATGGTTTAATAGGGAAGTATCAAAGGATTCGTTATCTTTTTCCCTCTCCCATCATTCATTTGCGACCTTGATGTACCACAAATCTGACACTCTTGAACATCTTTACTTTCCTTGCAAAATAGAACACAATCATACTTATAAGAATGAATTGAAATATATCCTAATCTGAGGTCCCTTAACAATTTCTTTGTATCATAGTAAGATTTCATCAATTTTTGTCCAACAGGTAATGCATCATTTAGTGAGTAAATTAACATGTCAAAAGACTTGTTACTTCATTTATTATAGACCTTCAAATGCAATAACTTGACAATAAAAGATAGTTATGAGAAATTTGAGCAGCTTGGATATAATTATTTTTGAACAAATTTTAATAACTTCCTAAGATTATCTTCTGTAATAATGCTAATTATGTTACGCATACTTGTTTCATTCATAGTCTCTATATAATTCCCATAATCATCTAACATCTTGTCAATCCTATCATCACCATTATCATTAACATCACAATCATCTACATCATTATTGTTATTATCATCATAAGTTGTACTACCACTTCTACTATAACTTGCTTCCTTACGTTCACCATAATCAAGCCATGGGCTATAGAATTTGTCTATGCCTCAGATTAGTAAGTGATTATATACCACATCTTGACTTTGAAAGTTAACATTTAAGTAATCGATAAAATGATAGATATTCATCACCCATTTGATGTTGTACAAATTGAATAAAACTCTTAACTCCTTCTATGTATTCAATGGATCATTTTCGATGAGACATCCAACTTTTATCGATGTAGCTATACAATAAAATAAGATAACTGAATTATTTAATGCATTTCTTGTTCAATTTTACATTACAATAAAAGTTACTATTAATTAATGTACGTGACGTTATTTATACCTATGAATCGAGAAAGGAACTTTTTGTTGTCACTCTTAGGCTCGTGAAATTTTTCACTGATAAGCCTCATCAAAGCTACATCACTGATTTCTAGCCCATATATCATCTTATGTTTCTAAGAATATTGCAAACCATTACACAAAACCAACACATCATTTGCATTAACATAAAACCAGAACACATTTTGCTTGAAGTTTATACAAACAAAGTTCGTAAGAAAAGAAACACTAAGGGGGGTGTTATTTACACTTGTAAATTGAGAAAGGAACTTCTCACTGTCATTCATAGGCTAGTGGAATTTTTCATCGATAAGCCTCATCGGAGCTATATTATGGGTTTCTAGCCTATATACATAAAACCTGAGATGAAACTCACGTACTATTAAATCAAAACATATGTAGAGATTAGTTGGATGACTTACCTGGATGGATAGAAAATTGCAAAGTACAAAGAACTATGAGGTTTATGGGTTATCGATGATCTAAACACATATTATAGCCTACAAAAAAACAAATTCATACTCAATATAATTCAATATGATTAATTAAAAGGCTAAGAGGGCTAATACATTCATATGGCTTTATTGATTACTTGTTTTGTCAAACTAGGATAAAAGTCTTTCTTATAGCCTAAGACCATCATATGTTGGAGATTGTAAAGAAGAGTGATATTTTATGAATGATAGTAATTAATTATCAATAAATAAACAGGAAAAATATATGATTACGAATGGAATGATAATAGACTAATTTAAAACATTTGATATCATGTGAGTTTCAATAGATTAATGAAGATAATCAAAGATGAACAAATATGCATTGGTTTATTTTCTGGTTCAAAGGTGTATACAATTTCATAAAACCATCAAGAAAGAGTGAGATTAAGATGTCTTTTCTAAAATGGGAGTGGGAATGGAAAGAGTGAGATTAAACTTCCTTTCTAAAATGGGAGTGGGAATGGAAACAAGTATAGGCAAAGTGAGAATTTAAATTAAATTTGACGTTAACAATGGGAAAATAATTTTTTATGAGTTTCAATTATAGGCCAAGTGAGAATTTAAATTATCATGATTGTTTATACATATTCAAGTCACGATAAATTTTAAACATATTGTAGTCATAAATATTTTAAAGTTATATAAATAATTTATAACTTTAATAACAAGACATTTTAGAATATTATGACTATATGATATATAGCCAAATAGTTCCAAATTATCTATTTATATGAATATCAAAATGTAAAAGTTTTCACATTTAAAATGTAAATGATAATTTAAGAAAAACATAATTTCTAGAGTTTGGCCCTAATTAATTAAAAATGCACAGTAATTTTCTCCACCACAAATATTGTTTGGTATCATTACAATATTAGTACCAAAAACTAAGACATGATGATTGCATAAAGAGATTGGGAGCTCACGTCTGAAGGAGCTAACATGAAAAAATTATCATATTGTGCAATCACATTTCAACATTACAAAATTAACAAAAATTATTCACATTTAAATATGAAAACATTATCAAAATTCATATCAACCCCATTTAGGAATTTCTTCAAAACTTTATATGCAACCACATTTCCACCTAAATTAATAAAAACATTTCATTATTTTCCCTTTCTTCAAAAACAATCACACACTACATTTCAACCATTATCATCACCAGATAACGCAGACAACTTAACAACTAACATAAGAAAAAAAACCATCACAAACAACATATACATTCGGATTTAATGACATTTGAAGAAGAAGAATGCAAGACCACTCACAGAATGGAGAGAAAGCATAAAGAGATGATGGAGGATAGAACCACGTAGGGAAAGGAGAAGAAAGTCCAAAAACAAACTGTGGGTGGGTTGTGGGTATGTTTCAGCAGTCAATCGTGTGTGGAGAAGAAGGGACGAAAAATAAAACAGGGGGAAAAAAGGGCTTTCCCACATTTGTGTTTAAACAGAATAGGACGACGTCGTTTATCGTCACAAAAACGACATCATCTTAGTTTCTTTTTCATCCACTGAATTTGGTGATGAAGATAAATTTTGTTGCCAAATTTCCTAGATTTCACTACCAAAATAAAAAATAATCGCAAATTCTACAACATTTTCTACCAAACTAAATAAACATTGCCAATACTAAATTTTTTAGTAAATTTTTTATTTTGCTAAAATGATTAATATGAAGGACTCATATTACAATCAAAATTGTTCATTATATTTGTTTTACAGTTATATATGCAACCAACATCATTAACATCATGTTTGCAAATTATTCATATTTAATATTGATTAACATTTACAAAATAATATTAGAAAATATTGTCACCTAGCTTTTATTTCTTACAAGTTAACTTAATACTATTTTCAAACAGTGTTTTATTTTGCTAAAATGATTAATAAGAAGTGAACATCCATACAATCAAATTCGTTCACTTAATGTAATATTTAGCAAATTATTTGTAATAAACTTCTAATATTATTATAAATCAATGTGATTAATTTAATGTATTATTAATTTATACATCTTAAGTCATTCTAACTATTATAATTATTTATTAAATATTACATTATATATATAATTTTCCATATCTTACTTACATTATAACTATATTACTTTATGTGTACTAATAATTATCTAATTTTTAGGTTCAACTTATGTATTGTAATAATAATTTTTACTCTATGTGTAATAATAAATATGTTAGGCGAAGGTGACAATGGATATGGCAATGTCTTCCTATTTGGCAATGGTTTTTTGTTACTAACAACATTGTAATATATTTCTTCCGAAAAAATGGAAAACAACATTGTTTACCTTAATAAGATATCACATCATTTTGTATTAGGTTTTTATCACTACTGCAATGACCGTCTCTTCATTTTCATGTTAGCCATCAACATTCCTCTACATTCATAGTCTAATAACTATTGTCCCCTCTCTTGTGCTCATCTTGTGTATTGTGGTCATCACCGTCGAAGAAGCATTAATAACTGTATTGGTATTGTTCTTCTTTACAATGTTCAAACCCTCCATCTTATACTAAGTTGTACTTATACCTTTAGGTGTTTCTTGTGAGTTCTTAATTTTGCATTTTTTGTATGGGTTGTGTTTGTGGTTGTATTTCGAAGATGATTTATTGTCTTCCTTTGTTGGTTGTATATAGGTTGACTTCTTTTTACTACCTTTAACACTTCCCTTAGGAAAGCTTACTAACTATTTGATGAAAGGTTTGAAAAAGTATTTAACTTTGTTTGTATTGATAGTAATATAACCCAATATAGATAATATTGTATTTCTGTACATCAAGAACATAGTTGTGTGTAATACACTTTAAATTCTAAAATTTATATATGATATAAAGGGTAAACATATTACTATTATTTTAATAAGGGTAACTTTCATCTCATTACGCTGATTTAAGATGTATAATTACTAAACTGTAGTATATCAGTTATCATCGAAATTGGAGTTGAACATAATGAATTTTATTCTAAATTCACTTTTCCATATTATAACTCTTAACATAATTCATCAAGGAATATCGACATGGTGACTAGTTTCTGATGGTGGAAATTCATTCCATTAGGAGGAATGTGGCAAAATTGTCCCCACTAAAGAAAAAAATAATGTAGAATAAATCCCCTCTTAGACACTAATAGTTGTTTGCCTTTATGGCTGATCTTTTTCTTCAAGGTTTTTAGTATCATCTGAACTACGTCACTTTCCTCATTATACAGATCTTATTTCCTGTTATAAAGCTATTATATATATGAACATTTGATTGTATATACTATATGTTATTTTAAGCTTACTTGAATCTTTAAGATAACATTGATGGAAATGGAGGCAAGAGCTGATGTCATAATGGTCCATAAAGGATTAGGGAAATCGATTGTTTTGTAAAATTTGTCGATTGTAATGACTTGGTTTGGTCATTTAGGTATGCATGTATTTCAATTTGGGTTCGTTATATTTTACTAGACTAGCAATCTAAGTTCTATACTGATTGTGTTTTAGGTAAAACGCATCATATTGGCAATTCATTTGAATAAGTTATCTTCCATACTAAATATGGGGACTTATTCACTATATCCTCTAGAAGTTTATTTATAACGAAGAAGTTGTCGGAAAAGGGTGCCAAAAACCCTACACCTGAGGGAAGATCTTTTACTATTTCAATTGGTACCTTCGAACGCGCAGGGACCCTTATTAGGAATTCAGATATAGGGAACTTATTTACCTTTACCGACTCTCATATCACTTGGAATTCAAAATAATAATTATATCATTGTCATTTATTGATGTAATCAGTTGGACTTTAAACTTTTTTATTGTTCTATCTGTAAGAATTTTTCAAACAATCTCTGTATTAGTTAGGAGTAAGGTTGCATACTATTGTTATTGTTATTGCTGTTGTTATATGTTTATAAGAATTATTAAAATTTTAATTAAAAGTTAGTACTACTTACTATATATCATTATATTATATTGCTACCATTCCAAAATTTTTATAAATAATTATTTTACTGTTACTAAATATTAATGATTAAGACTAGTTGTTAACTTAAAATTATGATAATTTTTAGCATTATTTAGATTTAACATTTTTGGTTCACAAATATTTTTATGTCTAAAATATTTTTACTTTTCATATTTTAAATAACCTACTATGTATTTTTCAGCAATACGTTTTAAACATTGAAAATAACATCACAACAAAACATATCTTAACTAGGATAGTTATAAAAATGTCAATTATAATTACCTTAACTATGATTATTACTTATGCTTAGCATTAACAAACTATCTTCCAAATATTATTAAGTCTAACAATACTATAATATTCAAAATTTCATCAATATTCCCCTAAAAACTTTTGGAAAAAATTTAAGAGCCACTTTTAGCGATGAAATATACAATTGTTGCTATATCCTACATCATTTGCGACAAATACATAAAATGGTCACAATATGTCCACCAAAGTGTGACACCTAAGCCACTCGTCACTAAACATTAACGACGAAGGAAAATAATCGTCGTTAATAGTGAACATTTCATAACATACACACATTTTTTCGCCGCTTTGTATTATCTTTGCATGACCTTATGCAACAATTAACTCAATCGTTGGAAAAACAAAATTCACTTAGCGACGTAATTTTTTTCTGTCACTATTTTCCAAGCAATTACCAACGCTTTACCAAAATTAACGCTAATCACATTGATTTACCCAACATACGGTGATGATAGTTTCTAATCATTGATAATTGTTTCTTTTTGGGATAAAAGTGCCTAAAAATCGTTAAAACTTGTTATTTTGACAATATTATAAAAGCATTGAAAAATTGTTTCCCCTTTTTGATGTATTGATTAACCGACATAGAATCTTTAACTTTTAGTGATAAATTATTATTGTGTCACCAAAAAGGACACTTTTAACAACGATTTATGGATCGTCTTTAAAAAAATTATAGGCAATACAAATATTTGTTGTAGTGTCATAAATTGCATATATCTCATTTATTGAACGTTGATTGCAATAACGTGTATCCAATTAAAACTATGCTAAAGATCATTAGGCAAATGCAACTATCATCCTTATAGTATAGCTTAGGTGAATATGAATGTCAATTTTACGAGGACTATAGTTACTAATACTAACCAACTTTTTATTATTTAATCTAATAAGATTAAAGATTGATTAAAAGAATTAAATAATTAAACTAATCTAAAATAATGAAACACAACAATGAGTAAGGATAAAGCAACCAAAAGATCAATAAGATTTAGATGTAAAGTCCCCTAGAACCTTTCTATGATTAAAATTATCTCGATTATATGATAAACCCTATTTTCTTAAACTGTTAGAAATTTTAAAGTTATGACCATATTATTTTCAAGAAATGTAACTCATATTCTTAAGTTGATTTATTTAAATCTCTTTCTATTAAAAATTCCCAATAACGTATTAAAATATCTATAAATTCCTATGAAAGATTTGACCCTAATTGAAGGTCTTAGATGTAAGATTTCATACAAGTTTTATTATTCATACTATGGTCTATTTATATATATGATTTCTTAATTCTTATACATGAAATCTAAAATTGAATCAAAATTCTAATATATTTCAAGTTAAATACATTAAGTAATAATGGATAATTCATACTAAAGCTTGGGTCTTTAATTTAATTAAGAGATATAAAAAATACCTTTAGAGTTTATCCATTTAGATCCATATCACAATTTATTTCATACTCAAGGAAAGAAAACCAATAATACTCAAAAAACAAATAACAAAAGCATGCTCATTAATCTTGAAGCTTTTAAGTTTTTGATTAAATATTGATAGAATCTTAAACCTTTTCTCTAAGGTTGCTTTGTTATTCTTCTAATAGCCCCTACTTTTACCTTTAGTGATGACTTTTTATTCTCTTATACTACTTCCCTTATGTCTTTATAACTTCACAGAATCCTATTTACATAAAAGTCAATGCCAATACGGGTCACCCATAAGGTATCATGTTACACCGTTATTATCTTAGTAACTCCTCTCTCATACATCTATAGGTTCAATTTGGGACATAAGTCTAAAGGCTATAGACTCGAGTCCATTTTCAGGTTATATTCTTATATGGTAAGTTATCAAAGAAGCTTAATAGACCATTAGCCTAAATGTGATAGAAAATGAGTTTATGTTTGACCCATGTTTTGAATATAAGTCCATTGAACTCGTGTTCATCTAAAATCACACTACAATTTCTCTAGCTTGACGCTAACTTGTTTGAATCCATTCCCTCTTTATTAAGGAGTTAAAATAAAGCCTACAAATAAAATATAAGCTATGTTAAGTACCAATTCCTATAGAAATCGTACAAATACAATCTAAATGCTCTCAAAGTCATAATAAAAGCATGACCCAATTAGTACTTATCAAATTCTCCTGCATTTAAGTACCTTGAGTAGATTAATTTCATCCCTGTTCAGTTAAATAGGTTGCAACTCCATGAAAGAATTTAACAATTCAATTATGTTAATTAAGAGACTTTGTTATTCATTTAATTGTAAGGTTTACTAAATTGTTAGGCATTTAACTATTTGCATTAAGTAATAAATAATTCAATTCCCTCTATAATCCTTCAAATTTTAACTAAATATAATCTAAACATAAATGAGAAAGATGCTTAACTTTCACTCATTTTATAACCTTTATTGAAATAATAGTAAAACACTAACTTAAAAATAAGACAAGAGTAACTTAAGGCTTATTTCAAAAGTAACTTAGCCTTTTGATGCAAGAGTAACACATTGTTATGAATACTCTCAATTACTTAATTAGGTCACCATTTCAAATGACTACTAGCATTACTCTTTAATTCAAACCATTTCACTTAATTTAAAGTTGGCAAAGTGATTTTATTTAATTCTTATTCATTCACACATTTTCCTTCCTTTTAGTGAGATACTAGAAATTCTTTAAAAGTAACTCACTTATAACTTGTTTATATGTCCAAATTATACAAAAATTATCATAATACATATCAAGTATTCATTTTCAAAATTAATGATGCAAATTGAAATTAACTTAAACATTAATGCTATAACTATTTGCCTAAACAAATTAAAGTTTTTTCTTCTTAAAGTTTGTTTCCTATTAAGCTAATTATAAAGAAATTAATAAGCATAACAAATTAATTGCCTCCCACACAATTAATTTATACATTATCCACAATAAATATGATATATAAGAACAATGAAAAACTAGGAAATAAGAAGAAAGAGGGAAATTAGGGTAAGTGGTACTCCCCTCATTTCCTACCCTTAGGATTAATTTTCCATCATGTACATCTATCATATCCTTAATAGTAATTAGGAAAAATTGTCATAAGATCAAGGAAACCTATACATCGTCTTCTATATCCAAACTTTATCCAAAGAAAGACGAATTTATCAACCTTAACCACAATATCTTCTATGATGCCCATAGGATACTTAATTGATATACCCGCTAATTTAATGCTCATTTTAGTTAGTTTTAGTTCATGTACTTAAACTTCTTAAATATGTTTAAGTCCAATAGTGCCATTTCAATTGACAATCTACTACTATTACATGGGATATTAAAACTCCTTGGATATTTTATTTTTGGGTAACTTTTTTTTTCAAGACAATGGAGTACTTCACACTTAATATCACCATTGACAATAATAGCCTCAAATTTAACGTTCATACATTTTCATAACCTTTATTGACGTTATAGTAAAATACTAACTTAAAATTAACATAAGAGTATTTTGAGGGTTTTTTGAAAGTCACCTTTTGATTCTAGAGTAAACATCTTATTATAAATAGTCTCAAATACTCAATTAGATCCTTATCTTTAAAACCATTTAGGAGAGTTACAATATTAATTCTTCTCCATCATTTGTTCTTTACTTTTTAACTTAGGTTTCTTTAAACTCCTTCTCCATTATTTTCTAACATGGTAAAGGATGACATAATCAATGCAAAGGACAAAACCAAAATTGATAATATCAGTTGTTTAAGATGGGTTGGTGGGGCAAGTATAAGGACTTCTAAGAAGAGTGAGGATTTGAAAGGAGTACACAAAGATATGCATTCATATACGATTCATTTAGATAGATGGTGCAAAAGTGGGAAGCCAAATAAAGCTGTGAAATTTTACAAAGAGATGGGATGTGAGCCAAATGTTGTGACTTATAATATTGTTATAAATCTTTAGTGTGACAAGGGCAGGATGAAGGAAGCCTATGAACTGCTCGATGAAATGCACAAGAAGGTATTCTTTTTGTTTAATAGGATGATAGACATTGGTGTTAGGCTTAAAAGTCCATGAGTTGAAGTTAAAAAAAGGATGAGAACTTTGAAGAAAATGGATCGCAAAGACTTGGAAAAACGATGAAGTTGGAAAAACTTACCATTAAGAGACGCAGATGAGTTAGGAATCTAATGAGAATCATAAAAGAGACTGTCATTTTGAAGAAAACTAGTCGTCTTAAGACCAAAAACACCACCAACCATAGCCAATTTTGAAGTTTTGGTCTTTTAAAATTCGAAGAACATGCTGAAGAATTTATTCAAAAAGAATGAAAAAAAAATAGGGTTAAGTATCTTCATAGCACAATTAAGTGCTTGTGATGAAAAAAGTTGATGCTCCGAATCATTGCAATGTGGAAAATTTGGGAGTAAACAAATGTCACAAACATGAGTCAAGAGACAATAAGCAAAGGATGACCATTGAAAAGTTGACATTGGAAAGTAGAAACAAAAGCAGAGAGAGACGATAGTTAATGATTGATATTGCAGGAGTAGAGAGGTTGACTCTTAATTTAATCTGATAAATCAACCTTTCAATGTAACGTGTAAATACTTTAAGTAAAAATTAAGAAAAGATTTAGGAAGTAAGGGAGCTAATGGTTCTTACAAGTTAAATATAATCACAATCTATTTTATTTTCAATTAAAAATAATATACATACTTTTATGGACTTATGTTCTAGTGTTGCCTGGTTCCAAATCCCAAGTGGTTAAAGGTTGGGGATCAAATGTTCTTGCTTCTAATTATGTTCTCTTGTCTGTAATGTCTCCCTGTCAAGTAATGTACGTACAAGTAATCAGAAGTGGACCGCTCTATTAGGGGGTTGATTAAGATTAAACCGTAATTCAATCCCCTAGTAGTGATCGGGCCTGCGACTGGAGGCCCTTGAAGTTGGGGATCAACCTTTTGGAACAAGTGGACAGAATCAGAAGGAGCAGGTCAAAAAAAAAAAGGAGCTTGAAATACAGAGATGTGTACAAAACTACAAAATAAAGTCCGCTCTTTAGAAAATAAAGTGCCACCATAAACTTATTCCCTACATCTAATTATCCTGTACCTTACTTCTGACCCTCCAAGAATCAAAAATAAACAAAAGGGCAAAGACTATATATATATAAATATGAATACAAGAAAACCAAACCAATCAAAGATGTGATATAAAATTGTTTAAACCACATCAAGACGTGCATGTTTTGGAATACGAGGATGACGATTGGTAATTTGGTGAATGGCGCGGGTACTCTGAGAGCATTTGAACGACTTCTCTCATTGTGGGACGTTCAATGCTGTTTTCTTGACTGCATAGCGAAGCTATGAAAAATAAGTGCATAGCTTCCTCTTTTGGCACCATCCTTAGCCTTGGATCCACTATGCTCATCATCTCTTCTTTGCGGTTGTTTGTGGCTTTTCTAGTCCACTGCACTATGTCAACTCCCTCCTCGAAACCTCCGACCGGCCTACGTCCTGTGAGAAGCTCTAGTAGAACAACACCAAAGCTGTATACGTCACTCTTCTCGTCCACTCTCAACGTGTATGCATACTCTGAAAATTTGAGACACAATGAGTGAAACTCCCTATTATAACAATAATAATAATTTTTATTACTATATGTCATTGACTATATAATAAACTAATTATGATATTATATTTATAATTCAGTTAGTACAGAAGTTACTAAAGTATTTTCTTATTTCTAAAAGAAACGGCAAGGCGGGCATGTCGCTGTTAATCTCATTCTCATGGCAGGGAAAAAGAGGCGGTGTTGATGTTTAGTGTCAGAGTCTAAAACAGTGTCAGATTGACGTATCAGGATGGTAGATGAATCAGGGCCCCACACAAATACTAATTTTGGTTGTTGTGGCTTGGGTTGGATTCCCAAAAAGGTCAGGTCTGGTCTGTTCTCACTGCCACCGGTAGCACGATTCATGGGTGGTGGTTTATGAGCCGTCACTTAACTTCAGCCGCCGGCAGGCGACAAAACTAATTAGTGTTTGATATAATATATATTTATATATATAATATTCGTTTGCTTAATTGATCTTTATTAATACTATTAGTTAAGAATCTGGAACGTGACGTATGAATCAGGAGAAATTGTAAAAGTAAAACAAAATGCCTATGATCATTTGCTTACCTGGTGCTATGTAACCATAAGACCCTGCAATTGATGACATGCACTGGGATGCGCCACCGTCCACCAAGAATTTCGCCAAACCAAAATCGGCTACATGCGCTTCAAAGCTCGAATTCAACAAAATGTTGTTGGATTTCACATCTCGGTGAACAATCAGTGGTGAACAATCATGGTGAAGGTAGCATAGTCCTTTGGCAGCTTCAATCGCAATTTTGTACCTCAAGTTCCAGCCCAGGAATCCACCCTTTTTGCCATGCAATGCTTCTCCTAGGCTACCATTCCTCATGTACTCGTAAACAAGCAAGTTGGTTTCCTTGTTGGAGCAAAAAGCTAGCAATCGTACGATGTTTCGATGCCTGATGTTCCCTAGAGTTTGAATTTCTGCTCTGAAGCCATTGTCATGGCTGTTGGTGCCGAAACCAAGTAGTTTCTTCACTGCAATTTCAACCCCAGATGGCATTTTTCCATGGTACACAATTCCGGCTCCTCCTCGGCCAATCACATTCCCATCTTTCACACATTCCAGGATGTCTGTGACTGTGAATTCAAGCTTCTGAAATGCAGTCATCTTCCAAGAATCTGAACCACTTTTCTTGATCGATTTTGCCTTGATAATGGCAGCAGTTGCAAATATTAGGGAGCATATCAGCAGCCCTAAAGCAAATATTAACTTGAAATTATTGGGGGCTTTTCCTGGTGTGTTGCTAGTAAGGGCGGTGAAATTGCAAGGGTTGTTGAGGAGAGAACCGCAAAGTTGAGGATTACCAGCAAAAGATGAAGCATTGAAGAATGAGAATTGACCAGTTTCTGGGACCTTCCCAGAGAAATCATTAAAAGAGAAATCTGCAGTGGTGAGGCTCTTCATGGAAACAATAGATTTTGGTATGCTTCCATTTAAGTGGTTTCTTGATAAGTTCAAGAAGTTCAAGATGCGAATGTTGGATATCTCAGGTGGGATTGACCCAGAGAGGTTGTTCTGGCTCATGTCAAGGACTGTGAGATGGAAGCAGTTGCCTAATTGAGGAGGAATTGCACCTGAAAGTGAATTTCTACTCAGGTCTAGCTTTAGAACTTGACGTAGTTCTCCTACAGATTGTGGTATTGGACCTGAGAACTGGTTTCCACCAAGTAGAAGAATTTGGAGGGCAGAGAAGTTTGAAAGCGAAACTGGCAAAGCTCCAGAAAGGAGATTGTTTGACAAATTGAGCTGTCCTAATTTAGCAGGTTTTGATGAGCTATCACTGTTCTCCGATAATGTTCCTGATAGGAAGTTGTTCTGTAGCTCTACTAAATTAAGCTCAGGCAAGTAAATGAACCCATTTGGAATGCTTCCATTCAAGTAGTTCTCCCCCATCCTTACCCTGGTGAGACTGGAGCATGTTCCCAACCCTTCTGGGATTGGGCCAAACAAGAAATTCTTCAACAGAATTAGAATCCTTAGCTGATTGGAATAACATAAGTCTCTTGGGATTGTACCGGTAAGCTTATTTGAAGACAAATCGAGAAACTGAAGCTTCCCATTTTGCCCAAGTTTGCTAGGAATCACACCGGTGAAGTTGTTCATCCACAGGCCCAGTGTATCCAAATGGGGAAATTCTGCAACATAGTCCGGAATTGAGCCGTGTAATCTGTTCATGAAGAGATTGAAGAGCTTTAGTTGTTTCAGATTGTTGAACTCAGAGGGGATTTCACCTGTGAGTGCATTGTTAGAGAGGTCAAGAAACACCAAGTTGGTCAAGTTGCCCAACTCCTTTGGAATTGAACCTGTAAATAGATTGCTGTACACATAAAGAGTTTCCAGCTGCTTCAAGTTCCCAAGCTCTTGTGGTATAGAGCCATCTAATCCGCACTTTGAAAGATCCAACTCAACTAGATTCGCCAAATTTCCAAATTCTACAGGAATCCCACCTTCAAAAGCATTGTAATAACCGAGGTAAAGTTCCCTCAATTTGGTTAGGTTGCCAAGCTCACCTGGAATCTTTCCACTGAGGTCATTCCCTGCAAGCTGAAGATACTCTAAGCCCACGAGTTGTCCATAGCTGGGTGGTATTTTACCATAGAAAAAGTTGCCACCAAGATCCAAATGCATGAGTTTCTTCAAGCTTAAAACTCCAAGCGGAAGGGGAGCAGTGAAGTTGTTGTTATATGCATCAAACACTTCCAAGTCTGACAGACTCGTGTAGTTCCAATCTAAGTCACCACTGAGTTCGTTGTTTGACATATTAAGAAATCTAAGGTTAATTAACCCCACTACTTCAATGGTTCCAGTGAAATTGTTTCCTGCAAGAGATAAGATGGTGAGTTGATCAAGTCTCGAAATTTGACGAGGTGAAATAGAGCCATAGAGATTCAAGTCTGTCAAGTCCAATGCAACAACTCGTTTGTTTGAGCACTGAACTCCTGTCCAAGAACAAACTGAGCTGGGACTTGAAGAATTCCAGGTATCTAAGGTCGGTTCAGGGAATTCGAATCCGTGTTTAAGATTGAGTAATGCATGAAAATCATTGAGCAAAGAAGCAAAAGCAGAGGTGGTTAGAAGCGAAAATAGGGTCAAAACAATGAAGGGGACCATGTTTTGTTGCAGAATCAACACTCAAGGAAGCAAACTTTGGAAGGACTTGAAGTAAGGACAAAGAGATTTAAGCACCTGGGTGATTATGGAGTTTCTACAAAAGATACGAAAGTGAAAGCAATCTGTAATGAGACTTCAAATGTGTATAGGCTTAGGGAATCAAACATCTTCACAGAAAAGAGTCTTGAAATACAAGGAAGAAGCTAAGCCTCTCCTTTTCTTTGCTTCTCTTTTCTGTTCATTTATCTTTTTTTTTCCCTTTCCCCTTTTGCTTAAAGAAGATGAGAGGGAAGAGAAGAGACGAGATTGAAAATGGGGTCTCTGGTTGTTTATGTCTAAGTTGTGTTTCTTAAGCTTCCTTTAGCAGCAAAGAAAGCTAAGAGAAGGTAGGGGGGAAAAAAAACACAAGGACAAGGTTTCTAGTCCCAACAATTGTTAATTAGGAGCAGGAGAATGAAAATGATGATAAAGCCGTTGGATAACAGAAATTTAAAGTTATGATTGAGAGGAGAAGGAAAGTAAAGTTGATGAAGCTGCCTGCCTTTTTCTTTATCTCATTTTGGACACAATGGCCTTTACCTTTAACCAAAGAAAGCTCTTTATTGCTTTGAATGAGAGACGCTGGAATTGCACTTTCGATCATTTATATATGGCTACATTGTCCTGTTGCTTTTTCATATAAGTATCCTCATCACTCCCTCGCATCATTGCCAATTGCCAACTGGGCTAAAGCCATGGATTCTTGCCATTATTACAATGTTATTGCTGTTCAGCATCTCAAAAGTTATTACTGCTCAGTTTAACTCTGGCAGTGTAGGACTCTTGGGACCAAAATGTTTACAGCCTGACTTTAATTTTCAGATAAAAAGGTTTCTTGTTAGCGAACAGCAAGGCAGCCTGAAACCAAGATTCGATCTGCGATTTTCTGTTGAAGATTTAAGTAGCACCTCAGCGATACGCATCAAAGAAAAACATGTCGATGGTCGTGTCTTCGTTAATATAATTTGGATTTTGAACTACAAAGAAAAAAAAAAAGCAAGTGAAACACTAATGATTTGCGTATTTTGATGCAGATCCTTTCTGTCAACATAGATTACCATAGTTACCTTGAGTTGGGAACATGTGCCTGCAACGAACAGTGGTTTGTAAGAAGTAAAGGATGATGATTATTAATATATCATTACCATGTTTGTTGACTGATATCATCAATTATATAATTATGTTGTGTGCAAGATGTAATTTTATTCCGGTGGGCATCAACTTTATTCCTTCTTCTTCTTCTTCTTCTTCGCCCTACACAAGAAAACTGGGACCAACAATTTTACGTGTTAATGTGCATCGGGGAGCTTTACTAGAAGATGGAATAGTCTTAAAGGGAGGGCTGGCCTAGAAAAGCAAAAGCGAAGAGATTGATATGTATCTTACACTTGGGAAAAGAAAATTTCACATGGAAAAGAGTGCTCTTGGATTAACATGATCTCAGGCAAAGCAAACTCACTAACTCGAAAGAAAGACCCACGACCACGACCATGACCCCCCATACATGGGAAAGCGTGCACTTGTATCTATTAGCATAAGCTTTACTCTCTCTTTCATACAAATTTCTTAACTGAGTTTATGCTTAGGGCCTGTGTTCTTTGCTTTTGACCTGTCTTTATCTGTCTTATTCATGGGCGGCCCCTCCATGAGGAGTCACTGTCCTGTGGTCTGAATGTATGCCTCACGAGCTACAGAGAGTCACTCCTTGTTTAGTTTTGTAATATAATGTAAATATCTGCAACTCTTATGCTTTTTTTTTCCTATACTCCAAGGGGGAACCTGTACATATCAACTTCACTTTTGTCTCAATCTTTGCATGTCCTAAAACATGAAGCAAAACCAATCAATCTGGATCTAATTAGTCTTTTCTTTGAGACAGGAAAAAAAATCTTAATAATATTATATATATATATTAACAAAATTAGCTTGATGTGCTCATTCATGTCTGCCATGTTTTAACCTTTTTGTTTGCAATTGGCAGGTGGCATATGCAATCCGAAAGCTAGGGTCCATTCTGATATTGAGATGTCAAATGCAAAACTTCGCATGGGGAGTTTGTTGAATAATACATCATCATCATCATCATACCCTAAAGTTTCGTAATGAAGCAGGATTTGGAGGAGTCTGATAGTACGTAGCCTTACCCCTACAATTACAGTGTAGAGAGACTGTTTCCAGTAGATCCACATACATATGTGGCATGATAATAGAGATGTAAGTTACAAAGAATAAATACATAAAGACTAGTAGTACATCCATAGATATACCTGGTGGTGACCATAATCTACTATTACCTGTCACTTTGCCAAGATCAACTTTTCTCATTACTAGCTACGCTATAAGTTTTCCCTGATCAATGCCTTAAGAGTGCAGCAATCCGACGGGCTTATACGTCCATCGAAGGACTTATACATATCATTATTATCATATCCCGAAGTCTTGCAATGAAGCGGAGTTTGAGGGGGGCTTGATAGTACGCAATCTTACTCCAACAATATAGAGAGGTTATTTCTAATAGACCCACAAGTATATGTGACATGATAATGGAGATGTAAGTTATAAAGAATAAATACGTAAAGACTGGTAGTACATCCATATATATACCTGATAGTGGCCATAATCTGTTATTCCTGTCACCTTACCAAAACCATCTTTTCTCGTTACTAGCTTCGCTATAAATCTTCCCTGATCAGTGCCTTAAGAGTGCGGCAATCCCATGGGCTTATACGTCCATTGAAGGGCTTATACATTTCCTGAAAATATGAACAAAACATTTATTCTATTAATTATTTTTCACGATCTAATTGGAGCAACTCAAAGGCTAAAGTTGATTAAAGGTTTATCACAAAAGATAAAGGAAGAATAATAGCTGGCTTGTTATCATATACATACTTGAACCAAAAGAACTGAGAAAGAACAATAAGAATCGGGTTCCTTGACCTTTTACGGGAATGTTAATTAAAAGTTGCTTTGGTTGAACGTCAGAGGCTGGAATTCTTATATTTGTCATTGGAGTCTCAGTGGTAAAATAATGACAGGGATTAACAAAGTTCCAATCCCTCTTTAGTAACTAATGGCATTTCACGAACCGGTTACAATACAAGTTACAATACAAGTTACATTGGGGCTATGAGAGTTGATGAGAAAGAAGGATATGATGTTGAACGGCCTATATCAATGACATGAAGCAAAAGTTCTGTACAGCCATCCCTACCCAGGATTCCTGTTAGCTCTGTGAACAAATAAGAATATTGTCAACATGGCATATGTAAGCATTAATAATTCCGTTGGAGTTAGACGAGCATCTGTACTACAGAAGTTCGTTTAGGAATCAAGGTGCTTTCCATTACTTTATCGAGAAAGCAATGTTCTTAGTACCGTAGAACTCCTAGCAATATATAATAAAGACCCAAAATCTCTTTCTAACATCAGTTTTACCAACAACCTAGTAAAAACTGCTGCTGTTAAGGTATTTAGATCCCTTTATCAAGTAGTATGAAAACTCATTTTGTATGTATGGTACGCAAGGCATTGCACTTTAAGGAAAGTGCCTCCACGTTTGCTGGGTACTATCCTCATGCATGCTCAGGTTCTTTCCTTTTACGATTAAACTAACATCTGCATTTATTTAATTCTGCTGTCACATCCCTAAGAAATATGATATGCATTATCTAAATGCCTATACGACTCTGAATGAATGATTCGATATCGGAAGAACAACTTGAAGGAGCATCCAGATCATAAAGAAAGTAGAGAAAAGGGGATCACATAGCCATTAAATACAAATGTTCAAGTTCCAGAGGTCGTTGCTTTCAATCATTCACTTTTGTTAAATTACATGTTTAATTCTCTATAGGCTTAGCTTAAAGCCTAATTCTGTCATATATGATTATTTATTTTTAATAATAAGGTGATATCATTTTTTCAAAATGGCTTGTTTATATCTATTGATTTACCTGTTTCAGTTGTACAAGAAGTGCTTGACAACTTGTCAGAAGTAAAACTGATGGAAAGCAAGAGAAAAGAATGCAGAATTTTAAATATAAAAATAAAATACTGAAAATAGAGCAACGAATAATATATATAGAGAATG
>JANITW010000005.1:26467365-26487697 GCA_027564335.1 Erythroxylum williamsii
TTATGAAAGTTATCTGATTTTATAATACTAGTCATAACTATTTAAAATATTATTAAAATAATCAAACTTCTAATTTGTTACACAACAAGTACACCATTAATCATATGAATAACAATGTTGATGTAATCCTCTATACAAGTAAGACCCTTTGAAATATTATTAAAATAATCAAACTTCTAATTTGTTACATAACGAGTAGACCATTAATCATATGATTAATAATGTTGATGTAATCCTCTAGACAAGTAAGACCCTTTGACATTTAACCTTTTATTTAGATAAGGTTTGATTGAAAATTATTAAAGTATCAAAGATTAAATAAAAAGGATTTGGTGGGGAAGTTTGAGAGAGACTAAAGATTTTAGCTATATTGGGTAGATAAATTTTTTAAAATAATTTCAATTCATAAATATTTGTCAAATGAGATTGTTAACTTGCAAATGCCTCTAGTTACGTGGCACTACAAGGTTTACAATAGGCTAATTTTGTATTAAATATTTTATTGCTATTTTGAGTGTTACAAACTTAAATTGGAACTCCATTATGAGATGTTTAATGATCATATCAAAAGAAAGAGAAACATTGTTCTTTGACAATATATTCATAAAAGAAAAGAACACAAAAGAATGAGAGATTAAAGAAGGAAAACGATCGTTTACTGATTATTTGGAAGAAAAAAGATGTACATAAAAAAAGATCTATTTATGTATACATGAGCTTTTATTATAAGGAAACTTTTGATATTTTAATCTATAATTTTAGAAAATATTAAAATTAATTCAAACCTTATTTTAGATATTTTAATTCTTGAACTCTCATTTTTCATAAAGATCAATGTTAACTTAGGTCACATAACTTGGAAGATAGACTATATAATTAATTTATAAGATACATGACTTTAATATAAAGAGTGATATAGGTCCATATTAATCTGATTGTCAAATAACCCCTATATTAATTTTGCATTAGACTAATCTTAAAAGGTTATCATCTACATTTGAAACTCCACTATACCAAGTCAATTGCTGTCACCTTCACACAAGTACTAAACCACAAACCGCCATCTTCACCGTTAAGAGCAAACAGTAATCAAACCATCATCTCATAGTTCACCTTACTAATTTCCGACTATTGCAACAATATTTCATTTGACCATTCTTTAGTGAATACATTGCTTGTGTTGTCACCTTATTCTTCATGACATAGGTGATCGCCTAGCTTCTCCAAACTATCATTATCAATTACCAAGCTTTTGAGGTTATTACCAGTAGTTATTAAGTGAAGTGCTCAATACTAATTCTTTGTTTTTTATAGCCACGGAAATCTTTGCAAGGATACAGAGAAGCGTCACTATGATCTTATGAAGAGGAGTTGTGAACTTTTTTTAATTTTTGTCTTATTAGTCACCTTCTTCAATAATAGCTCCACTAATGTAACCAAATAAACATCTTCTTTAGTAGCCCATAATCATCGATGAACCCTCATCACAAAACAACATGCATATAGATGGTAGGTCTTTATCCTATAACATTAGCCATTGCAAGGAGAATAAAAACTAGAATAATTCTAGTCATTTTATTGTAGCAATTAGGATTAGGACGATTAGAATTAGCTTCAAAATTTAAAGATATTATGCTTCCAAACTTTAACATCTTAATTCTTGTATCGTAATTGTTTTTGTTTATTTTTTTATGTTTTCATCATCTTATATAGCCAAGATTTTTCTAAGTACACGCGTCCCAGAACTGAGAAAGTAGAAAAAAATAGAATACATGATGTAGAGAAATAAATAAATCGATAAGGAATTCTTTGTATTTCTATACATTTCAACTATTATAGAAGTTAGCCATTTATACTTGTTTTTGGTTATAAAATTAATGGAATATCCTTAATCTATGCTAATTGTATTCCTAAATATATTCTAGTCAAATCCTTGAATATATATTATGATTCATTTATAGATATATGAGCATCCCTCGTTAAACTCAAGGTGGTAAAGAATTGCACATCTTAAGTTTGGAAACAAGTTCTTGAAATTAGTAAGATAGGTGTAACTTAGTGAAAATGCCTGTGATTTAAGATTGTGATGAATTAAGGAAAAGTCAGATAGAACTTTGAAGAACATGATGTTACACTAGGTGATAATCATATCAATATGTTGGGTAACCCTATAGAAGACATAATTTAGAACAATTTGTACGAAACTATAGTTATCATAGAAAAGAGGAGATATAGAAGAAGAGGGAATACTTATATCTCAAAGTAACCAATGTAGTTATAGGAGCTAAGAGGTGGTGTCGAAACGAGATCAATATTATGATTCTGTGCTAGAACAAGAGGTAACTATTTATTCCTTACTCTGCCATGAAATCAGAGATATGCCAAAAAAGAAACAACTACTAATAGTATAACAATGATCACCTGGATATTTAGTCCAATCAATAATAGAGTGTGCTCGATATCTAATATAAATGAATAGAATAAATGAAAATTTTCAAAAAGAGTACCTCTGATGTACCAAAAGATACAAAGATTACCAAAGAAGTAAGTGGTTTGAGGTGTTGATATAAATTGATTGATGATGAAAACAATAGGTGCAATATGTAAACGAGAGATATATAAGACTGCTAACTTATTAAAAGTAAATAGTGCCATTATTGACAAAAGTCTCATCAATAGGAGAAAGATGAACTAGGTTTAAGTAAAATGCTAGAAGCCATATTATTAGTGGTACTAATATTAGAGATGAAATTGATGACATGTTTTACATATGATAAATGAAAACCATAATCCTTGTATAAAACTTTTAAGACCTAAAAAATAACTCAAATTATCCAAATATTTCATCTCAAAATGTTTATTTAGAAAATATTTTAAGAGTGGAGATATCTTGAGTATCATCTTCAGTAATTATCATGTCAATGACAGAGGAAAATAAGAATGTAAAATTGAACTATTTTGTAAAGTAATAAGCCATAATCATAAGGACTAGATTGAAAACCCAGAAGACCATTGGTGTAGCTAAATTTGGCAAACCAGGATCGAGCAACTTGTTTCATTTTACACAAGGATGAGTAAAGATGATAATTTTTATTATCATAATTAGGTTTATATTACATACATATATTATTTATAGGATCACTATTAAGGAAGAGATTCCTGACATCCATATATAATAATGGTCAGTAGTTACTAGCAGTAACTATAATGTGATTATAGATTGAGGTTAGATAATCTACATGAACAAACTTTTCCTTATTATCAATATCATACCATTAGAAATAAGTTAGACTTTGTATCATTTAGCTGAGCCGTCAACCTTAGGTTATGATTTCATAAATCCATTTGCAACTAACAATAGACTTGCCTAAAGATTAATTAACCATGTACTAAGTATCTAGACTAGTAACATTCTATAATTCTTTTACCATTATTTTTTTTTCAAAGAGGATTAGAGCTTGTCTTGTAATAGTTACGAGGTTCATATAAAGAGAACAAATGAACTAAATATGGAAATCTCAAAGATAACCATAAGGATAACTTGTAAGATCTGTATGATAAGGAATAAGATAAAAAGTAAGAGGTTCTAATAAGTGAGTAGACAGAGAAAGATCATTTCGAGGAGCTGATAAATCCACAACTAGTAGAGATATATTAGAATTAGATTTAGACTATAATGAACCATTAAAACTATTAGAGAATAATCCTATAAGAGAAGTGTTAAAAAAAAAGGAAATGGTGGTATCAAAGAAAAATTGACGAGAAGGTTGATTGACTTGGCATATTGAAAGAGTTTAAAAAAACCTATATTCTTAGGTCATATGCCAAAAGATACAAAGTGTTTGAGATAAGGGATCCTAACACTTATAAATTTGTGTTTTAACCTATACCTTAAGGTGCAATATAATCATGGTCATATTTCTACTTTGATAAATTCATTTAGTTAGATACGAAAAACAAAACTACTAAATACTTTAAAAGTTTTGTAGTTAGGAGCATAATTATACAACTGTTCATAATGAGAGATATTGCCTATAATAGGAATAGGAATAAGAATATGATTAATAGTATAGACAATATTAATAATAACTTTTTTGTCATGTTTATGATTTTGTTTAACCCTACCTTTATGTTGAGAGGTACCCGGACAATATCTTTAGATAATAGTTCCTTATTGATCAAAAAGACAGATGAAAGATTTATCTTTATATTCTATTGTTAGTAATATACACAAATTTTAATTTTATAAGAAAACTAATTCTAAATCATTTTTCAAAAATAAGAATAAACAAAAAATAATTCATACCTATAATATAAGATAAGTCCATATATATCTAGAGAAATAATTAAAAAGGATTACAAAATATTACAAATCACCTATAGTTTTATGAGTAGCAAAATTAAATCAAAGAGTATCAAAGAAGCAAAATTACTATTAAGAAAAGGTAAAATATGACTTTTAGAAAGTTGATATGATATGTATTCAAAATTTACAAACTTGACCTAAACTAAAGGACTATTATAAAGTATAGATCTAAGTCTAAGATTGGAGATATAAATAAAAAGAGAGTGCCAAATTTTTATTTGTAATAACACCAACAACAAGTTTAGATGGAAGGTGAATAACAGTGGGTGCAAATAGTCATCCAAACTTACACTATGTCATAAAGAACTTGCTTGTTTATGGATCTTATATAGTACAACCACGACTCTAAAAAGCACGTTAATGCAAAATTAATATAATTTTTCAATAGAGATGAGATTTAAGGAAAATTTAAGAATAAAAAAGTATTAGATAAATACAACTTAGGTGTTTTAATAATGGTTATACTTTGAACTTGCATTTTAGATATATTCGTGGACACATATGAAACATAAGAATTTATTAATGAATCATATACGGAGGAGTTAAAGGTCTTGGAGTTTTGAAAAGTAGAGTCAAAGTAACACGATGAGAGATTACCTGATGTAATAAATAAAATAACAGAGAAAACAATATTAGAATATGTTTGAAGTTATAAAGGAAGGGCATAAAGATCTTTCAAGGTGAATTTGGGAGATGTACTCTCTATTAAACAATTTTTGGTAGTAACAATATTAGTAATAGGTTGAGAGGACTTGGAAGAGTTACCCTGTCTAAATTTTTTTTAGGGTCATTTTCTATAATCAAAGATGTATTGGTCTTTTTTTTGCAATAATTGTGAAATACCTTGTGAGACTTCTTAGTAGAAGTATGGTAAGATAAAGTCTAAGTAGAAAAGTTACATTATTGATGAAGCTGAATTTTCCATTTAAATAATATAAAGCTAGGTCTCTTATATGATTAATTATTTAATCATGGTGTCAAAGTTTATAAGAGAAAGAGAGTTATATATGGACACAAACTAATCTCTAAAAGTCATCAACAGATACTAAATATGTTATCAATTATAAAGATCAATACAAATTGTGGTAGTTTAAGCATTAGGCCATGCAAACTCTCCAAGTTTCAACATGTCTTAATGAACTTGTAATCTAAATACATAACTATGGACAGTTAGGTCAGGATGCTATTTCTTATAATGAATTCATTTAGAAAGCTAAAATTCATTGATGTCATCATATATAGAACAATGATTTTTAGATAGTTCTGTATATCGATAGTATTATCAAATTGTTCAAAATCGAGATTGATTACTTTGATATAGTTATTATGCAACTAAGTTAAGATTTGATGATTCATATCATCCTAAGTTATTAAATCTTCTATGAATATAGTTTCTACTTCATATGTCCTTTGATTAGGTTAGGGTATTTCTCCAAATAATATGGCAAAGAAGTCTACATTTAAGAAACTTTGCCTTTAATGGATCTTCCTTTCACTCACTAAACACCTACCTAATCTACACCTTTTTAATTAAAGGCTTGAAAGTCAATAGGATGAGGCTCGCTGATAAGAAAGGTAAGGGCTTTTTTGACTGCCTGATTTTGACTTATTGTTAAAACGAATCCCATGGCAGTAGTCCTTATAAATGATCAAACAAAAATTCTTAAGTTCGTAATTCTTCATCCACCAATACAGAAAAATGCTTCAATTTTTCATTCTCATATGAGACCAAAATGTTTGTTAGAAAGAGGTCAACATAAAGTGATTCATCATACTCAAATATGAGTAGATCGTTCCTTAAGGAGAAAAGGATCGAACCATTCCTTAGGGAGAAAAGGATCGAACCATTTCTTCTGATATCATTTCCTATTTGATCCCTTAGAATTTCATATTTGAAGTTGTTATATATTTCTTGAGCCCACAAGTCATAGTTGGGTCTATCAAAGATGACATTGTAAGTTGAGAATATATTGAAGAATTTATAGTACATATAAGAATAAGTTTCTTAACAACGAGACTTAAAAAAATAAGAAATCATAGAAACTTGTTTGTAGATAATTTAGCCGATGCTATCCAAAAAATGAATTTAAATAACCTAAAAATATTATAAACCAATTTAAATAAAGAGAAAAACAATAATAAAGTAGCTAAACTAGTCAATCAAGCTTGTTAGTCAATAGTTCAAAACTAAATCGACTGAGATGAATTAACAATGAAGTGGTAGAGAGTAGGACCTAACTTATGACATATATGCTAATAAGGCATTGATACAAATGATAATATGGTAGCTAATATGGCACAAAGTAGGACCTTAGTTTTGACTTGTCTACTAACATTATAGTTTGATATGGAGACTAGCGGTAGAGTCAAAACGTCATTATTTATATCATCTTCTTCATCAGGCAATAAAATACATAATTTAGATAGTGATTTCTAATAGCTCGTGCAAAGGAGATTTATTACATGATTTGTATATTCATGATCTTTTTAAAAAGTATAAGAGCTTGGTATATACCAAATAACTATTAAACAGTTGGAGTATCTCCGATTAAGTATGTACAAAAGGCTCTAATACTATCAAGAAAGATAACATTAAAAAAAGAATTATTTATATTTTTGTGCATTTCAATTATTATAAACGATGGCTATGTATGTTTATAATTAAAGGAGAATATCTCTTAATCATATTAATTGAAATTTTGAATAGTTCCTAGTCAAATACCTTAAATATATGTTATAATTAGACTTATAGATACGTTAGCATTTGATATGTTATGTCAATTTAGTTAACAATAGTCAATAATAAGGATTAATGTTAAGTTATAATTAACATATTAAAATATCAAGAAATATAATTCAAATTAACTACAAAATTATCTTTAAATTCTATTTTAAGGCTCGAAAACTTTGAAATCTAAATGTGAGCGTCTAGATGTAGTAATCGGTGTCATGAAGAGCTTTAGTCCCAAAAAAGATGATTTGGCCTAGTAATTTGTATTAAGTTAAAGGAAAAAGGAGGAATGGAACCATTAGGGAATACTAAAAATAATAATTAATGTGACTGCATAACCAAAATGAAGATAAAAGTAAAGAAGAAAAACCAAAAAATAAAGAATAAGGCTAAGATATATGCATCTTCTACCTTATATACCAAACAAAAAATTTGGTATATAACTAGTTTGGCCTCTTATCATATTAACAATGAACTATTAATACTATAATTGAATATATAACTTTTAGTAATGTCCATTATAATTTCTAATGAACTAAAAGCATAATTATTTTCAAACACATGGTTTATAAGTTTTTCTTTTATAATTCAATAAAAATTTACTAAAATGGAATAACCATTAGGAAAGAAGTTTTAATGGGGAATTTTGTTTACATCAAACTTTTTAATGCTTAAATTTATTGTCTTTTCATTTGGTCTAAGATAAAAGAAAGAATGCAATGTTAAATGCAACAAGTGATTAAACCTTTAATCACCTAAGAAAAACAAGTTAAAGAACTAGGATTTTATAATAAGGATAATGAATGCCCTTTTAATTTATCTAACAACAAAATTAATCATATAACTATAACTTTATTGCAGTAGTCTTATCTAGTGGGGTAGGCTGTAATGTGTAGTTCTCAACAACAAAAAAGAGTGGAAACTTAAAGGATCATCCTTTTATCATTTTTCCTTCTTTCAAAAAATAAACAATAGGTTATACATGCACTTCCATATCCCATGACTGAAGTATACCTTTTTGGAAGCTATTTATTAGACCTAATCATTTTGTTTTTTTTTGGAAATTAAAAATTTATATTAATCAAACATAGGAATTCTAAAATCTCTTATCAAGGATAGAACAAGATCCATTTTGCATCATATCTAAGGGACTCCTTGGTTCGGTCGAAGAAGCAATGTCACTGATCATTATCAAACCGATTGCAATCTTTTTCTGTCCTCCCAACTCAATTTAATGTTTACGCTAGGTTTGTGCTCCTAATTTTGTTGTAAATTGAGATCCTTCTTTAGAGCATAAACTATAAGAAAAAGGAGACTGAGAGATAGTATATTATTCCATAATGGGTAATACTAGATAGTATATTATTCCACAATGGGTAGTACCAAGGTACTTTAAGTGCTACAAACCTTATAGACTCTTTATATGATTTTGTTATGAATGCCCTAGTGTAGTGCTTCAACCATTAAATTAAACCTGCCTTTGAAAGGTTTAGTGTATATGGGGGAGTTTAGTTGTGTAATATGGTTAAGAATTTGTTATAGTAGTTACAACTACCATCGATAATCAAGTCGTACATTATTGCTTGAGGTAAGTAAAATATCCTTAAGGAATTATAGCTGGTGTGTAGATATAATGGCCCTAAAAACTCTAGTTATAGCTCTATAAAGATGCATCTAAGCCATTACCAATTCAAATTTAATCCATAGGAGGTCAAATTGAAATTGGTTTCGAAGAATTATTGAATGAAGCTCTCATCTTTAGAATTTAGACCATTATCTATGAAGAATCAAATCTTGCTTTGATCATCGAGATGCTTCTACTCTACAGATAAAAGCTATAAACCCACTTTACCCATAAAGAATTCTTCTCATGTGATATTCTCCAAATCCTTTTTTTCCAAAAATGCTTTGTTAACTAACTAAAGGGATAAAATTCCAGGCCCTCATTCATTCTTTAGCAAGTAAGCTTTCCCCCTAGCTGACCTTAACTTAAGGTTTTAAATTTAGATTCCTAGTCCACGAATAGTTTTTGATCAACTTTTTTATGTCTAGAACTAGTAAAAAAACAAGAAATGAAAAGCCCAATCGGTTAAGAGGTTAGTTACCACTGGGTTAACCAGGTGAAGTCTACCTGTGAATTTAAGACATTTAAAAGAATAGGAACCTACTCTCTTTTTGATTTATCAAGGAGTTCCTCGTAGTCTTGGCAAGTAATCTTCTTCAATGAAATTTGTATATCAAGATATACAAAAGGTAAAAGGTTAGACTTCATTCCTATAAGTAACACCCATTCCCATAGCTCATTTTCATAGTCGTTTGAGGTGATGAGGAAGATTTTCTCCCTATTTATTGTTAGTCTAGACAGTGAGCTAAATTCTTCTAAGGATTGCATCATGCATTAGATTGATGCTCGAAAAGCTCTATTAAAAAGAAGGATTTCATTTGTGATGGTGAGGTGAGTGATTTGTTGTGAGGAGCATTCTTATAGAATTTGAAACCACATCCCCTTCTAATGTTTCTATTTAATATTCTTGTAAACCATTCAATGTAAATTGTGAAGAGGCAAGGGGACAAGGTGACCACTTGATGAATATCCCTTATTCCTTAAAATGTTTCTAAGGCTTCTCTATTAAAAATGACATTATAGGTTTATGTAGATATACACTAGCGAATCTATTTGATAAATACGTTTGCGAACCCTACAGCTTTTAGAGCTTATAAAATGTAACCCTAGTGTACTATGTCAAACGCTTTTTGGAAGTTCACTGTTAGCATGCAATTATTTTTTTTACCCTTCATATGGTAATTATTTAGTAGTTCCTGAGTAAGCAATATGTGTTATCTCCAATGCACCTTCCTTAGATGAAGGAACCTTATAAGTGGTCATTGATAACATACATAACTTATTTTAACCTATTTTTTTAGGATTTTGGAAATAATTTTGTAAAATAGTTTACAACATATAGTAGGCCTTTAGTCTTTTATAGACAATGGGGAACTTGTTTTATGTACTAAATATAAAAGTGTTTTATTTCAGACCCTTAATAACCTTAAACTAGTAAAGAACTTTTTCAATGCATCACCTATATCTGTTTTAATGGATATCTACGCTCTATGATAGAAAAAACCATTAAATATTTTAGGTCTCAGGGCTTTATATGGATTGATACTAAAGATTTTCTTAAAGTATTCCTTGATATGGACTAGTAAATCATCCTAACTAGATAATTCTACACCATCATTAGTTTTGATTGCATTAATGTTTTTTCTATTTCTTCGAGTAAGTAAGGATCTACAGAAAAACTATTGTTTGAGTCACCATCTTTTGGGCTTTTGAGCTATAATGGAGTAATAATAATGTAAGATTTCAATATACTTCTTCAAAACTAATTTCTTCATTGTTTCTTGTTTAAGTCACCAGGATCATTATAGAGTTGTATCTAAGCAAGCTAAAGCATCTCTTTGGCTTTGAAATAGATTCTTTGGTACCAATTTTGAACATTTGTTTAAGCTTTGTGAGTTCCTTATATATAATTTGTAATTTCTTATGAAATTTGAAGGATGTGTATCTTTACAGTCCATTCTCCAAACTTTGAAGTATAGCTTCCTTAAACCCCTCTTTACTTGCAACGTAGTTCAAGAGTTTAAAAGTAGTTTTTCTAACCCTAATAAATTGCAACCTATGACATTCAATAGGATTATGTTCAAAGAATAAGGACTCAATAAATTTTATGAACAATTGTGGTGTTTTATTAGCCAGTCCCCATTCTCTAAAACTCTATCTAACTTCCTTCAAATGGTCCAAGAATTCAATTACCTATTACTCCATGTAAAATGGTATTTGATGTTAGTGACCTCTAGCTTGGAGTATAGGAGAGCAGATACTTACATAGGGTTGTGTTACATCGAGTACCCTTAAATTCATAACCATAAAGAGTGTAATTGAAATCTTCTAGAAGTAACCATGGTCTTGATACCTTGATTTTTATATCCAGTAGCTCCTTCCATAACATGTATAAAGCCGATCCAATTTATTATGAAAGTAAAGTTGGAAGCATGTATGAATCCGATCCAATTTGTTTCCAGGTCTCTTATGTCCACCTTCATGTTGATTCTTTGAATAAAGATATATATGAAATATGCTTACCAAATTAGGGTTGTAAGCCACTATTATATTCCTCAAATGATGATTAGAATGGTTTGTAATAATGATCCAATTCTTTGCGAGGAATCCAATTTTAGAACAAGTATATGACCTCATAATGGTTTCCAAAGCCCAATTATCAATAGTTTTAAGCTTTTAATATAATCAACCACTATTAGTTTCTTCCTTAAATCATTTAACCCCTTACATTCTATGGAAAAATGACCATGTTAAGAAATTATTTTAATTATTTCTTGGCTTTTAAGCCTGAGTTAAATTTGTCCACAATGGTGAAATCTTCTTGTAAAACCACTAGAGTTGATGTTTAAACACTCTCAAATTTTGATTTTTTTTTGTCTTTGGTATCTAAATCTTTTTTTATAGAAACCTTTTAACTATGGAGTCACCATCTTTGTCTACCAGCAAACTTCCATCGATCTACTATGATTGGACCTGTAACATTTCCTCTTAGGATAATGAGGTTCTATTATTTTAAGCTTCCTTATCCAACTCATTCAATTTTGTTCGAGTCTTTTGTTCTTTTAGGAGCTCCATTAATTCCTCATGATCAACCCTAGAGACCTTCATATTGTATGCCAAACTTTTCCCTACTGGGTGAAGGAGAGCTTCCATTCACAGAAGACCCTGATTTTTATCTTTGATTAGTTGATCATTTTCTCCCAGCATAGGGAGAGGGATGTCATCAAGGAGCGAGACCTCATCGGGGAGCTTAGCTTTTAAGTATACTCCACATAGATGCCAGTATAGCCACTCTACACCTGGTTGATGTTGCCTTATCCATGTATAAAGGTTTTCTGATTAAACTCGTAGGGGAACTTAATATATTAATTAACCAATATTTAATGTGGACTTTATGATAGTTTACCCACAATGGCACCTATTTCTATTATACATCTTCCAATTTGATTCTTGGCTTATATATTTATAGGAAGATAGTTATACTATTTAAATGCTAAGGTCCTCCTTCTATATTCTTTTATGCCAAGCTTTTATTCAATAACTTGTAGAGGAAAATGGAGTTCTCATTTAGAATTAATCCATAAAATCCTCAACTTTTCCATTGGTTGTAAGCCTATTGTCTCACAATTGAGAATGCCAAAATTTTCTTGATAAAGAACCACACCATTATTGATGACCAAGAGCTTACTCTCTGTTTGAGGACATCTAGAGGGGAGAGACAATAAGTACTATTTCTTTTAAGTAACGGAGATTGTAATGAAGGTCTTAGTGGGATGTTTCACCTAAAATAGATTTCCAAGTCAGGGGAGGTTTAGGAACTTCAATAGGTAGCTGGGATTGTTTTTTAGGATGAGCTTAGTTGGTTCTAGAGGCTCATGTTGAGGGTTACACAAGGGTTTAGAGGTTGGAGCTAGGAGCAATTACGAGTATGCTTTCGAGGGAAAGGTGAAAACTTAAGCTTTATCCTCTACCCAATATCTACAAATTGCTCACACAAAGCTATGCAGGGAAAGAATACGACTCAAGAGAGATCAATTTTGAATGATAGTTAACCCAGAAGGTTAAGTCGAGATGTAGGAAGAGTTGAAATTCGAAAGATACACTTAAATGGCTAGGGTTCCACAACTAGCACAACTAAGATGAAATAGAGAAGGAACAATATGAAGGTCAAGGAAGTTAGGAAAGGTAGTAGAGCGAAAGAAAAGGAAGGGGGAGGGAGGGGAAAGCTTCGTCTCGCCATCCCATGTCTCTTTAACTCATTTTGCTTAATTTCATATAATTTATCATTCCTCTGTAGTTACTTCCTTCCTTATTTATAGAACAAAATAAAGCTACAAGATTCTAATGAATAATGAGTTTGACTATCTTTTGTAACTATCCAACTACAAGTAGTTTATTATGATGGTTATGACCCGACCATCAACAATTTAAAATGCGATGCTTTCATTGCTGTTTTATTCTCACCTTTTTTTTAAAATAGCGAATCATGTATTACGAGAGTTTTAACTTAATTGCTTCACATATAGTATTTACTAAACTCTCTAGGATAGTAATGGATAACTCCAATCTTTAAGCAGTCAATTGTAATTTAAGCGTAGTAAAACAAGATTCAATGCATATCGTTTTTTAATCATCAAGGGCTTCTTGTAAAACATTTATCAAACTAAAATAAGTTATCCCATTATTATAATCATGGATGAGGTGAAGACAAGATTCCTAAATTTTGCTTTTGCCTATCTAAAATTTAAGTTTGGGTTGAACATGAGCTTAATTTAATTTCTTAAATATAAGAGAATGATAGATGAGGAATTTTCGTTTTATGGTGCATAAAAAAAAATCTGCCTTTATATGCACATAAAGAATTTTGATACGATGATGTTTTACTTTTATGTCCATGGTTATCAACCTCGGGTCAAGTTCCATGCGGCATTGGTTTTAACAACTTTTGCTGTGTAAAGAAATGGACACTCAACGCCTCAAAAGTGCAACCCCACTCACTTCAATTCCAAATCAAAAGCAAATCTAAGTGGGAAAATCTTTTCGAATTTTGTCAAAAGAGCATATGTTGCTGAAGACAAGAAAATAAAACACCTCATAATCCGCGAAGCATTTGTCCTTTTGCTCGGTCGCTAATATTTATCATTCAATATAAACTTTTGCTGCATTATAAATAAGGCCCAGGTCATCTCTATCTCAGCTCTGTTGGACGCTCTTTTTTATCCTAGATTTTTAAAAAACTATATAAAAGTTAGACTACCTTAAAATGAAACTGATTTTTTTCTTTTCTTTTCTTTATGTGCAAGAAATCTCATGCTTTTAGAGCATTTCTAGCAATCGATGTTTACTTATATTTTTAATTTTATTAAAACATTATGTCAAATTATTGCATAATTAAGTATTTATTTTGGTACTTCAATTTTATTATATTCTAGTTAATCATTAAAATCTTTTAGGAAATATTGATATTAATACAATATCAATGTGAGTTAGGACTATTATTACATGGTAAGCAACTTTGGTTTACTTAATCTTCTTTGTTATTCTTCCTATTTCTATTCAGAAAAAATAAGTTTGATTTACAATAAAAAAATTTAACAACTCCATAGATAGAAAGTAGACATTAAAGAAATTGCATTATTGATATATAAGATAGGTTCATCCTTCCCACTATTTTTCTTCCTTTTCCTAATATCTACTAGCTCTTCTTTCAAGATCTTCTTATCTTGTTCCTACGTATGACTCTCTTTTGTTTTTTTCCCCTAAGTTATCCCTAGTTGGATTTTTTATTTGCCTCTTTAAGTTTTGGAGTACCTTAGGCTATTTGTCTTGTGATTTTTTTTCCTTTCCCCATTGTTTAATGTTAATTTGTTATCTGTTGTATTTTCTTAGTGAGCCTCTCCTTTTCCCTTTATTAAGTCCTTTCTTTATTACTAGACCCTTTAGTGTGTAGCTTTAGTTTCCCTCCTTTCCTTTTTTAATTTAGATTCTTTTTTATTGGTTCCTATCCTTTCCTAGTATTATGTCTTAACTCCCTCTGACCTTATAACCAAACTATCCTAGATCCCATTTGCTTCCCTCCTCTCTCCTCTTTCCTCTCTAAACCTCCACCTCTTCTCTCTACAAACATAAGCCTTGCTAACTCATCTTTTCCTCATGCTCTTGATAATAACAGCCTTGCTAACTTTTTTCTTAAAGCTCCTAGAACTTCTCATCCTCTCAGTTAGCCTCTACTAAGCTTTCCTAAGGGCAAATATTAAGAGATTTCTCTCCTCTCTAAACTTGCACTTTTTCCCTCTTCTCAATCAAAAGGTAGCTCTATAATAGCTTCTCCTCTTGAGGTACTTAATGAAGGTGCTTAAGATGGGAAAATACACTTGCTGAATTTTTTTCCTTAGACAAACATCTAACTTACTCTTTAATGAATTACTGATCTTTTCATTACTATAAAAAATTGGGATTGAAAGAGGAATTGGTTAATTATGAGAACCTTTTCGTCTTAAAGTTTAACTATAAAGCAAATGCTCAACTTATCAACTCTAATGGGCCATGACATATTAATGGAAAACATCTCTTTTTGCAAAATTGGAGATCTAATATTATTCTTGAAGGTTTGTAGAAAAAGCTATTCCAATATGGATAAATCTCCACAACATCCCTTTAGACTATTAGACCACTAAGGGTCGAGCTACTTGATAAGTTACATTGCAAACCAATATCTATAGATGAAGCTACAACAAATATAAAAAGGGTCAATTATGCTAGAATTTGTAAAATTTGTTGACAACCAACATAATTTGTCAGACTAGATCAATATAAGATTTGTAGATGATGGCAACTTTGAAGATGTTGTAAATGTCTTATACTGGAGAAGACCATATTTATCTCAACAAAGTAAAATATGAGTTCTAACTGGTACAGTATTAACTACTAATGACTATTATAAGCTGATGAACATTAAACAATATAGAGATCCTATTATTAATGTTGATAAGACTCTGCTTAATAAGTGCTTAGAAGATATCTCATGGGAACTTACTCAACTATATGTCGCTAAATCTATTATTAACATTTAAGAACATTTTTAACTTGTTATTTGGTTACGTTAATTGGACCTATCTATTTTTTTGATTAATTTTGGTGCTTGAATAGTAAAATAAATATTTAATTTTTTAGGAGATGACAAATAGAGATTGAATCAAACTAGATCAAAACTAGTCAAAATAAAAAATTAGAGAAAATGGAAAAATTATTGTTGTGCACAAGGTAGGATTATGCTTAATGTCCTATTCACCCTAAGATTTTCAATTCTATTAGGAAACTTATTCGGATCCCTATTATGTGGAGATTTGGATTTATTTATAAAGGAATCTCAATAAGATAGAGGGAAGCTAGTTTTTAAGTAGGAAAAGGAGAGGAAAATGTGACACACACCTTCTTTATCATTCTCTTTTGTTTTCTTTATGTTTTTTTCATCTTTCATTTTTTCATGTATTTTTGGTATTGGAACTAAATTCATGAGTGGCTAATTCCAAATATTCTGATTTAAGGTCATTCAAAACTATAATTATAACTTTGTGAGGTTTTGCTCTAAACCTAGATTTTTATTTTAATTCAAGTATTTCTTGTTTTGTGTTCTTTTATTCATGAGTAATCAATATTGATTAATCTGACAAATTAATTTTATGTTAATTATTTTTTAACTATTCATGAATTTAGTGATCCATAATTATCATAAATGATGGGTATAAGTAGCAAATAAGTTATTTATGAATTTATTTAACTTATGAGAAACATGGAAACTAACTTAAATAATTGTAGCTTATCTCAATTATTTAAATTAGTATTTAGTCTTTTCTCACTAAGCTTATTGCTATCATTTAATTGATATGGAATGTTATCATACCCAATCAATTAATTGTAAGTTTGTTTAACTGCTGAGTTTTAATAAATTAATTTAAGAAAATTTGAAACTTATTATGGTTATCCTAATAGGTTTCAAACTTATTGCTTAAATTGTAAAAATTATTTTTTATAGATTAATGATCAATGCTACAATTAGGTGAGATCTTTCCCTTGAATCATAGTTAATTAAAATTGAATTTTGCACCATTTATTTTCATTTTTAGTTGATTATTTTAATTATTTGTTAATTTTAGATCGTTAGTTAATTAATCATAAACCCCTACTTTGTTTAGACAATTGAAATTAAGGAACTAGCTATTAGTTCTCTTAGGATTCAACTTGATCCTACAAATACTATAAGCTTTTAAAGAATTGGAATTATTTTTCAGGGCTTTAAGAACCTAATCAAATTTTTGGCGCAGTTACTGGGGAACTAGTTTAGTTTTTACTTTCTTTCATTATTTTATAGCTTACTACTAATCTTTTGTTTTGTATGACTCATTCTTATTAGATAGATGACTTGTAATATAATCCAACAATTGAGAAGATGATGCATCATTTAAGGAGAAAGAGTAAGCAACGGGTTTGTATGGTTCACTCTCAAGAAAACTTAATAAGAGTACTCTTTGACTACTTCTCCTATTGCTTGGGAACTAGAATTATTATTCTTTATGTCCATTAATCATTAAATCTATCATCTATGAAGATATTTTTGACTCTAATGCACATAAATTGCTCTCACTTTTGATGAGACAAGCATAGGGAAAGCCCTCTTTGAACTAAATGTTGATAAAGCTTTTGGTGCAGAGGATTTAAATGTTTTTCTTTCAAAATTCTTTGAGATTCACTAAGGAAATTTTATCTAAAGCAATTATTAAGTTCTTCAATAAAGTTGAAACGGTTTAGGAGCTTAATAAGACATTCATTAGTCTCATCCATAAATCTCCCATCCTTATATCTTTAAAGAAATCAAGCTAAATCTTCTGTCTCAACACTGTTTAGAAGACTATGACTAAATGTTTAGCTTTCATACTCAAAATTTTATTGAGTTCTACCATTCACTACTCTTAAGGAGCTTTTATAAGTCGAATAAAAAGTGGTGATAACATTTTTACTTGTTCAAAAACTCCTCAGGAATTATAATAGGAGGAATTCTTTCAAGAGTTGTGCCACAAAAGTAGACTTCTAGAAAGCTTTCGAACCCATCAATTGGCAATTTATCATACACACTCTGATGGAACTTGATTTCCTTATTCAATTAATAAATTGGATTGATCAATGAATAAGTTTGATATCTTATTTCATCTTGGTCAATGATGAACCTAAAGCAATCATTAGAGGAGTTAAACGATTGAGATAAGGGGATCCAATTTCCCTATACTTATTCACTCTTTGCATTAAGGTTCTTAATAAACCAATTTGAAAAACAATTGGTAGAGGAAGGGTTGGTAATATAACAAACGTAAGCTATTGAAGATTCATTTTTTATCTTTTGTAGATGATCTGCTCCTCTTATTATAAGCTAATCTCAACTCCATCGTAAAATTAATGACCTTTATAAGAACTTTTAAGGAAATTTTAAACCTCTCTATGAATAAAGAAAATAACTATATTTTCTTATCATTTCGTGTAACACCTTTTGATATATAGATATCTCATTTGACTGATTTCAAAATCAAGGAAATCCCTTTCACCTATTCGAAATTCCAACCTCCCATAAAAGGCCAAAATATAGAGAATTCATCCTGTTGATTGAAAATATCCAAAGAAGAATAAGTTGCAGGTGTAATAAAAGTCTCTCTTACAAGAAGAGTTTTAATTATCAACTATATAATCAATTCCCTACATATATACTAGACATCATATAATTACTTTCTTAAAACATTAATCAAATTGATATGAAGGATACTTAGATCCTTTATTTATTCTAGTTAAGAAGCAATGAATTCAATTACCAAGGTTAAATATAATGATGTTTATACTCTAAAAGAAGAAGGTACCTTAGGAATTTTTCCAATAAAACTCACTAACAAGGCTCTCATGATCAAGAGAACATGGATATTACTAAAAGATAAAGAGGCTTTATGGATTAATTGGGTTTATATATAGTTTATGAAGGGAAAAAAAAATTCTGAAGTGTCTAATACATCATGTACAATGTTGCATATCTTAAAACTGATAGAACATATGAGACTTTAATTTAAAAGCAAGCTAAGTGATGGAGCTATTATCAGTTTTTGGTTTGATAATTAAATTAATATGGGATCCTTAAATATAAATAATGGATTATCTAAAATTAAGAATATTATACATAAGTAAGCCACTATTAAAGAAGCCCTTAATGTCAACATTCAACAATTTAACTCTTCATCTTTATCAACTATTTTGGAACTTACTTAATGTTTCTCTCCAAATTTATGTATAAATGTTAAAAATCTCTTAATGAATCATTCTTTTTGCATATTCTTCAATAAGTCTTGCAAACTACTTCTTAGGCTAAACTCACCTAGGGTGCCTTAGTTTAATATAGTGTGGTTTAAAGAAGTCTCTTTTAAAGGTTTCTTTCTTTTTATGGCTTACTATTAAAGAGAACTTTTCAATTCTTGATAGGCTTAATAGATCTCAAAACAATACTAATTATTTTCCCAATGTAGATTAGGAACTAAATTAATCGTTCATATGTTCTTCCAATTTGCTATTCATCTTACCTCTTGGATGGAAGATAAAGGGCTATCAATAAGAGTAAGGATTTTTCCAAATTATATGTCCTAGATGAGTAATAGTTAGGGAAGAAGTAGAGAGGATATCTTGATAATAAAGATAACTTTTGGCGGCTTAGCTTATGCAATATTGATGTATACTATGCACACATTATTTTTAACATTATTTTAATAGTATATTACTACTCTATTAGATTATTTTGAATGATTTGATACTTAGTTTGTTTTTTTTTGTTATTTCATGTCTTATTGCTACCATACATAGAAAAGAAGAGATGAGAATTAGATAACGGATAACAAAGCGAAACGAAACCCTTCAATCTAATTGAAGGACAAATTCTAACATCCGAGACGCGTACCTTAGAAAACTAGCGTTGGAAACTCAAGACCAAACCGATCCAATATGGTAAAATTTTTTTCTTTTTTCATTCTTTATTCAATCTCATATAGAGCAATTCAATTTCCCCTTTTTGGAAATGATCAATTCCATAACCTAAATTCATTTTATCCTTCATATGCACACAACCTCAAATCATTTTCTTCTTCATATTCATTCATATCTCATCGTTTAAACAAAATCTTATTTTTCTTTTGCCGTAAAACACCTTACACACATATCGATATACCCACAATTCATACGCAATAAGCACTTCAATATTTCAAATCCATCACAACAATCATCGGACCTCCTGTCCAAAATCCAACTGCAATTAATCACATTCATATACACATATAGTACTTTAATATCCAAGGTATATTCACATTTCGATTCTATACACAAATCCATAATTCATTTACATAATGAAATACATACTTACAAAATCTTAATGGCATTCCAAGCCATGTTACAACATAAATATCAAAATCCAAAATGCACAAGATACAAAAATCCCAAAATTCTCAACATGTCTAAGATCTAAATCTTACAACAAATTAACTTAAAAGCCAATCATATACATAACGAACGGACGTCTAGACTTTCTTTCATC